>OW026452.1:5523792-6123792 GCA_932274525.1 Podabrus alpinus
GACTGTAACGTATTTACCAGGCTCGCAAATGTACGTTGCAGATACATTATCCAGATCGTTCATTAAGGAAGACGTACCAGATGATCCTGAAATGGAATATATCGTGCATGCACTCTCTAACAACATTCCAATGTCAAATGAAAAGAAGTTGATATTCGCGCAAGAGGTGGATAAAGATGAAGTGCTTACTGAAGTAAAAAGGTTTTGTCAAACAGAATGGCCGAAAGCTCGTAACAATGTTCAAGGTGAACTAAAACATTATTATAAGTTAAAGGAAGATATATATCTGTCAAATAATTTATTATTTCTCGGTGATCGTGTAATTGTGCCAAGATCATTGAGACGCGAAATGTTAAATTTAGTTCACGAACCACATTTTGGCATAGTTAAAACAAAATTGAGAGCTCGACAAGTATTATATTGGCCGCATATGTCACAAGAAATTGAAGAGTTAGTACAAAATTGTTCGATGTGCCAAAAATTTCAAAGGATGAACCAAAAAGAACCATTAAATAACTATGAAATACCCGCTCGACCTTGGCAATTCCTACATTCAGATTTTTTAGAGCATGATTCAAGAAATTACATAGTCGTAGTAGATTCTTACTCCAACTGGATAGAAGTTACACAAACAAAATACAAAACTGTTGATGAAGTGATCACATTTCTAAAAAACATTTTTTCGAGATTTGGAGTACCAGATATATTCTATGCTGATAACGTTCCCTTCAACAGTCATAAGTTGAAAGACTTTGCAAAATGTTGGAATTTTGAGGTAGATTTCTCAAGTCCACATCATCATCAATCCAATGGACTAGCCGAAAAATCCGTGGACATAGTCAAACAAATGTTAAAAAAGAATGGAGAAAGTTTGGAGGTCTCATTAATGGAATATCGAAACACACCATTACCAGCAGTAGGGCACTCACCCGCGCAATTATTACTTAATAGAAATATGAAAACAAAATTACTAGCTTCTACACAATATTTACAAAATCGTAGCATAAACCCAACGAATGTGGAGAACAAGTTAAGACGAAAACAACAAAACCAAGAATTCTATTATAATCGGCAATCAAAGGAATTGGATAATTTACAAATAGGAGATCAAGTGTTGATACGAAAAGGTAAAATATGGGAACAAGGAATTGTAAAAGAAAGATATAATAATCGTTCATACATAGTACAAGATACAAAAGAAAAGACACTGAGAAGAAATAGAAAGTACTTAAAAAAAAGAGTTAATAATAGCAATGATTATTATGGGCAAAATATAAATGGAGATATCAATCGGGAGATTGTAAAGGATTTATTAGATAATAATGGTAACAGATCAGTTGAAGATGATGAAAACACTCACAATAATGAAAATACAGAAGAGGTTGGTAATAACGAAAACGAAGGAGAAAATAACAATGAAAACGGAAGAAACGAAAATGTGAACATAAGAGTAAGTACCAGAACTCGAAGACCACCGAAGTATTTAGAAGACTACGTTACAGAAGCGACAGAAGACTAGCACCGTAACAAGTTCTTATAAGGGGGCGTGTTATATATTTGAATTTTAATATTTTATTGTATGACTGGTGGCACCACTGCTTTATGTGGGACCACAGGTGACGACCTACTTAACCTCATTTTTAGTACACGCTTGTAGATGTCAACAATAAAGATAGTTTAATTAGTGTTAACGCTCGTGGTTTTATTTATACAACAAATAACATAAATCAAGATATTACAGACGAGGCGGCGGGTTTTCCCGCCAAGTTCATTTCTGTAAATTACCATAAATAAAGAATAATTTCAAAGTTTAATCAAAATTACTTGGTAAAATTAATTGTTAATGTACAATTTTTCGATATTAAAAACGAATACATAGGTATGTAATTACAATGTTAAATAAAAGTCTTAAATAAACAAAAATTGAATATGATTGTACCGGGATAGATGTAAAAAGGCTTTTAACGTCAAAAGATACTAATGTGTAGTTAGACCTTCTAATTTTATGAGCCTTCAAACGTTCTATAAATTCTGCCGTATTCTGCACACAATGAGACGATTTATAGGGTAACTCTGTAAGTATATAGTTGATATACTTATACGATGCCACGAAACGGTTGACGACCCTAATACCAGAAGGAGAACAATTCAAAGTGCGTAGCATGAACCCGAGACCCCCGTTAAAAGCCTTTTTACATCTATCCCGGTACCCGAGTTACAAGTGATTCTAAAACGTCTAATTAATAATAGTGACCTGGACTCGGTGAAACAGAGTGAATTATTCAGTCTCGTGGAACTCTGTTTAAGTCAAAGTTACTTTAGATTTGGCTATAAATTCTTCAAGCAAAAAGACGGCTTACCCATGGGAGTACCCACCGCTCCCATATTTGCCGAAATATTCATGAAGGATTTCGAAGATCGTTTATTTGCATCAAATGATCCGTTGTTAATTAATGTTGATTTCTGGTGCCGTTATGTTGATGATGTGTTTTGCATCTGGAAATGATCCGCTCGTCAACTGCGTCTATTTCTCGCACAATTGAACTCGATGAATGCCAAAATCCAGTTCACTATGGAGGAAGAAAAGGATAATAACTTGAATTTCTTGGATTTAAGCTTAACTAAATTGAAAGATGGTTCGCTAGATTTAAACATATTTAGAAAGCCCACCTCGACGGAAATTATTATCCCACATTCATCGAATCAATCGAGAAAAATAAAGATGTCCGCTTTTCATAGCTTAATAGATAGACTCTTTAAAGTCCTGTTGACGAAAGATAACTTCTTGAAGGTGGTAAATAACATCGATTTTCGCACTTTTTTCGGATTTTATTCGGATTCGGACTAAAAAATGCCCAAAAAGTCCGAAAATTACACCAATTTCTGTAAAATTTTATGGGGAGCGTGGGAGGGTTAAAATAACCATTGCAAAATGGGTAAAAAGTGAATTTTTCTCAGGAAATATTTTAACAGTATACTATATAAACCGTCAGCTTTCCGAATTTTAATAAGGCATTGGGATATGAGAGGTGAATTTTGGCGTGCTACTCCCACACAGCCGATTCCAAACTCTAGGGGACACTTTGTAACCTATGGAAGACATCATAATAGCAAATTGGAGATGTATAATGATTTGGTAGGAAGTAAAGAAGTTGTTTCACCTAGCCACGGCGTTAGTTGTCATTTCCTTTTGTACAGTCTTTAATATAATATCTGTTTTCATGGTTTTATGTTACTTTGTTTTGGTTTTTCTTTTATATACCTACAATCAATAATTAAAAAAAATGTAATAAATACTTTTTTAATAGGGAAGATGCATAAATTTTTTTTATAGCGTAGTTGGATCAAAAATAACTAAATATACTAATTAATGCTATTTAATTTATTTATTTTCGTTTTGATAATAATTTAAAAAATATTTAAAAATCCGTCAATTTGAATTGAAGGAAACGCCCGCGCAATTTGCCACAGAACGTGTGACGTCACAGTTTAATTTTACATTCATTTATATTATTTTTCTGTGGTTTTGTGCTTTGAAAGTTGAAGTTTGTTAGTGTTAAAAGATGTTATTTATCATAATTAAATCAATTAAAAACAAAAAAGTTAAAAAAGTACTCCAAACGAGTATAGTAAACATGAAAGTGAGGTTATTGTTATTGTACCGGTGACTTCGTTGCGTTTAAGGTCACATGATTTATTTTAAATTATTATTGAATTTTAAAATGGATTATTTATAACAATATACAATAAATAGAAGTTATTTTTGCTGATTTGATATTTAATATATAGGATTAATCGGAAAATACTGTTTTAACTAAAATTTTTTTTTCATGCATGTTCCCCATTATAGATATGCGAAATTTACGAGAACTCCGAGCAAGTTGCACTTCGGACTTCCTTAATAAATATTGATTTGCGAAGAAACTATAATAGAGCTAGCTTTCATATTTGGGAGCTAGCCGGTGCTAGGTCTAAGGAATCGGGAACTAGGTTTTTAGACAAAATTATTAACTGGGATGGGGGGAGCGGCAAAGAAACAAACAAAACATTTCTTCAAACAACAAAATGATAAAAAAAACTAATCAACGAAGAGTATTTTTGCGACAGCTAAGTGAAGAGTTATGTTTACCAAACATTGAACATCGGTCCATAAATAATCAAGTGACAAGTCATTTCGCTACACGGAATGCAATAGAGAGCGTTATGGGAAAACCTATTACAATCGATCTAAAGATGCTGCTAAACCTTCGACATTTCAACAAGCTCGTGATCCAACTGCAAGAAAAATAGTTGTAGGATCTTGTCATATTTGTAATAAATCGGAATTTAGAAAACGAAGAACAACTAGAAAATTATGTGCAAAATGTAATTTACCTGTTTGTAATGAGAATGCTATTGCCAAATGTATCGAATGTTAAGCTAAATTATGATAAATAAAATTTTTTTTTAAGTTATACATCTTCTATTTATTCATGAAATAATTACCATCAAAATTAATTACTAATTTCAGCATTATACAATAATTATTGTAGTACTAAATAACACTCGCAATGCATGGGTACCCGGGTACCACGGTTATTGAACAAGCGTATAGTCAGTTTTGACTTCAATTTTAAAAGAGTAAATATTACTAAAATTAATTTAAAAAGCATTAACATACTGCTGTGATCCAAGCTACCAGGCCAATGCAAATTATTGAATTTCCAACTTAATTTAAAACATCACATTAAATTTGACCTAATTAAAACTTTACTGATACAAAAGATAAACTAATTTCACAATTTTTCTATATTATGAGAATACAAAGATCTTTAATGATTGAAAAATATGATGTAAGGCTGTAAGATAGATTCATGAAGGAGATTGCCACTTCAAAATTTTGTAAAAAAGATTATTTAAGTCAAAAACGGTAATTTTGATGTAAATCGTTATCACTGATAACATAACCAAAAATTTTACGTTACAAAAATGGAATATACTCCATGAATAACTTATACTGTGTAAAATTGTTTATATCGAAATGTGTTATGTAATCCACTCTTTATAATGACAGTAATTTGCTACTGTGAATCTATAAAAAGGTAAATAGAGTTCAATTTCGCTTGGAAAATGTGATAAGACAAATTTGTGATAAGAAAGTCAAAACCACATCTAAATTTTGCCTACAAAGTGCTCCTGTATTCAAAAGACGTCTGGGAACCACTACATAAATCAAGTCATCATATTTGGAAACGATCCTGAAAATATAAAAACATTTGGTTAATGTAAAATTTCAAAAAGTATTAAACTTGACCTACAAATAATCAAATTCGACCGATTTTGGAATACGGCGCAGGCAGAAAGTCAGTCTTCCTCGAACGCTCGAAAGCGACGGATGTGTGTGGCTCCAGAGTGAACAGTCCAATTCAAAAACATCCAAATATCCAAGACTCCGAATATTTGTTATAAAAGTTTGATGCTATCTCATATAAATGGCTACCGAGTTAATGAAGACGCCTGCAAACAAAATGTATTAAAATTCGACTCACTACAAATATCATGGAAATAACAACAAAACAACTTACCAGCATTCCAATTGATCAACTCAATATGATCAACAATTTAACTTCGTGTATCAACTCCGCATGAATCACAATAAGGCAGCAACAACCGAGCATCGTAATCAACAATTATCAGCTGATCGTGTAGTTCGACAAAAATGTGTTAGTGAGTTGGTGTTCTGCGCAACTTTTATATAAGTCGGATACATAAACAAATTTAAAGGTATTTCAAACATTTTATTAAATTTTATATTTTATTATTGTAATATTTTCCATGAAGAACCATAGAAGAAATTTAGGATATACTCATTTTTGATTTATTTGATATTTAACATTGTCATTTCCTCAGATAAAAATTTATCTGAAATTGTGTTCGCAAGCGATTTAATTATTTTGATTAATATAAAACTATTTTTGATTCAAATATAATCTTTTATTCCAAAGATTCAATTCAAACACAGCAAGCATTTCAATTTTAAAAGATCATCACAACTACAGGGAGAATTAGTTTATCTCTGAATATCATTTCATCAACAATTTTCTATCTGCAAAAGTATTTACTCCACAACAAACATCCCTTAATTGAGTTTGACCTGAACCTACCATACCTTGAGTGAATCTCCACGACTGAGCTATACAAAAGGGGCAAGGATCGTGAATTTCTGGAGAAAATTGCACCTTGGAAAATTTCATTTTTCAATTTATAAATTTGCTTTCATTCAGAAAGCTGGCGCCTAACACAAAACTCGGGGTGTGCAAATTTTGAAAGAGATTACACAGCAATACTTAAAAAACGTTGCAGAGCGAGAATCTCGATTAAAAAACAATTGGAAGAAATAGGAAGAGCAATATTTAGGTTACTAACCTCAAGAGGGTACCCGGTTATTGACAGTAGGGTTAACTGACTTTGCCTTCAGGCGGCCATTGTAACATCATTTTACATGAGGTTGGAATGCCTATGGTCACATAACTCACATTGGACATAAGGTGTCCAATAAATGAATATAAACTGGGTCTAAGCCATTGCATTGAATTTCTCCAGCATGTTTTCCCCTTCTCATTTGATTTACGTTTTCTATTCATTTTCTCTCTTGTTTAACTTTTCTTAGTGCTGTAACAGTTGGTAAAAATGGCGGTATTGGATCTCCAATATCCATATTTTCGTCAGCTTTCTCATTTAACCACGTAGACGGTAATATATTATTCTTTACCAAATCTGTTGATGTATCGATACGTTGCTACCCTCGGAGTTGTCTTCTTTTATTGTGTTTAATGGATGAATCAAAATTTTCAATTATACATTCCATAACAGAATTTTAATTTGTAGAAGGTTCATTAACGATCGTTCCATAAAAAAACACTAGCGGTTCCGACACAATCTGTAGCATGCAGGAAAAATTCGGGCTACCTACCTTAATCAACATGGGATGCCACTAGCTCGAGTCGAGATGGTCGTGGACACTCCATAGGATCCAATGTCAATTAGGGAAGTCAAAATAGGGAGGGGAAGTCACAATTGATAATATTATGGGCGCCACTGAATTTTTGTCTAATCGCTCTCCGAAAGTAATCCAGAAACTTATTCTTCCATAGAATGGGAAAGGGGTGTGAGGCAAGAGTAAAAGATTCCACAAACAGTGAACTAAATTTAATAAGATATACACGTATAAACACTAATAATTAAATATATACAAATGGTTAAAATAAATGTGGGCATCCAATAAATGCCAGACACTCTGAAGCGAGTGTCAGTATACAAACATCCAATAAATAAAAATTAAAACAGAATAAATTAACCTCCATATTATGTTGTCTTCGAGGGATACAGTGACCGGAATAAATATTCCACAAACAGCTCGAGTCGAACGGTTGAGATTTAAAATAAATAAAAGGTTAGTAAATTTAAAACTACTTAATGCTAAATATATAAAGAAAAATAACACAATTATTTACGAAATTTATAATTATAACTTTTACAGATATATTTAGTGGATATACGCTAATTTAAAAATTCAATTTAAAAATTTTAAGTTTCTTTAAGTTTATATTTGAGTGGACATGCGATCGTATTGAAAATTGTCTGAAATATTTGACCTATAAAAGATATAATTCGATCGTAAATTCTCACAAAAAATGCAAATTGTAACATGAAATATAAATTTTTTTTTTTTAATTGATTTAATAATGATAAATAACAGGTTTTAACACTAACAAACTTCAACTTTCAAAGCACAAAACCACAGAAGAATAATATAAACGAAAGTAAAATTGTGCCGTGTGACGTCACAAGCAAATGGCGACTTGCGCGGTCGTTTCCTTCAATTCCAATCGACGGATTTTTAAATATTTTTTAAATTATTATCAAAACGAAAATAAATAAATTAAATAGCATTAATTAGTATATTTATTATCCAAACCATGAAAGAAGAGCTCCATGTGATCAAACAAATACCTACATACGAGTACTACGTTAGTCAAATTCATAGTTTTTGTTTGTAAGACAACTTATTATTTTGCATCTTTGTCCCTCTTACGTTAAACGATATAAGGAAAATATAATGTCATGTCATTTCTAAGTTCATCAAATAATCACGTGGAGCTCTTCTTTCATGGTTCGAACTATAGTTATTTTTGATCCAACTACGCTATAAAAATAATTTATGCATCTTCCCTATTTATAATATTATGGGCGCCACTAAATTTTTGTATAATCACCCTACGAAAGAAATCAAGAAACTTATTCTTTAATAGAATGGAGGAGGGGGGTAAGTCAAGAGTAAAAGATTCCACAAACAATAAACAAAATTTAATAAGATATGAATTAATTTTGACGAATTAATACAATATTTGAGAATATTAATTATAAAAATTAGATAATATTTCTTAAAATATAAATTACGTAACATAAAAATGGTCACAACCAAATCATTCCAACGACAGACTTGATTTGATTTTTGTGACAAGAATTTGCTTCCCTTATATTCTTACTGGTCGGATTATCGTATTAAAGATAATCCATGACCAATAATTCGCGCGATATCTTAGAAGTCCGCCACGCGTGCCTCCTTTAAAACAGGGCTTTCACTGTACAGAAATGTACTTTCAGTATTATAAATTATGTTGTATAAATCAAATGAAAAGTAATGACCGAAAGCAACAAACAATACTCTATTAACCACCAAAGAATAGAAAAGGTAGAAGAATATATTGCTGTGTGCCGATCCTCATGACGGGTCACACGCAATTTGTATTGATATTTTATTAGAAAAATTAAGTTGTTTTTGAATTCTTTAATTCCCGTTTTGCTAGCTCCTTTTTAAATATTTAATTTGCATGAAAACACCTTACCTCAGTAGTGAATTCCTTGTAAGGGACTCTTTGCTTATTCTGAAAAGTTTTAAAATGGGTGGCGAAAGTATATTCGCCAATGATTTATCAAAAACATGAACAATTTATTTTTTACAATTAAACATGAACAAATACAACAAAAACCCCAAATTATCTTAAAAATGATATCAAAATTCAACAAATAAAGATCTTAAAATTATACGCATATCACAGTTTTAATTTTCATAAATACGTGTTGTTGTTATTTGTTTTTGAACGATTCACTTTTGCACGAAAATAGTTAAATAAGTTTGGCTTACCAAACACAGGTGTCGCTATTATTTTTCTTAAATTCTTCGCAAACAGCAAGTCAGCTACGCTCGGTACTGAATCGCAGATTTTCTCAATAATCACCACGTGGAATTTGTTTTGGTGCTCCAATATCCATCGATTGCAAATCTTGGTTCCAATCGTTTATAATCACTTCACAAATCGTTCAAGGTAAGCACTTTTTATCAAATTTAATCTTGTTATACTAAGATGCAAATTTTTGCAAATTCATGTAATTCTTTTTCTTTTCTAGTTAAACACCTCGAGTTGGATTTTTAATCCAATTTATCAAATTTTTACTGAGACAAAAAGAACACACGTCCGTCTCGCGTAGCACTCGCGTGTCGTTTTTTTTATTATCTATTTATTAATCGTTTCCCTGGTTTTTTGACGATCCTATAATTTTATCACTCTTGGATAATTCCTTTTTTTACGTAAGTACCTAGCATCTATGATAATGTTCTATTATACTTAAATGTCATTCAATTAATAGTTTATATCTGTTCTAGCATTGTCATAACAACACATCGTTTGATCCGGCTTCGCGTGAAGATTTGTCTCGGATGTCGAGACGTTGCATTTTATCATCATCGTTCTAACAACAACCACGTAATCACTGTTTATTTACCTCACGTACTTAAATTAACCTACTTTTTACAATATCTACTAACAATTAAATTATTTATTAAACAAATTTTCTTCAATTATTAATTTATTTATGGTATGCATAATTTTGTACGCATCATTGATGTATAAGTTCTTTCGCACCTTTTTATAATAATTCTGACTTTATCAGAGTCTTATTAAATTACCTATTGGAATTTGCGTTCTGTTGTTAAGATGTCTTCATGCAATTAACGATGTACAGAGAGCTCATTTAATTTTATTGACTTATCGTTTTCATTGAAATTTATACCAGCGTAATATATATCTAGGGCATCTGATAAAATTAGGAAAGCAGAACCAAACTGCCGAAATAACAAGAAGAATTAGAATGGGATGGGCAGCATTTGGGAAGCTGGGATGGATCCTGAAGAACCAAGAAATACCAACTTGTTTGAAAACAAAAACCTTTGACTCTTGTGTTCTGCCAGTGATGACATGGTGTTGAGACTATGGCGTTAACAGAGAAGAGCGTGAACAACCTACGTATTGCACAACGAGCGATGGAAAGGGCTATGTTAGGAGTTAGCCTACGAGATAGGATCAAAATCACGGAAATAAGAAAAAGAACAAAAGTGACAGATATAACCAGGAGAATAGCAAGCCTGAAGTGAAGGTGGGTGGGGCATGTCGCAAGAAAATCGTACGAAGAGTGGCCGATTCGCGTATCCCAGTGGCGCCCAAGACTAACAAAAAGAAGTGTAGGTAGACCCCAAAAAAGATGGTTAGATGATATTAAACAGCAAACCGGAAGATCATGGCATCAAATTGCTAAAGATAGGGAAGCTTGGAAGAAGTTGGAGGAGGCCTATGTCCAGCAGTGGGCGAAAGACGGCTGAGAAGAAGAAGAAGAAATCAAATTAATAGAATTTTACGCTTTAAATCAGGTTTGTCAAATTTTGTGCGTAAAATATACACATATAAACCCTAATAATTAAATATACAAATGGTTACGAGCATCCAATAAATGCCAGACATTCTAAAGTGAGTGTCAGTATACAAACATCCAGTAAATAAAAATTAATATGGAATAAATTAACCTCCATAGGTTGTCTTCGAGGGAAATAGTGACCGGAATAAATATTCCACAAACACCTCGAGTCGAACGGTTGAGATTTAAAATAATAAAAGGTTAGTAAATTTAAAACTACTTAATGCTAAATATATAACGAGAAATAATACAATTATTTAGGAAATAATAATTATAACTTTTACAGATATTTAATATGTAATGAACTTAGGAATTAAAATAAGACATTGTTGATAATCAACACACAAAGTTTTAAGGTTAATTTAATCTTATTCATAGAAATTACAAACGAAACCTTAACTAGTTTAATAAATTTCCGATTCAACGCAACTAAGTCGTACACTGAAGGTTTATTAACATTTAAGTTAAATTATGAATCGCTAGTTATAAAAATATCTAATTTCAAATAGACGATAAATCATTTGCACTGTAGTTAAATCATATACATTATCTTACATTCATTTAATAATAATTATCCGATTTATAGAAATCTAATTTAATGATTTATTTAGTATCAGTAGACTTTTCATCTAATTTTTTGGTTAAATAATATATAAATAGTTTCAAAGATTTTGTTATATGTTATTCGTAAATTTATTTAATTGAATTTAATGGGTTTTTGATATAGTTGACATAGACAACTTTCCCATCTCTGACAATTCGAGCAATCCCATTGCAGTTCACTCGGTTGACGTGTTCATTTCATCCTTTTCTTCTTTGTCTGATCCATCTTACTACATCCAGTACTTCACCTGTATCTCGAATTACTTCAACGAAATTTCGTTATTCAGTATTACTAGGCATCCCGATACGGCACCTGCTTTTACAATCTGGTTACGTGCCTCCTTTATGAGGTCTCACAGATAGACAATATTATTGAAATATTATTAGTATAAATATAACAATATTAAATAATTACCAACCTGCAGGTCAAATTGACGAACATTTCATTTTGGTTTTTGCGATAACATTTAAAAATTCAATTTAAAAATTTTAATTTTCTTTCGGCTTATATTTGAGTGGACTTGTAATTAAATTTAATTATTTTAATTATTTAATTAATATTTAATGTGTTTTTTATTTTTCAAAGCCTCTCATTGCTTACCAAGTTAGAGCAGAGCATCTTGGTTAAAAGATTTTTAAGTAGTTTAAACAAGCAGATGGGGACAACAATATTTAACGCAAAACACAGTTTAGTTATTTTGATTTGAGTTATTTATTTTTATATATAAAAAGTTATAGAACTTATATAGAATTTCTATTTGAGATTATCCACTTAATCCGGATTAACCGGATTAAGGTAAATTAAATATATAATTAAATTCATAATTCCCGGTCACTACAACAGCAATATATCGCTGTATTTCTTACCCCAAAATTTGTAATTTATCCTGCAAGAAAAATATTTTAATTTGAATGAAGCGCTACTGATGGAAGTAAGATAAGCACATTGCAGAACAATGCCATGTAAGTGAATGGACGTGAGTCAGATAATTTGGTGCCTATAATTTTGTAATTCTGAGAAGTAATTATAAAAATATAATATAATATTATGAATAAATTGAATAGCTAAATAAAAAGTATTTAATTGAAAGTGGATGGGTTATGAAGGAGGGAAAATTATTTGGAAGTGGATATAAACTTCATTTTTGCAGAGTATCACAGCAATACATCTATGGTTACTACAAATGAGATTTTAAAAGCTTTTGAAATTGCGATTTTTGTGCACATTTATAGGCTCAACTATAACAACTAAACGGTTTTTCGCCGGAATGAGTTTTTAAATGTCTTTGTAAGTTTGATTTATCTGCACAAGCATACTCACAAATATTACAACTGATAGGTTTTTCGCCGGTGTGAGTTTTTAAATGTCTTTGTAAGTTTGATTTATCTGCACAAGTATACTCACAAATATCACAACTAAATGGTTTTACGCCGGTGTGAGTTTTTAAATGTCTTTGTAAATTTGATTTCCGTGCACAAGTATACTTACAAACATTACAACTGAATGGTTTTTCGCCGGTATGAGTCTTTAAATGACTTTGTAAGTTTGATTTATCTGCACAAGTATACTCACAAATATGACAACTAAACGGTTTTACGCCGGTATGAGTTTTTAAATGTCTTTGTAAGTCTGATTTCTGTGCACAAGTATACTCACAAATATTACAACTGAATGGTTTTTCACCGGTGTGAGTTTTTGAATGTCTTTGTAAGTTTGATTTCCGTGCACAAGTATACTTACAAATATTACAACTTAATGGTTTTTCGCCGGTATGAGTTTT
This sequence comes from Podabrus alpinus, assembly GCA_932274525.1. NCBI lineage: Eukaryota > Metazoa > Arthropoda > Insecta > Coleoptera > Cantharidae > Podabrus > Podabrus alpinus. The sequence continues at coordinate 5,536,968 of OW026452.1, forward strand.
GAAATGACTTTGTAAGTGTGATTTCTGTGCACAAGTATACTCACAAATTTCACAACTAAATGGTTTTTCGCCGGTATGAGTTCTTAAATGGTTTTGTAAATTTGATTTCCGTGCACAAGTATACTTACAAATATCACAACCAAATGGTCTTTCGCCGGTATGAGTTCTTAAATGGATTTCAAACCGTGATTTGTAGGCACATTTGAAGTTACAAATATTGCATATAAATGATTTCCTGTCCTTTTTTTCATGAGCTCTTAAATGGCGTATTAAAGTTTGTTTAAGAGCAAGTTTATAACCACAAATTGCACACTCGAAAAAATTTGAACTGTTTAGAGTTGATTGTGTAGCGTCAGTATCTTCTTTAATATCAATGGAATGATGCAAATCCTCTAAATCAAATTTCACATCTTCCACCTCTTCTCGTTTAATTTCGTAATTGCCAATTGAATTATTTGGAGTTTCCATAAATATACCCTTGTTTTCTACAATTTGTGATTCTTCCGAAGGTAGCACTTGAGCTGCGAGTAAATCGGTGACTGGTTCCATTTGGAGGATTGAGCACTGTAACTGTACAGGTACAAAATCACTTTTCTTAATTGAAGGCGTTGATTATATTGATTATATGTTATCGATTTAGAAAACTACTGCTACAGTTGACAAATCACTGCTATACAAAATTATAAAATGGCGACATTGATTGTGTCAGAGGCGATTGAGTGTAAGATTTTAGCGCCATCTAATAGCACTAAAAGAGATTTTTGAAGTTGGCACAAGAAATTCTGCTGGCTAACCTAGAAGTTTGTTTATGTCGTAACAAAACTTCTGAATCTGAAAATAAAGTTATCTAAAGCTGAAATAGATTGGATAATTACATGAAAACTTACCTAGAAGATAGATTAAGCGATTCACACTAATTTTATGGATGAATGGAACAACAAATGCACTCAAACCGTTATCACAAGAGGTCGACAACATGTGTACATCATCGGCAGCCATTAACATTGGTAAGGATGCAGTGGTGGCGCTGTAGCAATATAAACTAGGTAGAGACTTTAATAAATTTTATTGCATTTATAAACATTTCGGCTACATTTATAAACAATTGCGGCAAAAATTTTGAGTTAGCATTTTACACACGAATTGTTAAAGACCAAATTAGGAATGATGCCCGTTTGTGTGTGTGATGTGTGTTATTTCTATCGTCAACGTTTTTAAACAAACGCGTGCACCGATTTAGTTGAAATTTTATACACCAAGGCCCAGTTGTACAGTTGTAGGTAAAAAATTGGTTAACTAACCTATTAGGTTACAGTTTTAACTACAAAAGTAATCATATTTTGGATTTTTTAGTAACTGACTTATGTGAACAGGGTTAATTATTCGAAAAATTATGTAATTATTAAATAAAGCTTGCGATAACTTACGTTAAGTCACACTAGGTGGCGCTGGCTATATTTTTAGTATACAGTACATTTCAACACCCCCACTTACTAAAAATACAATGAACATTATAATACAATTCTTATTCATTACTAATTCCTAACAACTTCATAAATCGAAAATGTTTATCAGTGCCTAAGCCTTTAGTTAACATATCTGCTGGCATTACATTCGTAGATAAATATTTCAATTCAACTTGGTTATTAGATACAACTTCCCTTATGAAATGATGTCTTATATCTATGTGTTTTGACCTTTTATGATATGAATGATTTGCTGATAAGTTTATAGCAGCCTGATTATCATTATAGAGCTTAATAATCTGATCATCTCCTGTCAATTCACATAACAAATTTTTTAAATAAATGGCTTCTTTTGCTGCTTCGGAAACAGCCATGTATTCTGCTTCAGTGCTAGAAAGTACAACCGTTTTTTGTTTACTACTTTCCCACGAGATTACCGAACCACAAAATTTAAAAACGTATCCTGTGTATGATTTCCTATCTATTACATTGTTACCCCAATCAGCATCTACAAAACCAACTAATTCTGTACCTTCCTTTGAGAATTTCAAACAATAATCTTTCGTACCTTTCAGATATTTCAATATGCGCTTAGCACATTTCCAATGCTGTTCTGTATGCGATTTATTAAACTGGCTTAAATAACTTACACTGAAAGCTATGTCAGGCCTCGTAAGTACGGCCAAGTACATTAAACTGCCTATCAAATTTTGATACGGTATGTTGTCCCTATCAGTTACATTCTGATCACATTTAAAATTTAATTTAGTTTCAATTGGAGTTTTAACTTCATTACAATCAGTCATATTAAATTTCTGTAATAATTTATCAATGTAACTATTCTGACTTAAAGTTAAAATACATTTTTCTCTGTCTCGACTTATTACTATACCTAAACATTCCCTTATCTTTCCCAAATCTTTGATTTTAAATCTAAAGCCCAATTCCTCTTTTAAGGAACTTGATTCGCTTTCGTCATTTGAAAAAACAAAAAAATCGTCTACATAAAAAGTCACAACTGTAATTAAATCATTGTTCCGTTTTATGAAAACACAAGGTTCATATTTCGACTTGACATAATTTAATTTTAACAAGACTGAATTAACTCTATCATTCCAACATTTTGAGGACTGCTTTAAGCTATAAACTGCTCTATTAAGCTTCAAAACCTTGTTTTTGTCTGAATCCGCGCATACAAAACCTTCTGGTATTTTCATAAAAACGTTTTCTTTTAAAAAACCATCAAGAAAGCTGTCTTAACATCAAGATGCGTAATATCTAAATCTAGTTTTACTGCCAAAGCAAACAATACCCTTAAAGTTGAATGCCTCACTACAGGTGAAAAAGTTTCATTATAATCTACACCTTGCTTTTGCTTAAAACCTTTAGCTACCAATCTCGCACGATATTTGACTTCTTTAACACTATTCACTTTTTTCTTAAAAACCCACTTACTATCCACCACTGTAACATTTTCTTTTACGTTGACAAGATCCCAGGCTTTATTTTCCTCAAAAGATTCCAGCTCCGCTTCAATTGCACTCCGCCAAAATACGCCTTCTGGTCCTGAAAGGGCTTCCGAAACGCTAACTGGATCACCTTCCACGCTTGAGCTCCCTCCACACATGTAGGACACAAAGTCTTTATCGACTTTCCGTTTAGGTTGCCTTTGACTTCTTCTCAATGGTTCTTGAGATAAACCCTCATTGTTTTCTGGAAAATAATCGACGTCATCATCCTTCGACTCTTCAGTTGAAATTGTTGTTTCTTCCCCCACTGAGTCTGACGCCTCCAACCTGTTCTCTATAACAAAACTTATTTCATTAGCTTTTTCTGTTATAATTACATCTCGACTGGTGATGATGTTTCTTGTGCTTGGGTTGTACAACCTGTAACCCTTTGTGGTTTCGTCATACCCAACTAGAATATGTTTTGTTGCCTTCTTATCCCATTTTTGTCTGTTTACTTTAGGTATATGTACCATTGCTGTACTACCGAATACCTTCAAGTGACTAACATTTGGTTTTTTGCCGTTCCAAATCTCGAATGGAGTTTTTGAAACACCTGAAGCTACTGAACGATTCATGAGATAGCATGCAGTGTTGCAAGCTTCTGCCCAAAAAATCTTGCTTCAGTTCTGATCAAATAATAAACTTTTTGCCTTTTCGACAATGGTTCGATTGAATCTTTCTGCCATTCCATTTTGTTCGGGAGTATGGCTATTCGTTTTCTGATGAGTAAGTTAAGTAAAGTTAAGTTCCCTTACCCGCTAGTGTTTTAACAAAACCACATAGCCTTTAAACAATCTTAAATAATAATAAAAGTCCATGCATAAAATATTATCACAATCCAGAGGATTGAATCCAAATTAGTAATAGGGTTATTGCATGAATTTCTAAGTATTTTTTTTATAAAGTTTAAGTATTGTTCAACAGTACTGTATAGATCAAAAGTCTAAGAAGACTTTGGTTTTTCATAAAAAAATTATTAAAAAAGTATTAATTTGAAACAGGAATTTCGCGCGAGTGACGTCACACTCTACTTTTGAAAACATCTGGCAACATAGTAGCAGTTAGCTGTCAAGTTGTTTTGTGATAGCCTTATAAAAAATTTAAACTTTAATAAAAATGAGTTCAACCAAACAGATTAAAAAGTGCTTATAAAAATGTGCACAATAGGAAGCTTATCCGAACTAGCTTTTACAAAATTTGAATCCAAAGAAGCCATTTTTAATAAAATAATTACTTAGAACAATAACCAATAACCTTAAACTAAAAAGCTGTCAAACGCTTTAAAATTTTTTCAACTGTCAATGAAGTAAATATTAAATAATTCAACGTTGCCAAATAGATCAGAAAATTATTCGGCAAAACGCGTGTGACGTCAGAGGGGCCGTCGGCAAACCGAACGTATTTTGAATTTTAAATTAGATTTTCACGTTCAAAGACACTTTTTAAAAAATTTTTGTTTCTTGTTATAAGTTTATCTTTCTATGTTTTACAAGGAATAATAAGCGTCATCGCTAAATTCGATATCATGCAACAACCCTATTTTATAGAAGTAACATAAAGCCGATTTAAAACAAATCAACATTCAGGGTAATTAAATATACAGATTTATTAGGTCACGAATTAGGTAAATCATTGCTTCAGGTTTTATCCCAAACAAGAATTTAAAGTTAATAAAAGAATAGACATTGTCCAAATTTGTTAGTTTTATTTGTGTTGGCAGTTAATGGTTGTCTCTTTTTCGGAGCGATCATTTGTTTTGTTACAGTTGTTTTTGACATTATGTTTTGTACATCGGAAGAAAGAATTTGGTTACCAGATGACGATCGTGGGAATTTCACAACGTGGTGGTCCAAGTTATTTTTCCGTGTCGTCGAGGAAGTGTGATTTTAGGTTTGAATTTTGTTAGTTCTGGAGAGGACGTTGGCGCGAAGTTCAAATTCAAAAGTTACAGCTTACAACTAAGACCTCAAAATATAACATCAGGATTTGTCTCGCATTTGTTTTAAGCTAAAAATAGATTTATTCAATAAAGTTAATTAAATTTTAGGCAGTGATTGCCAAAAAATTATTAAATTTCTAGTTTACGGGTAATTTTATAAATTAAAATAATTGCATTTTGAGGTTTAGATCATGTTAAAATTCGAACTATGCGACGAAACATAATATGAGGCGTCTACTTGCAATACCGGCTGCATCCATTTAAAGTAAATTTACAGAATGGTCTATTATTGTTATTGTATCTCTTATATAGCAAAACAGAATTTTTTCAACAATCTGTATAGTTAAAAGCTTATTTGAATGGGATCTAGACGTTTTTGAAAGGATCTGAGTTTAACACAAGGAAGATCAGATATTATACTATAGTTTTTCACTGTTGGATAAATATTCAGGATGGATGTAGACGGTATTGCAAGTAGGCGCCTCATATAGAGATAAGATTATCGCGTCAACCAAGACAGCATAATGCATTGCTAAAGGTTGGTGCGAGATTAAAATCATTTGTTTGCATAGTTTGTAGGTTTTTATATCAACGTAATTTGATGCTATGACTTTTTTGAATTCCATTTATAGTGAAACAAACTATACAATCATCAATGGTAGCTGGTTCAAGCAATCCTAATTTCAGGCAAGGTCAAAGTATTTTGTGTAGTTAATCATACATTAACTTCCAGTGACGTGAGAGACTTTTAAGAGCGTGGTGAGAACCACTGCCATATAGGTTATGTAACTAAAAATTTTTATTAATGTCTATTAGTTTTTCAAGTACTTGAGAAAATCATTAATACTATAGATAATATTTGTTACGTACATTTTTCACAACTTGCTGCGCTGTATTAAAATATCGCAGATTATGGCTCGAGTATTACCCTTGGAAGATTTACAAGGTATGCAGAACAACGGCAAATTTTTGGTAACTCCATGTAATTCGAGTAGCTGTGATGAAGTTAAACAAGAGAGTTGGAAGATGTGAAATTCAATTTAGAAGATTTATATCATTCGATTGACATTAAAGAAGACTACTGTTAATTGCACCGTATATGTTTAGTGCAATCACTTTATCCAAGCGAAGAATCTTGGATATTTTTTGTAGCAAATGGACTGTATCTTAGTTTGGTTGAATAAAACACGGTTCTTTCCTTTTTCAACTGTATATTTTTGTAACCTTTTGTAATGTTGAAAACGTTTTTCTTTAGTTGACAAGATATTGTTGTTACTTGTTTTTAGGTACTTGATGTGACTATGTTTATTTTGTAACTTTCTTGTTGCCTCACAACCGAACTAAAAAACGGTCGCAAAACAAAATGAAATGCAAAATGTTTGCAATGGGCTAATCCCTCAAATTTTTTTTTTCATTAAAATCGAAAATTTAAGTGATTTTAAACCCCTCTTGCGTAAAAAAAATTTTTTTTTAGCAATTTTAACGATCGTATTGAAGTTCAAAAATTGAAATATTTTTAAATAATTAAAACGCGGTAAATAATGACGTATCAAAAGGTAAGCCAATAAGAACCCAATACACTCCCACTATTGAAGGTAAATTATTTTTAAATGTCACTTGGTATACTATAACCTTAAAAGTTTATTTACAAATTGCATATTTTCATAGTGAACGTAGATGGCGTATTATGTATGCATGGTTGCCAAGTTATAATAAGTATTTGAATTTACGGATTTTTAACAATTTTTAAACACATCACATGGGTAGACTCAAGGATATCATTTTCGCATACATATAAACGTGGCATCGTGGTAAATGCAATTTTAATTCCGAATTGTGATTGGACTACCTTTTGGTACGTCACAGAATGGCGACTTTTCAAACGTATACATTTAAAAAAGGCACTTTATTTAATTAGTATAGCGTTTTAAAATTATATATTTGTAATTATATATAGTATTTTGCTATGGGCCATCGATTTTTATAGGTAAAAATTATATTTTTGACAACACGGGACAACCCCATTCTGAACAACTACGATACTGAACAATTACCACAGGTATGTTCAAATTTATTCGAGTGTGTTTCTTACCATAATATGTGCTGAGGGGAGCCCTATGGCTGTAATAATTATGACATAGTAGGTTCTATCAAGAAAATTTAAAAGGCATGTAATTAAGCCTGCTGTAAACCTAATGTAGAAAAAGTATATTTTATGCAAATATCTTTAAAATATACCTTCATTAAAATTTTTTTTTAATTCAATTTTTAATGAAAGTGTTATAGACCTCCAGCGGTCGCGCAGTGAGGGAATCGCTCACATTTTAATACACCACTTATCACGACGGTCACAAACGAAAAACAATTGGTTCAATTTTTACAACGAGGTTCAAATATTGTAAGGGAAGGTGTAAAACTCAGCTAGTCCCGGGTAAGCAGTTCGTCTTTGAGTCATTCAAAATTACCAGCACTTCAAACTAACACGTGAGCGATTTGCTCATAGCGCGACCAATAAAAGGTTAAAATGAAACTAATTTTTATCAATTTGAATCCCGTTTTGTTACAGCCGTATTAAAGACGAAAAGGTCGTTCTGCACAATGAATTCCACCAGAGTCTACGATGTCGTGCCAAATGCGGGAGCCCAGTCGCCTACACCCACCAGCTGCCACTGCTTAACAGAGAAAGAAACGCCAGATATTTCTCACAACCAATAGATGGCGTTTTGGCAGTTTACCATTACAAAATGGCTTCGGTCACCATTACGAAGATTTGTCAGTCGCTGGTTTTATTCAACCTTAAGTAAGGTATTATCAAAAATCAATACTCCATTTTGTTGTATTATAAGAGTGGTGTGTTTAAATAATCAATGAGCACTCTTACGTCCACAAAATTAATACAAACTGGTTTGAACAATATGGCTCAAGTGTCGCTCCCGGAAGATTTACTAATTAAGGAAACCGACGGCAAGTGTTTAGAAACTCCATATAATTCGAGTAGCAATTGTGAAGTTAAAAAAGAAGAGTTGGAAGATGTAAAATTTAATTTAGAAGATTTGCATCATTCCATTGACATTAAAGATGAGGACGCCGATCATTTAACACCAGAAAGTTCAAATTTATTTGAGTGTGCAGTGTGTGGTTATCAACAAACACGTAGGCAAGCGTTAATACAGCATTTAAGAACTCATCGTGCTTCGTTTACTTGTGCAATTTGCAAATATCAATGTGTTGAAAAATTACTTTTAAATGAACACTTAAAAATTCATACCGGCGAGAAACCTTTCGGGTGTGAAATTTGTGACTATAAATGTTCACGACGATCATATTTAAAAGAACATTTAAAAATTCATACCGGCGAGAAACCATTTGGTTGTGAAATTTGTGATTATAAAAGTAGACGTAAATCATATTTAAGAATCCATTTAAGAACTCATACCGGTGACAAACCGTTTAGTTGTGATATTTGTGAGTATAAATGTTCAGAAAGTGGAACACTAAAAAAGCATTTTAGAACTCATACCGGCGAGAAACCTTTCGTTTGTGAAATTTGTGACTATAAATGTTCACATCGGTCAAGTTTAAAAGACCATTTAAAAATTCATACCGGTGAAAAACCTTTCGGTTGTGAATTTTGTGACTATAAATGTTCACGACAATCACATTTAAAAAGCCATTTAAAAATTCATACCGGCGAGAAACCCTTCGGTTGTAAAATTTGTGACTATAAATGTTCATTACGTTCAAATTTAAAAACCCATTTAAAAATTCATACCGGCGAGAAACCTTTCGGTTGTGAAATTTGTGACTATAAATGTTCACATCGGTCAAGTTTAAAAGAACATTTAAAAATTCATACCGGCGAGAAACCTTTCGGTTGTGAATTTTGTGACTATAAATGTTCACAACAATCACAGTTAAAAGACCATTTAAAAATTCATACCGGTGTGAAACCTTTCGCTTGTGAAATTTGTGACAAAAAGTTTTCAATACGTTCAAATTTAAAAACCCATTTAAAAATTCATACCGGCGAGAAACCTTTCGGTTGTGAAATTTGTGACTATAAATGTTCACAACAATCACATTTAAAAAGACATTTAAAAATTCATACCGGCGAGAAACCTTTCGTTTGTGAAATTTGTGACTATAAATGTTCACATCGTCAAGTTTAAAAGACCATTTAAAAATTCATACCGGTGAAAAACCTTTCGGTTGTGAATTTTGTGACTATAAATGTTCACAACAATCACATTTAAAAAGCCATTTAAAAATTCATACCGGCGAGAAACCTTTCGGTTGTAAAATTTGTGACTATAAATGTTCATTACGTTCAAATTTAAAAACCCATTTAAAAATTCATACCGGCGAGAAACCTTTCGTTTGTGAAATTTGTGACTATAAATGTTCACATCGGTCAAGTTTAAAAGACCATTTAAAAATTCATACCGGTGTGAAACCTTTCGCTTGTGAAATTTGTGACAAAAAGTTTTCAATACGTTCAAATTTAAAAACCCATTTAAAAATTCATACCGGCAAATAACCTGTTAGTTGTACAATTTGTGGCCATAAATGTGGAGGAACGCAACATTACTGACGGACTTTTGACGAGACGCCACTGACGAACGACGATATACAGCAAGATGGGCATTGACTGAAAGAAAGACGCATCAAGATAAAAAAGAATAATGTGTATCTTATATATTAGTGCATTAAATGTATTAAAAGAAACATGGAATTTATTAATATATTTGTAGATTTAATTGACTAATTTTTGTTAAATGAAAAAAATTGTTATTGGGCATAGGGGAGAAATATTAACGATGGTGCGCTGTAAGCAACATCAACGTGACGTCACGCTAATGATTTGACCTCGCTCAGAAATACTTTGATTTGATTTTGAACGATAATACATTACAACTAAGTAATAAAAAATTATTTAATAAAAAATAATAAATTTAACGTATTTTAATTACTTTTTAAAATAATTTTAATTAATTAAGATGTCAAATATTTAGTTGATATTACAGCCACCAGGGTGCGTACAATTAATATTTTTCCCCTATTATAGGTCTTGGTAATATTTTAATAATATTGTGCAATGTTATAGTCATTGTCAATTACTTTCAATCCAAAAGTGTTTAATCTGTCAATTAATAGTTTATTTATTTGTTAGCCTGAAAATGGGCCTAATTTAAACGGCCTGAAACGTTAGATAATATTATTAATATTATCAAGACATACGAGTATACACAATAAAAATGTTATCATTTATGGATTTTATTATTGAGAATAGTGAATCCTATAAATTGGGGGCTTAACCGAGGATTTAAACCCAGCAGTTAAATAAATGTGTTAGGAACTAATAATGGGGTACCGACAAAAAAATTTAGTAGCGTAGTTTTACATAAATACGATCCTTAGGATGTCCTTTGCCATGTAATGGGGTTAGATTGTTCTACAAGCGAATCATTTCGATGTAATTAAAATAAATTTTAATTATTTGTTCAATCTATCATTGGTTAGCAGATCTTGCTTAGAGATGGTGTAGTGGAAAATGAAAGAACGTATAAATACTATTTTTATTATTTATTAAATTATTGTACTCTTACTGGGCCCATGCTTCACAACTACTCTTAACTTAGATCTTCTTACATAGTAGTTATCTAACTACTCTTAAACTGAATCTTAAAAAACTGAAACTACTACTTATTACTACCTTTTTATATTAATCTATTGACTTACATTAAGTGTTAGGATTAGTAATTGCAAAGTAGGCATCCTACATTTTTGCAATTACTAGACGCCAGTCAGCATAATCTAAATACCTTAAATTTATTACAAATACCTAGTCGTGCCATAAGTTCTGTCCCATATTAAAAACGCTGTATTCAAGTTGAAAAATAAAAAATTCCAAATTTTTTTAACGCATTTTATTAAGTATATTATAAACAAATAAAATTAAATTTACTCAAAATGCCCTCCTTTTGACTTCACACATTCCTTCAAACGGCGTGGCCAATCATCTATTGCGGCACGTACGACTTCAATATGTATCGATGCTGCTGCCTTCACTAAATCGCGTTTTAGTAGCTCGATATTTTTGTGGGGTTTACTACAAGCCATGTCTTCAAGCACAGACCACAACTTGTAATCCAGGGGATTTAAATCGGGGCTCCCTGAGGGCCAATCTTCAGCTCGAATGGGTGGTTCACCGTTGGGAGGTTTTAGCTTTGTGCGCTGGTGCCGAGGCTTATTGAAAAATCCAACGCTTACTATCAAACAAGGTGTCATTGAGTGGTTTTACCACATCATCTAACATTTTTTGGTACACAACTGCGGACGTTTTAACGCCCTTTTCACAAAAATGTAATTGAGTTACCCCATCGTAAGATACTCCCCACCAAACCATTACAGAAGCTGGAAAATGACCTCTTTGAACCCTTGCAATTTTTTCTGACGCCTCTTTGGAACTGTGAGCATACACCCTATCATTTTGTTTATTATATTTTTCTTCTACCGTAAAAATTTTTTGGTCGGTAAACAAAATATTTCTGTGTTCATTGCTAGCGTGCCTCTGCAACAGAATTTTTGATCTTACGTGTCTAATTTCTTTTAAAGCCACTGTAAGCCGTTGTCCTGTGATTCGACGGTAAGCCCCAAGTTTAAGGTCTTCTTTTATAACACGAGACATACTTCTTTTCGAAATTTTCAATTTTCTAGCCATTACTTTTTGTTTTCGCAATGGATTTCTGCGAATTCGTTCCCGTACTGCCTTTATTACCTTTGGAGTTCTTGTGGTTCGTGGACGTCCACTTCTTGGCCTATCACCTACAGAAGAAAGCTCAGTGAATCGACTTATGGCGCGATAAATAAATTTTTTCGAAATTTTCAAAGGTTCTAGCAAACTAAAAATTTCACTTGCACTTTTACCACATTTATGTAATGCAATTACCGCAACACGATTTTCTTGTACACCCCATTCCATATTTACTGTTTGAACTTTAAACATCAACTAATACACATTTACTATCTATGAATGGACATTTTCAAAATTACCGTAAACCAGCCCTTATATTATAATAATAATATAATAATAATAGATCTTTATTACACATAAAATTTACACATAAAATTTAAATTTTACAAGTAATGCGTGGAGATTAGCAAGAGCTGTTTTTCATCCCTACGTTAAGTGATTCTGCCAGTCCATCGCAAAGTATTCCTCCAGACAATAGATAGGATTATCCGCCAGTATAGGTTTCAGTGTCCTCTTCATTGTGGTAGTTGGAAGTTCTCGCAATTGTGTGGGCAACTTGTTGAAAATCTTGATTATTCTCACCTCAGCATTTCTTTGTATTCTGCTTGAATACGTGCTAGGTGGGACTAGATCTGCTTGTTTCCTCGTATTGTACATGTGGCTTCGATGGGCATTCACAAAAAGTTCTTTGTTGTTTTTATAAAACAATATACTTTCGAGTATGTATTATTGTGATACGCGCTATCCATGTTAAGGATAGAGTCGTACCAACAAGGAGAAAAGTACAGTTGGAGACCGGAGGTTCAAACACATTTGTTTACATGTGTTTGTTTTGTTGTGTCGTTTGAATTTAATTTTAAGTTTGTTCGAATTATATGTTGTGTGTAAACGGGATATACAACATGTGGAAATTAATCAAACGTGCAGAGAACCGTCGGCCATGTACAAACAAACCGATATATAAGAAGCTCCGGTTTGAAAAAACAAAAAATATAGTAACGAACGTTACATAAAAAGTAAATAACAGTTCGATCAAGATCACGAAGCGTGACGGTCGCATATTAGTTACTGCGATATGCAGTTGTGCGAATAATTGCAATTCAATTAAAGATAATTGAAATAAATTATATTCGCGAAGTTCCATCGAGATTACGAGAGGTGACGGTCGTGTATTTTGTACTGCGAGTTATATTCGCGAATTCAAGTAAGATTCAAATAAAATATACTGAAATAAATTATATTCGTGAACGATATACGGTGGTACTACCCAAGAAGATTAATTCCTTGGAGAATTTAAGATTCCGCAAGATAGCGGGTTACAGAAGGTGTTGGCAACGAAGGTTGTGATCGAGATCGTGTCTTATAGATACGTTGGGGAGATACGGATACCAAGTTATCCGATATATGAGAAGCAGATTGGAGATTGGAAAGTGGAATATTTGAAGAAAGAAAATAGTGCGCACGATACAAATCACAGGTTAGCTACCTTTTAATAATCAGTGCGTAGAATAGTAGTTTACATAAAGATTGTTTGATTGTTTGGGTTCTTGTTATATGTTGAAATTTGTTGATTTGATTAAAAACTTGTTAACGGAATTCCAACTGTAGTTTTATCTTTGTTGGAACCCAGAATTCGTTCAATCAAGAATAAGCAACAAAACCGTGTGTGGCTGGCAATACATGCAAAGGAGAAACGAGAGTATGTTCACTGAGAACTAACCCCAATCCTCACGAAATACGTCGAAAAATAGTTATTCACCAATATCCTCCAAACCGATGAAAAAACCACACGAAAAACCAGCGTTAAGGCAAACGGGGGGGGGGGGGGGGTACGCACTCAAGCCCTATCAAGGTAATGCTTGATCAGGTCTATTTTATTTTATTTGCAAATGATTTTTCCGCCTGTGGCTCATTTTTCATGCTGCGCATGTAAACGATTAACAGCTGTTTGTTTAGGTATGTTTATTTATTGTATTTGGCCCCATTCCTGTTTAATGAGATAGGTGTATGTATATTTTCGCTCATGACTCCTCTTTGTTTCAGTCCTGAGGATGGAAATATAAAATTTCCGAAACGTCGACTTGACAAATTTGTAGTTTTATTGCGATCCACCATCCCAATATTATCAATTTGTTATTCTCAAATATTGTATTCATTCGTCAAAATTTATCCATATCTTATTAAATTTTGTTTACTGTTTGTGGAATCTTTTACTTTATCTTTAACATAGCAATATGTAAGTACAAAAAATTGGACAAAAATAAGAACGAAATAAACGCAAGTATTTTGAAATTCGAAAAAACAAATGGGGAAACTGAAGAGAGAATGAATCTGCGAATGGAAAAATGAATGAAATTATAAAAAAGATTTGAGAAGAAACGAAACTGGATATTGATGAAATTCCGCTCAATCGAGTACTAAAGAGATCAGAATAGAAGAACAAAAACTAACAGCAATTGATTACTATCTAAATGCAGATGAATCAATCATAAAAGAAAAACCAAAGGAAGTAAACGAAAATTATAAATTTTGTGGTGTAAGAAGCAAAATAAGTTCCAATCATAAAAATTGGAATAATAATAAGAAATTTGTTGCAAGAAGAAAATGCAAAGCTAGTCGACATAGACGTGGTCTGTTGGGGAATCTTTGCAGCCCACAGGTGGTTTACGATTTGTTCTTTTGTGTTTGCCGATTAGTTAGGCTTCCTCCACCACAGTCACAATAACCGTAAGAAATCGGCAGGAACTGGACACAAAGATATTTTAGTTCCCATTATATTATAGTCCCCATCGCTTTTCCTAAAGTACATGCCTGCGGTCTCATTGAAAGCACGCAAGCCCCCTCACCTTGCCAAGGTTGCAAACACCTGGAGGGGTGTGATAAAGTAAGCTTGCAGCTGAACGCTAGCATCATAACCAACGCATTTTTTACTTCCGATTACAGTGAGGGAGGTTAAACCAATTTAATTTCGGAAATCTATTACTTGAGCGGGAGTTTAAGTAAACTACTCATCAGTAGACGGTCGTTGTTTGTTATAATGAGGGGGGCTACAAATTAAACTTTCCACTTTTTAGTAAAAGTATTTTAAATCTATGCCACCGTTTATGGCCTAAGCGACGTCGGATTGTCCGATATTTATTTAATTATTCATTTGAATTAAAAAATAATATTCTGGGTTGCCATTCTGTATTGGGAGGGCGCCACCTCGTCACCCTTCTCGTACCAGCCGCCATTTGTCGGAAAGGCAATAGATTTATGTCAGTCATATGTCAGTTTATGTACCTACGTTTGTGTTTATGTGAATTAATATTCGAAATAATACCTACAAAGAATAATGTAACATATTACGGTGAGTGGCGGGTAATGACCACATCAAACGATTTTATTTTATTATGTTTATTATTTAAGTAATTGAAATTATAAATTTTTTTATTATTTTGATTAAGTATTGTAATTGACTCGGCTAGCTCTTTGATTTTTCTTTGCATGAGTACTCCTACCTGAGTTAGTCGGCTCTCTTGCTGACTTCGGATTCTCTTTTATGATTTACCATGTAATCGAATTGTGTTCCGGAATGCAAAATTCCGAAATGATACAAATGGTTTTTATCAACACAAAATCTTTTTATTATCCTGAACAATGAATTCAATTTTAATGAACGTTTACAAATATTTCAACTCTTAAAATTACCCCTTTTTCGTTTCTTAATTGTTGTTTTGGTCGCACACGCGGCACTTTAATAATCGTAATAGTGTACGCTTACCCGAAATTCTTCACCTCCTTTCGATGCTAACTTCACAGCGGCGCCTCGCCTCGTGGTTGATCGTGACTTCCAGAATCGACCCTCTCGCATCTATTGACTGATCCAGTTCGATTTACCAATAATTTTCGTCTTTATTCTTTTTTACCTGCTTTCAACTCGTTCTATTATTATTATTATTATTATCGTATATGCGTTTTCGCCTTAACCACTCTTTTTATTGCACGTGAATATCTTTTTAGGTTCTCACCCACGTACTATTAAATTCGTTTATTAAACGATAAATTTTGGGAGCACACCAAAACGTGCCTTACCCCTTTGGTGTCTTCGTGAGAACTCTTTTTTTTATCCCATTTCTATGGTTATATAAAAAAAACAACAATTCTCTGATGCCTTGATTCGTTTTCATCTCGCCGCTCCTTATCCAGTCCAGCAAGTATCGCTGCACTTTTGATAAAGTTCTATCATAATAATTAAATGTCATAATTATTTATAGTTTTCTTCTATTATTTTAGGTGATTTCAAACACCCCTTTGTGTCGCCTCGGAACTTGCGATCCGATCGTTGCACTCCGCGTAGTACAATTTAACGAAACGCGTAAACCCCTCTTAACATTACTTACATAACATTTTTATAATACAATCTCTTAATGATTAACAATTTTTAATAAATTTATGAACATTGTTGCAAAAATATTACCTTTATCTCATTTCGGGTTCTTTTGCATTCCTTCGTTGCCGTTATGTTGAAGTCCAGGTAACCCAGAGCTAACCTTCTAACTCGGATAAGAATTTCTTGCTAGTTTATTTTGCATCGATAAATTATTAGTAATTTCAATCACTTAGTGAAACACGACAATATGTTGATGTTCACCAGGTGATGATACGCATCAGGGCGCAGCAGTTACTTGCGAGACTTGGACTAAGGTAGACCAAATGTTGTAGAAGCCTTCATAATAATAAAGTACTAAAGACGACCTGAGTATTTGATTATTATAAGAACTAATTATTACATGGTGACAGTGGTAAAGTGTTAAGTGATATAGTGTTAAAATGGAACAAAATCACAACATAAACATACCAAAAGGAATGAGTGTCGAATAACTGGGAGAAGTTTTTTTCCTGTTTCCTCTCTAGAGAGGGAGTATATTAATGCAAATGGATACATTGTAATAAAACTTAATATAACTTAACAATAACAAAAACGATATGGTGATTGGGGGTGATTAAATAAATAATGATGGGTAATGATTAACAATAAATATTTAGAGCAAAACTGCGGCTGTTGATGAACGAAAGAATGTTGTAAAAACTTGAATTGAATTAAATTGAGTGAAATTGAATGGAATGTAACTTTGAATGAAATTTAAATAGAATGTAACAATTGGCAGGTGGGAGCATAAATCCATTAAACTCATTGTAGACAAGTTAAGGGGAGGTGTTGAACTGTTTTAATGTGTTGTTGATGATTAATTTGCAATAGGATATGTATAATTTGGTAATAAATTTATTGGTGATTATGTCCGAAATGTTAAAAGGTGTAATATTATGAAACTGACAATGTAAGGCGTAGTTGTGACGATGTTGGGTGTACTTTGGGCAGCAGCAAGACAACAAATGTTGCAGAATCTGCCTACTTTTTGAATCGCAGGGGCACACGTCACTTAGGACTGATCTTAAATCTGTGCAGATACTCGCGCGCAAACGAGTGACCCGTCAATATCTGCGTCATTCCAAAGGAGGTATCAACGGCACTTCGGAACAAGCGAACATCATTTAGCGTAGGTAAATGCTGCCGGGTGGTCGAACCTTGGACGGCATTTCTGTACTCGGTATCCCAAGTACATGCCGCCTCAAGACGAATCACCCTTCTTGCATAGCTAAGAGGTAACTGGTTGTATACCATGCGACTGTGTGAAACAGCCGCGTCTTTGGCACATTGATCTGCAACCTCGTTCCCTTCAATGCCGCAATGAGCCCTTACCCACGCAAATCTGATGATCGTTTGGTCCTTCAGTTTGAGTAGCGAACTGGGAGAAGTTTAAACAGAGGTTAGAACTATACTTAGAAGCAAGTGAAAAATCAAGTAAATTAAAAGTGGCGTTACTTCTAAACCAAATGGGTGAAGAAGCAATAGATATTTTTAATACATTTTTTTACACACACGGGGAGAGCAAACATGATTATGACGTTGTAAAACGTAAGTTCGAAGAATATTGCATACCTCGTAAAAATGTAGTATTTGATCGTTTCAAGTTTTTCTCAATAGCTCAAGAAATAGGCGAATCAGTAGATAAGTACGTGACTGATTTAAGAAAATTAGCGGCAGAATGCAATTTTGAAAATCAGCAAGGTGCAAATGGAAGAAATACAAGGAAGTCATGGAACTTCATCTGGAGCAGTAAATGCTGTGAAAGGAAAAAAATTCTTCAAGAAAATTGAGTCGAAAACAAAACCATTGGAAAACAAAAAATGCCAAAGCTGTGGATTTAATCATCAAAATGAAACAAAATGTCCCGCGCTTGGTAAAAGTTGTTTAAATTGCAAAAAACGTAATCACTTTGCAAGCATGTGTAAAAGTGAGAGAAAAAGTGTGAAAGCAGTACACGAAGAAAATATCCAGACAGTGAAACCAAAGACGATGAAGGTCAAGCTGTTGCGTTAGCAATAACAACTGCGACCAACTTATCAACTAAGATAAGAAAAGTAAACAATGTTGCATGGAAAGAAAATTTGCAAGTAAGTGGAAATAATGTTGCATTTAAAATCGACACAGAGTTAAACATAATTCCTAAAAATATTTTTGAAATGTTACCCGAGAAGCGAAAGTTAAAACAAACATTGATAAAACTTGAGTCTTATTCAGGACATGATGCAATAAAAACATATGGCAAATGTTTTTTGAAATGTAAATTAAATGATAAAGAAAATTTATTAAGTTTTTACATTACACAAAATAATACTGAATCTATTTTGGGACTTCAAAGTGCCGCTTGTTTTGGTTTAATACACAAAAAAGTTTTTGTTACTAATAAAATTGAAAATAATTCACAAGAAATAATTAAACATTATTCGGAAGTTTTTAATAACAATAAGCCTTCTTGCATAAATTGTACTCCTTATCATATCACCCTTAAAGATGGTGCATTACCATCAATATCGGCAGCTAGAATAGTACCACTTGCTATTAAAGAGAAATTGAAAGCCGAATTAAATAAAATGGTTCAAGATAAAGTTTTAGAGCCAGTCACGGAACCAAGTGATTGGGTTCATCTTATAGTAATTGTTAGTAAGCCAAATGGTTCAATCAGGGTGTGCATGGATCCTAGACCGTTAAATAAACACATTAATAGAGAACATTACGCACTTCCTACGGTGGAGGGTGTATTGTCAGAATTAAATGGTGCAAAATTTTTCGCGGTTCTAGATGCTACAAAAGCATTTTTGCAAGTACCAATAGATGAAGCTAGTTCCAAATTATGCACGATAGCAACTCAATTTGGAAGATACAGGTAAAAAATGATGCCATACGGGATAAACAGCGCTACTGAATATTTTCAAAAAATAATAAATAATATTTTTGACGCCTTAATCAAAATTGCAGTATTAAAACTACACAAAAAATGGCTCTAAACAAACCGTTTAGATCAAAAAACATACAGTATGGGGCAACAATTACTACACAGAACAAACTTGTATTTACACACACAAGGAAAATAATTTTTAGTACCAAGGAGTAAAAAAGTAACAATTGCGCACAAATTGCGTGATTGCGGAAGCAATACAAGAAAGACAAAGCCATATGCCCAAATTTGGTCAAGAGACGACAAAGCAGAACGGAAATCAATGGAAATAACCAAAAATATCGCACTCACCTACGCGAACTAAAAAATCCTCCAACGAGAATTGCGTAAGCCAAAAAACGAATCCTCGCCACAGCCACTTGAACCACATCTATGGCTATGGCTCCATCACAAATAGGAATTGACCAGCTCTCCCAAAACTCGACCTTCCTTGGCACTTCACAAAACTATTCCCCCTTTTCGAGTCACTATCGCGACCCCGTTATCGAAAACACAGCAATTCCGACAACCTTAGAATTAATGAATGATTGCACCATACAGGGCGTTGCTAAAGTTGTCAAAAGCAAAGTCGAAAAAGTAACGATTCAAAAAATCGTTACACCAAGATATTGAGAATATGTTGACTACCTGGATGAAAGACAACAACACTTCGCACTGGAGTCAAGGCTTACGATACATTCAGCTAATGAAGAACAGTGCCTTACATAGTGGAATAAAGCGATCTCCTTATGAAACCATGTTTGGCTGTCCACCAAAGCTCAGGTTGGCTTCATCTAATATACCACACGAGGCTTTAGAGAATGTACAATCTGAGGAGGATCTCGAATATATCATCGGACAATTTGATGTGGGAAAAGAAGTACAAGAAGAACAACCAAACATACTAGCTCCCAGACAGTGACTGTAATGAAATAAATTTGGAGGACTATCCCATAATTTTTGAAACTGGGGAAGAGGGTGAACACCAGTCAGAGCTCTTGTCCGATTTAGATGCATCTGCAATAGCTATTCAGCGACACAGAGGAGAAGCTTACCAGTGCCTGTCGCAACAAGCTACGAAGATGAAACAAACATCTGATCAACTTATGCCACCAGCAGTCAAAGGAGCAACTGTGAGAATACCGGTTCCTGATGTAGATCGTGGACGAGGGGATGCCAGGTCAATTCTAGGTGTAGTTCTGGATGTTACAGATGGATTCTACAGACTTGGTACCAGAGATGGGGTTTTAAAACAGCTTTATGCAAGGTAAGAACATCACATTTTTCAATTCAAATCAGTTAACTAATGATATTTCTTTTAATCCCATTTTTCCAGGTCTCAATTCAGCTTGGTTGGGCAAAAAATTGTAAAGGAAGAAGAAGTACCGGTGGATAAGTCAGTATCTTTACGGACTGTATCAACTGTTCAGTCTACCGGAACTGGCCAAGGATTTTTTAAGTGCTGCTGCCGCACTAAGTGTCAGACATTGAAGTGCCTTTGTAAGAAAAAGGCAGTTTTGTGCAATTCGAAATGCCACAGTGCTCTGTCGTGCTGCAATAAATAAAAATATAATATTTTTTAACTTCGTTTGTTACTTTTTAGGTTACGTTAATAACAAATAAAATAATTATTTATACCTACTATAAGCTTATTTTAAAGTAGAAGTGCGAGGCTTAATTCTTTACCCAACTGTAGGTTCGTCGCCAGCAGATTACTTTTTTATCGAAGAGAAATAATCTCGGGTAGATGTATGTACGTGGATTTGTGTTAGAAACGTAAGAATGCCAAATCTTTGCTTATTCACTTAAATTGCTTATATCTGATGTTGCAATATAAGGCTCCAATATAATTTTACAGAGAATTTAATTAAATTAATATGATAAGAAAGATACACGGTTATTAAATAAAAAACAATGAATATCAATTTTACACTAAAATATTTCAGGTACTACAATCAAAAACATAAAAATCTGTTACAGAAAGTGGAATTTTTCACCTAGAGTACAGATTTACCCCCTTGATGTAAGCACTTCTTTAAATCGTCCATTAAGCTTGTGATACCTACAAAAATTAAAGTTAAAATATTACGATTTACACTCAAAATTGACTTTATTTCATTCTTGTTCATCATGTTTTTGTGATTACATCATGGGAACTTTTTTAATCGGTCTTCCACACTTCTACAAGGTTTAAGATTAATTAAACCTAATTTTGTTTCTTAAGTAATTAATTTATATTTGGGATTCAACACTTGATTGTTGTACCGGTCCGACGCGACGATCTAAAAAAAGTATTCTTAGTTTACGTGCTTATTGTATGTAAGTAGATGAAGATTTATTTTACCGTTTCTTTTTCTCCATGGGTTTACCAACTTGATCATTCTCCAATTCGACCCTTTCAACCTGTTGCGAGGTGCTCGGTACATCTACTTTTAACATCTTTTCAAAGCTGTAATATTCTAAATATTATTGTATTGCTATCCTCATCCATTTGATTTCAATCTGATTTATATTAAATAAAACAGCACTGTAAAATATATCTAACAGGTTTAACCGCGTAGTTACATAAATTTGTTACAAAAGTTACACGATAACCACACTAAACTCCTTGAAAGTAGTACAACTACTGTTCAAATTACCTTTTTTTTAATGCGTGTCGGAAAGACACCACCAGCCCGTGCTGGGTGGTAGTGTGGGGTCAGCCCACTAAAAAAACCCTCCCGGATGTCAGCGGGATTCACCTAAGTATTTCGTCCGCTGGCATCAGCCAATTTTCTTCCGCCCTTTCGGGAGTTTTTCTCTTCTTTAACACCGTTATCGCGTCCCTTGTCGCTCAAGCTCTTCATGATACTTGGTACTCATCAATACGGTAACCCCGCTCTTTATCTTCTCCCATCTCTCCTCGCTGAACAACATCTCGTTTACCATTGTTTCCGGAGTTACATATTGGATGTTATATGTTCTCCTCACCTCGTCCCATCTTGGGCACATGAAGATTGTGTGGTTAGCGTCGTCCACCTCTTCCTCGCAGTACGTGCACCTGGATGACTCTACCCTGTTCAAATTACCTATTTCTGAATTTAGCAACGTTTTACCTAAAATAACTTATAATATATTTACGAACAGAACCTGTTTTAAATTTTTATGAATACCAATGTAACCGGTAAATTTAAACGTTCTTTAGTTTTATAGATATTCATATATAAATAAAAATTTTGTATGCAAACGAGATCAACAATTTATTGTCAATCTACTATTCCTGACCTCTTGTAGGAAATGTATACATTCGCTAGGTGTTGTAGACTCTCACTATAGGGAACTAGTGACAAGCAACACGGCACCTAGCGGAATTTTGGCGAACTTAGTTAACTGACTAGTATCGTTTATTTTACGCAATTTTGCGTATGTTGTAGTGGTGATTTTAAAAGTTTTAGACGATTAACAAAATTTTCTAAAAATATACTTCGATATGAGCGCTAATCAATATTGTTCAGTGCCTCAATGTTCATCTTGGGCAATGAAAAATCCGGAGCTAAGTTTTCATTTATTCCCCACGGCTGAAGACCCTCCTGGTAAATAAATTGGGAGTAAATTTATTGCAGAAGATTGGATGTACAATGCTACAATATTTATTTTGTTCTGCTTCGCTTCTATTAATGTTTTACCACATAGAATAACGTGCCCTGCGTTTAAAACTGTTTCGCCTTCATAAACATATCTAGATGTTTCAGACCCCTCTAAATATTTGAGATGGTCAAGAAGACTTAATCTTAATTCGTAAGATTCTGACATATCTACAAATTTTAAAAATTAAACATAAAACCCCACGTCGAAAATAAGCGATCTAAAACTCACCTAACCGTATACCTATATTATTTAACTGCAGGAATATGAACTACTAAACAACACTAACCGTAATTTAACAAAATAACCAGTTCACTTGGAAAAAGGAAAGAAAAACTCGTAAAATACAACGAACACAAGCGCGGCTGTCACACGAAAGTGTTTTAACGTAGTTCACATTTTTACCCAGCGGCGCTGCGATCTTAATCTCATATCCCTATAGTAAGAGTTGATTTTTTATGTGAATCAAAAGTAAATTATCTACTTTTCCTAAGTAGTCCAGTGCATGTCTGCAGTCCCTAGTAATTGTTTACTTTCACTGCATTATCTACTCTCACGGTAACATATACACATTTTCAGGTGGAAACACTTGGACATTCAGAAAATTAGTAAAAAAATAAGATAAAATGCATTGTGAAAAATCAGTTGCTCAAGAAGAAAGGGGTTAAATTTACAAGTAAAGTTGTAAGGGTAAGTAACATTTTATTAATTGAAAATTAAAAAAAAAAGAAGTTATTCAATTTTCAATTTGAAATTTCCCACCACAAAACTTTAACAGAAGACAAATCGATACTCACTGATGTACGACGTAAGTAACGTTAGAAAATCTCTTTTTAGTTCTTCCACTTTATCTCTCTTCTCCTTTCTACTTTGATACCTCTTAGTCCGATCACAATTTGATTTTGTCGACTGTATACTTCTTTGAGGTAAATTTTGAGAGGGAACTGCATTTTTTTTTAGTCCAGGCCTCTTAGTTTCATAACCTGAAAAGAAAGATAATTCATTACTTCACTGGCGCATCACAAGAATTCGAGTACCTACCTTGTAATATAAAATCGTTTTGTTGAAAGTGCAGAGAACACACTCGCTTAAGAGGGGTCGTTTTCACCATTAATAACGCTCTCTCCCAACATTTCTTATACATATTACTTTCCCATTTACGTAGTAAAGGAAAGTATTGTTATCGAGTTAAAAAAAAATTTTGGGTTAGCATTTTTCCCATGGTCTATGAGCCCATACGAATTGTTTAAGACCAATTTTGGAATTATGTCCGGATGTGTGTGTGATGTGTGAAGTGTGATGTATGAAGTGTGATGTGTGGTGATTCTATCGTCAACGTTCTCAGACAAACGCGTGCACCGATTGAGTTGAAATTTTATACACTAGTTTGAAATAGCTGTCTAAAGAGCTGATTAGATTTTTGTTGAAAACCGTCCATTTTTAACCCCTTTTTTAGGGGAATGAAAATTGTTAAAGAGCAGTGCCGCTTCCCGGTGGAACATATGAGATTGAAAATCATATCAATCGAACGAGATTATTTTTCCGCATCTTTTGATACCCCACACTTGATATTTCCCTCTTAAATTATTGTTAAAATGCAAAAATAAAATAAGCGCTATTAAATGAATATGGTTTGCCTTGGATAATTTTGATCTGTCAAAGTGATTTGTATTGTTCATTACTATAATTTAATATTTTAACTAATTTACTTGTATAAACATATTATGTAGTTAATATCAAACGAATTTTTTAATTACTTATAAAAAATTAATTCTGACGTCATTACGCCCATAGTTAAAATTTGATTGCATATAGGCGGCACGGCATTCCGCAAATTTCTAATTTTTTTTGGAAAATGTCAATTTTAAAAATTTTTCAATGCAAATATGTTATATAATTTATTGTTAAAATGAAAATATAAAATAAGTGCTTTTAAATATGAGTTACCATGTTAAATTACAAATTAAATTTCGTAACTTTGATATCTCAAAGTAATTTGTGTATTTTATCGAGTTAAAAATTTTTTTGTGTTAACATCTGTATTATTAATATTTAATATAAAATAAAGTGGAATCTACTAAATGGGAAAGTAATGTGTTGTCACATCAGATTTTTTTTTCTTGGATATCAAATTTTTTTTTTCAAACATATCGTTTGTTTTTTGGAGGAAAGAGATGAAAACTAAGATGTCTCTCTCGTCCTTTCTTACTGTGGCAGCCGTAAACACAACAATTTATATTATTTACTCGTCCAGGATTCATAATATCACACAATCACAATTTTTTAAAATTATAAACACACGTTTTAATTGATAACAACTGACAACTGATTGCAAGCTGACTGCAAGCGCAGGCGTGAATTTTGCACCATCAATAATTATTGTCGATATAAAAATTTTAATTTTATACACAACCTAGTATTTAAAATTTCTACTCAATCGGTGCACGCGTTTTTTTTAAAATGTTTGACGATAGAAATACCACACATCACACACACATCCGGACATCATTCCAAAATTGGTCTTAAACATTTCGTATGTAAAATGCTAACTCAAAATTTTTGCCGAAATTGTTTATAAATGTAGCCGAAATGTTTATAACGGTTGCCGAAATGTTTATAAACGTAATAAAATTTATTAAAGTCTCTACCTAGTTTATGTTGCTACTGCGCCACCACTGCTTCCATACCAATGTTAATGCAGAGGTTAATGGCTGCCGATGATGTTCACCTATTATGGTCGACTCTTGTTGTGATAACGGTTTGAGTGCATTTGTTGTTCCATTCATCCATAAAATTAGTGTGCATCGCTTAATCTATCGTCTAGGTAAGTTTTCATGTAATTTTCCAATCTATTTCAGCTTTAGATAACTTTATTTTCAGATTCAGAAGTTTTGTTACGACATTAACAAACTTCAAGGTTGGCCAGCAGAATTTCTTTTGCCAACTTCAAAAATCTCTTTTTAGTGCTATTAGATGGCGCTAAAATCTTACACGCAATCAATCGCCTCTGACAACTCTGACTCATCAATGTCGCCATTTTAAAATTATGTATAGTAGTGATTTGTCAACTGTAGCAGTAGTTTTCTAAATCGATAACATATAATCAACGCCTTCAATTAAGAAAAGTGATTTTGTACCTGCACAGTTACAGTGCTGCATCCTCCAAATGGAACCAGTTACCGATTTACTTTCAGCTCAAGTGCTACCTTCGGAAAAATCACAAATTGTAGAAAACACGGATATATTTTTGGAAACTCCAAATAATTCAATTAGCAATTACGAAATTAAAAGAGAAGAGGTGGAAGATGTGAAATTTAATTTAGAAGATTTGCATCATTCCATTGATATTAAAGAAGATACCGTCACTACACAAGCAACTCTGACCTGTTCAAATTTTTTCGAGTGTGCAATTTGTGGTTATAAACTTGCTCTTAAACAAACTTTAATACGTCATTTAAGAGCTCATAAAAAAAAGAACAGGATCTCATTTATATGCAATATTTGTAACTTCAAATGTGCCTACAAATCACGGTTTGAAATCCATTTAAGAACTCATACCGGCGATAAACCGTTTAGTTGTTATATTTGTAAGTATAAATGTGCACTTAAATCAGACTTGCAAAGACATTTAAGAACTCATACCGGCGAAAAACCGTTTAGTTGTGATATTTGTGAGTATACTTGTGCACGGAAATCAGACTTACAAAGACATTTAAAAACTCATACCGGCGAAAAACCGATTAGTTGTGATATTTGTGAGTATACTTGTGCACAGAAATCAGACTTGCAAAGACATTTAAGAACTCATACCGGCGAAAAACCGTTTAGTTGTGATATTTGTGAGTATACTTGTGCACGGAAATCAGACTTACAAAGACATTTAAAAACTCATACCGGCGAAAAACCAATTAGTTGTGATATTTGTGAGTATACTTGTGCACAGAAATCAGCCTTACAATATCATTTAAAAACTCATACCGGCGAGAAACCATTTAGTTGTCATATTTGTGAGTATACTTGTGCACAGAAATCAGGCTTACAAAGACATTTAAGAACTCATACCGGCGAAAAACCGTTTAGTTGTGATATTTGTGAGTATACTTGTGCACATAAATCAAACTTACAAAAACATTTAAGAACTCATACCGGCGAAAAACCATTTAGTTGTCATAATTGTGAGTATACTTGTGCACGGAAATCAGACTTACCAAGTCATTTAAAAACTCATACCGGCGAAAAACCGTTTAGTTGTCATATTTGTGAGTATACTTGTGCACGTAAATCACAATTACAAATACATTTAAAAAATCATACCGGCGATAAACCGTTTAGTTGTTATATTTGTAAGTATAAATGTGCACTTAAATCATCCTTACAAAGTCATTTAAGAACTCATACCGGCGAGAAACCATTTAGTTGTCATATTTGTGAGTATACTTGTGCACAGAAATCAGACTTACAAAGTCATTTAAAAACTCATACCGGCGTAAAACCGTTTAGTTGTCATATTTGTCAGTATACTTGTGCACGGAAATCAAGCTTAAACCAACATTTAAGAACTCATACCGGCAAGAAACAGTTCAATTGTGATAGTTGTGCCTATAAATGTGCATATAAATCGCAATATCAAAAGCATTTAAAATATCATATGTAGTAACCATAGACATTGTTGTGTATATAATTGTATTTCTCGCCAGTGTTTTATAAATGTACATTGTGTAAATGTTATTATAAAGCAGGTAGTAATTAGGTTGAGTAAAGAATAAGCTTTTAGTTAATAAATTGTAATTATTTACCATACCATTCCCCATAACATTTTGGCGACGAGGATAAAATTTAAAAAATAGAGGATTGTAAAAGTTTGACTGTGAAGACGAGGATAAAGTTAAAAGTTTGATGATGAGGATAGAAAAAAATTTTTATATGGAAAATTATCAGCCTGGAGAAAATTTTGAGAACTATATAGAGAGATTAGAAGAATTTTTTGTATTAAATGATATTATAGAAGAAAAAAAGGTGTCATCATTATTAACATTTATAGGTCCGGAAACGTATTCAATATTAAAAAAATTGTTAATGCCATTAAAAGTGAAAAGCAAAGATTACGCGTCATTAGTTAAAATTTTGAAATTACATTTTAAACCACATACAAATGTGATACCAGAAAGATTGAAGTTTCATAAACAGGATCAAAAGCCAGGTCAATCGATGAATGATTATATTGTGGATTTAAAGTCAAAAGCTGCAATTGCGATTTCGGTGATTTTACTTTCCCATTTACGTGGTAACGGAAAGTATTGTTATCGAGTTAAAAAAAAAGTATGTGTTAGCATTTTTCCCATGGTCTATGAGCCCATACGAATTGTTTAAGACCAATTTTGGAATTATGTCCGGATGTGTGTGTGATGTGTGGTTATACTCAGTGGCGGCTCGTTATAATGAGCCCAGGATCCATGGCACTAGTATAACAAACCGACCTTAACTATTTTTTTTAATCTTCAAAAAATATTTAATTTTGTTTAAAAAATGTTTAATCTTAAATATTTTTCTCATTTTAAAGCTTAAACAAAGTATACAAAATATGTAATTTTTATTTCATAAATGTACATGTTACAATAAGATAAATTATTAACAGCGAGTCACTTCAATTGTGGCTCTTGAATAGAACTCGAATTGCAGCGAGACACAGCGAGATACCACGGGTTTGTGATAACCTTCTACCTACGAACCATGCCCGCGTTTAAGATTGTAATGTGGCTACCTCCACAATAAATCTGATTTTATGCAGTGTAATTATTCATACTGCGTTATGTGTTATAAAAAAGAATTCTTCTAATAATTTATTAATAGTGAAGTAAATAAACTCGTCAATAGTAATTAAATAATGAATAAAAAAATAACTTTTTATGCAAGCCTTTTTGCACATCATGTTTGACGAAGGAAAAGAATGAAATTAAAAAAATGAGTAGATCCTTGCCTGATTTGATTATTTCAAAACCTAAGTACTACAATATTTTTTTGTCAATAGCTTAAAGTAAGAACGACATAATTAAATCGTAGTATTTATTGAAAAAATGAGTGGATTTACGGGTGTGATGAAAAAAATTGTCGATGGACAATTTTCACGCCTGATTATAAAAGTATCACTTTTACCTCGTGTTGCATAAATAGCTATTTTCAAATCGTCAGTCTTTAAATAGACCTCTAATACAGCACAGAATGAATTGGTTACGATGTATGCTTAACGTTTATCATGAAGAAGTACCTAAAGCAGCAAACCACAGAGAAAGAAAAATTATTACCTATAGGGGAAAAATATTAATTGTACTTACCCTGGTGGCTGTAATATCAACTAAATATTTGACGTCACGATGATGGATAAATAAAACTTTTATTGTTTTCATATGAGTTTTATACGATAGTGTTTACTGTTTATCATGGTGAAATAATATTAATATGTAAGTATAACAAACTTTTTAATGTGTATTGATATTCTACGTAACCATATTGAAAAGTTTACCTTACTATTTTTCTTGTGTTGTGTATATAAACATGTTTTTATCAGCATAGAATTTGAGGTTAAATTAATTAAAATACCTACGTTAAATTTATTATTTTTTATTACATTATTTATTTATTACTTAGTTTTTTGTTTAAACGTGTTTGTTATGTTGCAGTTTTAAGTTATGAATGCCAAAGGAAATACGTGCAGGACGTACAACTTGTTCGCAAAAATCCCAAGTTAAGTTTTCATAATTTTCCGAATCCGGGTAAAGAAAAAGTAGAAATTCACATCAGAAGATTATTATTATGCAGGTAAGGAAGAAATTAACGTTTTAAAGAGAAGTTGTGACTGTTACTGATTTTTAGAATGGGTTGGTCATCATCGACGATTATTACCAAATGCCGTTAATAACACGTAAATATAAAGGCCCATATTTATTGGGGGTGCTGTTTGTGAAGATAAAGTTATTAATAAACGAACATTAAAGCTGCATTTAAGAACCCATATGGATGACAAACAGTTTCTTTGCAAAATATGTGGCTTTGAGTGCGTCCTTGAGGTTACTTTCAACAAACATTTAAAAAGTCACACTGGCAAGAAACCATTTGCTTGTGAGTTCTGTGATTATAAATGTGCACATAAATTCGATTTAAAAGGGCATTTGAAAACGCACACTGGCGAGAAACCGTTTTCTTGTGAGATATATGATTACTGATTAAAAATGTGCCCAGAAGTTTAAAATTTCATTTAATGACTCACACTGGCAAGAAACCATTTGCTTGTGATATGTGATTATAATGGTGATACCATTAATGATGTGAATGGGTTGGTCATCATCGACGATTATTACCAAATGCCGTTCCTTCACCTAGGCAAGTTCACGTAGGAAACGTGCAGCTGCACGAGCAAAATTAAACGACCATATTATGTTGGACAAAAGATTTAGGATCGAAGAGGTTACTCGTAATCATGGAATTAAAGTTATCCAGCCTCCATTCTTAATAAAGAAAAAACAATTTTCTGCAGAAGAAGCACTTTCGAATGCAAAAATAGCAAAGGCGAGAGGGTGCACATTGAACACTCGAATTAAAGTATTCAAAATCTTTAACACAGCTTTTCCACTGTCACTACTTCCAATAGCAGATGAACTGTTTGTTATTGCATATGCTGTTGTCAATTTATCTTCGCCAATTCTTGCAAAAGACAAATTTATGAAATAATCATGTAAATTATAATTAATTGTTTTTTTTCTTTATTTTTAATAGGTTTTTATTAACAATCAGTATAAATAACAAATAAATAAGTTTTATCTCATCCCCCCTATCATCGAGAATATCTAAAAACAAAGAAAAAAAATATTAGTACCATAAATAATAAATTATATAAACACAATTGTAAATATTTTGAATTTGAAATAAATTAAAACGTTTGTAGCTAAATAATTACCATTTCTGCATCGTGATACTGAATTCAGAAAACAACATTTCGA
The DNA here is from genome assembly GCA_932274525.1 of Podabrus alpinus. NCBI lineage: Eukaryota > Metazoa > Arthropoda > Insecta > Coleoptera > Cantharidae > Podabrus > Podabrus alpinus. The sequence continues at coordinate 5,567,578 of OW026452.1, forward strand.
ACGCGTCCGTTACATTAACCTGTGCTTGTATTTCTTCGTTTAGGAATCTCTCTACTTTTTCTTTCGTTACGTCTCCTGCCAGTGGCATATTCTTTATAATAACATTGGTTATTTTCTTTTCTCTTTCATACTTCTCCATTTGTTTTTCCAGAGTTGTTATTTTTTCATCCTGCTTATTTACTTTTTCCTCCAGTTTTGCATTTTCTTCTCTCATACCTTGTATCTCTTCTCTCCAGCGTGTTTCCATATTTTCAAGTTTCTCTTTTACTTCTTTTACTTCTCGGAAGCCATTATTAACAACTCCTGTAAGGTTGTTTAACATTTCCTTCAGTTCCTCCATCCCGCTCTCGCTTGATTTTTGTTGTTGTTTAGGGATCTGGTTATCTTTGTTTGGAGACTTAAATGTCTTTTTACTTTTTTGAAAGATTGAAATTTCGTCGTTGTCCTCCTTATCTAATTCCTCCTTATTCTAGTTTTCCTCTTCCCCTTTTCATATATTCTCTAACAGACGGCCAGCTGTCGTATCTTTTCCTTGGATAGCTGTTATTTTCCATTTACCGACAGTTGTATGTTTTCCGCTTTCTTGGACGTACTGTTTATCTTTGAAGTCTGTTCGTCATCCACCAACGGTTATTGGCTTTTATATTTACTCATGTATTCAACTCTTCCCTGCGACAATACGGATATCCGGTCCGACACCTCGAAGATATTCGCACTGCAGAGTACTTGAATGGTTTTTCTTTTATGGTGGGTTTCACCAACGGTTTGTATTATCGGGCAATGTCCCAATCCAAGTACACGGGATTCTTAATTAGGTGTCCAATTAGATGTTTTAAACCGCTAAATTTGTCTTGCAAAAACTTCATCAAAAGGTACAACGAACGATGTTTATAAATGATTGGGAAGAAGTCGAATATACTATGAAATCGGTTTCCTTTAAGTTTAGGATGGCCATACCAAGCTGAACTTGTCCATAGTACTGGTGCTTCTGTTTCAAAATCAATCCAGTTGGAGTCAACTTTAAAAATTTACATGAGTTGCCAAATGTTACAGCTGTGATTCCTAAAAATAAATGTCTTTTAGATACTGTTCAAAATGCAAATCATTTCAGCGCAGAAGCAAAGCAATAATTACCTATAAACGGGCACTTGATTTCTACCAACTTTTTTGGTTTTTCATCTCCATCCAGAACTATAGCATCACTCGTTTTCAAACACAATGCAAGTGTTTTTACTACTTGATCATCTGTACTGTTAACCTTACCAAACGCAATGATGTGTCTTTTATCCAACTAAACTATTTAAAATACAAGGTTAATAACTGTTCAATATTCACACGTGATAAATCACGTTATTTTTAAACAGAACAAAAATATACTGTTAAAATAACTTTCGGTATTTATATTATAAAAGCGAGGTTAGGTTTTCACATCATCGTGACGTCACGCTTGTTGTTGCATTCAGCGCGCCCATCGGTAGAATTTTATCCCTTATAGCTACATAATTATATAATCAACGCCTTCAATTAAGAAAAGTGATTTTGTACCTGTACAGTTACAGTGCTACATCCTCCAAATGGAACCAGTTACCGATTTACTTGCAGCTCAAGTGCTACCTTCGGAAGAATCACAAATTGTAGAAAACACGGGTATATTTTTGGAAACTTCAAATAATTCAATTAGCAATTACGATATTAAAAGAGAAGAGGTGGAAGATGTGAAATTTAATTTAGAAGATTTGCATCATTCCATTGATATTAAAGAAGATACCGTCGCTACACAAGCAACTCTGACCAGATCAAATTTTTTCGAGTGTGCAATTTGTGGTTATAAACTTGCTCTTAAACAAACTTTAATACGCCATTTAAGAGCTCATAAGGTCAGGAAATCATTTATATGTGATAATTCGTCGCCTCAGAACCAGAGTATTCTATCTCCATTTTTTTGATAAATTGAGTTATTTATGCCATTTTATTCTATGTTCATTTCTCTACAGTATAATGCAATAAAAATTGCCAAAATGTGTATTATTACCGTTAATTCAAAGAGGCAATTTTATTCTATATCCATTAACCATGCTAATATTTAGAACCAGAGTATTCTATATCCAAGCGACCAATAAGCTTACAGTAAGTGCTTGGACATAGAATAACCTGATCCCAACGTTATCACTGCATAATAATAATTATGCAGAAAAGCCAATATATTTATATTACTGGCGCCATTCTCTTTACGTTCAAGAATAGGTTGGTGCTTGTGCCCATTTGCAGTGCAATACATTATCATCTGTGATGTGATATTTTTGATTTCGTAGAATTCAAAAATATGTCAAAATAATATACCTTATTTATAACTTGAGTTATATAACAAATAAATAGATATAAAAATAAAAATAAAGGGATATAACTTGTAGAGTTAGAGAATTTTTAATAGTCTATAGAGAATTTTATGTTCTTCAACTTTGCTTAATGGTAATTTTTCGTAAAAGTAGAAATAAGTGAGCTATAGGCGAAAAACCGCACTTAGGGGACTAAAATCTTCATTTGGGGGGAAACGCCGGCTTGGGATTTTTATAAGACATTTTGAGGGTTTATTAGAACACTTCAATATACATCTTTGCCAAATTTCGGCTTGCCCAGACCTTCTGTAAGCTCAAACCAAAATTTCGGTTTCGTTACTTGGAAGATACTATAACTTGGGCAAATTTTGAAAAAATCTATTTTTCTCTTAATTTTCCAACCTTGGCCACAATTTCAATTAATTTATTATTAAAAGCATTTCCTGTGCCTGAAAACATTTCTCTCCCTGCAACGAATCAATATTGTGCCATTTTAAGGGTGGGTCGTGTTTTCGATCAATAATTTAAGTATTAGTGTGCCATGGAAAAATATGAAAAAAAACTATTTTATAGAGAATTTTATGCTCTTCAATTATGGTCTGATCATAATTTTCCATACAAGCATAAATAAGCGAGTTATCGGCAAAAAATCGCGTTGGGGGAGCTAAAGCCCCCGATTGTGGGGGACGCCGGCGTGGGATTTTTGGGAGGTTCATTAGAACACTCCAATATACATCTCTGCCAAAATTCAGCTTGCCCGGATTTTTTGCAAATTAAAAAAATTCCTTGCCTGGACTATGATGCTAGTTTTGTTTCGTTTTGTTTTGTTAATTTCGTTTTGTTAACCAAATAGGTGTTTTTTGTATTTAAACATGTAGTTAATATACAAATAAAATTAAATAATATCGAAAAATATTTTATTTAAAAACTATACAATAGTTATAAACCAAAATGTTGGACATAGAATAAAATGACTTCAGAAAAATTTGTTATCGCGTGCAAATTTATTCTATCTCCGTTTTTCTTCTTTTTTTAATTTGAATTAATTTAAATTTTATTATTAAAATTTGTAAACTAACCACGAAAAGCGACTTGTGGGGTTATCTGTTATTAACTTTTTCAATTGAAATTATGTCTAAATATCCTAATGAAGAGTGAGGCAATAGAGAAACTTTAAACAGCTGTACTGTAAAATTTATAAAAATGGAGATAGAATACTCTGATTCTGACGCGACGATTTGTAACTTCAAATGTGCCTACAAATCACAGTTTGAAATCCATTTAAGAACTCATACCGGCGAGAAACCATTTCGATGTGAAATTTTAATATTTATTTATTTATTCAATTTTCAATATTTACATTGACATGTAACAAATTACAATTCATTATCTATTACTAGGTTAAGCCCTTTGTTAGATATTTTATATATGTACAGTTATTATAATTTTTATAGTAAATAGGTACATAAATTAAATACAGGATAAAAATTTCAAAAACCTGTTAATTATTTTTACACAATTGATATAAAAGGGGGTCACAGGAATATGATGTAGGATAGGGTGGGTTAACATTTATAGGAGTTGGAAATGGAATTATATAAACGACACATTTAAAATAAAATATATCACTTCACAACACTATCACAATCACAACACTATCACAACACTTCTAGTCTTCTCTTCATGACAAGAACCGAGCGAGACCGACGAAGCTTCAGTGATTGTAGAAATCATATTTTCGCAGCAAGACTGATTTTAAAAGTTTGCCCTTATTCTTTGAATTCAAATTGTCTAGATCGTAGTCTCCAATTTTTCTAATTAGTTCGTTATCATGATACGAGCAGCTTTTCAGAAACTTTTCAGTGGATTTTTTGATAAAATCTCCGACATATTCGAAATTGTTTTCCTCGTGCATAAATTTAATCGTAGTGTAGCGGGGATAATTGTTCACGATTTTAAGAAATTTATTTATACAACGTTGAGCTGCGATTATATTACTGTCTGCGGCACTTCCCCAAATACTGCAACCATATGTAAGGACTGACCTGGCACATGTACGGACCAGCATTAGCTTCAGCTCTTTTGGTAAGTACACGTCGTACTTAATGAGTGGATATAGCAGGTGTAGCACGTAGTTGGTCTTTTTGACTCTTTCAGCTATTGTCTTTTTCCACGTAAGACGTTGATCTAAGAGTAAGCCTAGATACTTTATCTCTTTCTGCAGTTCGATAACGGTATCATTTATTTTAATGTCGACTGCAGGACGTATTCTGCTGCCCGTAAACATGATAGCCTCAGTCTTACCAACATTTAATTTTAATTTCCAGTCGTTCAAAAACTTGCACACCGACAGAAGATGTTCATTGATATTTTCAATTATAATGTCTTTATTGAGGCACGACGAGTAAATCGCTGTATCGTCGGCATATAATGCGATGTTAGTATGTTCGTGCTTCGGAATATCATTTATATAAATGTTAAATAGCGTGGGTCCAAGAATGGAGCCCTGCGGAACACCAGCCGGTATGCATTTTTGCACAGATCTTGAATCGCCAATCGCAACACTGAAACTGCGACCAGTCAAATAGCTCTTGACAATCCTTGTCAAGGACGCAGGAAGGCGCAGGTTAATCATTTTATATATCAGGCCCTCGTGCCAGACCGTGTCGAACGCCTTCTCCAGGTCTAATATAACCATTCCAGTGTGATTGTTGTTGTTGGATTCCATCACTACATCCTCAACTAATCTGGCTAACTGATGAATGGTGCCGTGCCCCTTTCGAAACCCAAACTGCTCATTTATTATTAAATTATGGTTTGTCAGATGGTCGACTATCTCTTCTTGTATTACTTTCTCCAAAATTTTGCTGAAGGAAGAAAGTAGACTTATCGGGCGATAGTTTTTGGCTTCGGCTTTGTCCTTGTTTGGCTTCGGAATTGCGAGCATTTTTGCAGCCTTCCACGACGTAGGAAAGTAACACAATTTTAGGCAAGCTCTGAATATATAATATATTTGTACAATGCCCTTTTTGGGAAGGTACTTCAGGTGCTTGTTGGTAATATCATCTCCACCCGGAGCTTTCTTGATTTTTCGGCTCTGAATAATTCGCCGTATTCTTTTAGGAGTGATGTTAATTTGATATGCTTCGTCAGTACCTTGAAGTAGGTTCACGCTCGCATTTACCTGGTCCTCTAATGGAGAGATAAGATTCGTTGTCACCTGGTGTACCTCTTCGAAAATATTGGCAATGACCTCTGCCTTTTCTTGGTTGGTATAATATTTTATATTTGCATGACTTAATGCGGGTGTGGGTTCATTTTTTCTTCTCAACGCGCCATAGACTTTCCATAATGAATTGTCCTGTGCGGTAAGGGTTCTGGTTTTATTTAACCATTCTTGGCGTCGAATGGTTTTAATCTGTGTTTGAATTTCTTCCGTTAGCTGATTTTTTTCAAACCGATATGCAACTTGACCCGTTTCTAGCCATTTCCGTCTCGCTTTATTACGTCTTCTTTTAAGATCATCAATTTCAATATCTGCGTAAAAAGTATTTTTAATTGCTTTAAATTTAGTTGCAACTTTATGAGCTTCATTAATTGCTTTAGTGAACTTGGCAATTTCGTTGTCGATATCTTGAATGCTGTTGATATTTGGAGATATTCGCATTCTGTTGTTGCATTCTATTTTGAATTTTTGCCAGTTAGTATTGGGTATGACATAGTTTGGCGGAATACGGCTAGTAAGCAGAGTCATCAACACAGGCCAGTGATTGGAACTGAGGTCATTGATTGTTTCGGGCTGGGAATAAGACGTTATTCCTTGCACAAGAAAAAAATCTATGGTAGATTGTTGTAACCCCGGCGGGCTAAAGGTAGGTGTAGGTGGATATAGCAGCAGATAGTTGTTGACGTCGTTATGTCATTTTAAAGTGTTGCCGTTTCTATTTGCGTATCTACAGTTCCATTGGGAGTGTTTGGAATTAAAGTCTCCTCCAACTATGATCTTATCGTACTTATTCATGATATTATCAAGCTCGGTTGATGTTAAATTTGTGGATGGTGGAACGTACATGGCACCGACATAAAAAGGACTGTTTAGATTTATTTTTAGTACTAACACCTCAGCCGTTACGTCGGGTTGTGCGGTCGATTCGTATGGCAACCCTTTTTTAATGAAAATAGCAACACCACCTGCCCTGCCTGTCAATCGATCTTTCCTGAAGACTAGAAAATTTTTAAATTTTAATTTATCGCTCGCCTGTAGCCATGTTTCCGTTATTAGAGCAATATGGATATTATTTTCTTCTAAAAATAGTTCTAGATCTTGCATTTTGTTTACAACGCTTGTAGCGTTCCACGTCATTATATTAAGGGTTTCGTGGTCGTAACTACCCATTAAACTCTTTAGCACATTTGATGAATGCCGACATTCGAGCAGCACCATCCACGGTACTTGCCATGACACGATTTAACTCGCGCAGAGCGTTTAACATTTTATCCAAGTTGCACAACGATTCTAACTTTTTCATTTCACTAAAAAGTGAATCCAAGTTATCCATACCTACTGGGTTATTATTTCGCGATGTACCAACATAATTTACCGGATATTGGACAACCTGGCTTGCTTGGCCTCTTGTATGAACTTGAGTATTCATTACCTGTGCAGGTGTTTCAAATTGTGGGTTTTGTAGTACCGATGTATATGAAGTGTCGGGTACTACTGTTCGTTTTTTTCGAAGTTCTGGAAACTCCTTCATATGCATTTGGTAGCCTCTGGATGTAATTACCTTTGGTGTGGGTGGTCTGATTACCTTCTTTAAAGTTTTAATAAAAACGGGGCAATCTCTCGAACTTGCTATGTGCGTCCCGTGGCAGTTCGCGCATTTTGGGGTTGTGAGATCCAAACTTGTACAGTCTCGAGTTAAATGACTTCCAGCACAATTTCGGCAAGCCATCTTAATATTGCAGTTATTAGCTGCATGCCCATACTGCTGGCATCTATAACATTGCGTAAGCCCCTTTCTGGCTCTGTACTTCTCCCAATAAACTCTTGTATTGGCCACATATCTTATTCCCTGAATTTCGGTGAACGTTATTTCGTTTTCGAACGCAACTTTATATTTAGGATACATTTTATTATCCTTATTGAGTAGTTTGCAGCTCACCGCTTTTGCATTTTGCAATTGTAAGGCTGCCAGAACTTCCTCCTCATTCATGCGGTGTACGCCTTTGAGAACAGCCATGGACTTTTTCTCATTGGCCAGACTATATGTATGAAATTCAGTATTATCTTTTATTAGATCCTCTTTTAATTTGTGGAAGTCGTCAATGTCTTCGGTAACAATTTTTAACTTATCACCGAGATATTTTAAGTGGAAATTCTTTTTCACTATGCCTTTTATTACATTTGTAAAATTGATGTGATTTTTTGGTAATTTGGTAATTACAATTGGTTTTGGCTTTATACTATTAGGAACAATAGCACAAAGTGACTCTGGTGTTACATCAGAACTTTCCATTGTCTCATCATTTTGTAATAAACCAAATTTGTTTGTGACGTCAACGTTATATATTGTTTCGTCAGAATTGGTTTTATCTGAATCCTTCTTGGACTTCTTCGACATGTTTTTATCTTCAGTATCTTTACTGATACCTGGTAAACTTAGAGAACTATTACCTCGTTTTAATTTGTGTTTTTTAGACATCTCATTTGGACTCGCAAAATTGCTTTCGCAAACTTCCAAAAATTTGTCTATCACATGCGCTGCATTAGCGCAATTGTTCTTATTTATTTGTAATTTAGCCTTAATTTCGCTAATTAAATTAAACACTATACTAAAATTTTAAAAATATTGCACAATTTTTAATATCACGTCACCGGATGCACTATCGCACGCTCGTAAACACAACCGCTCTCTAACACAGCCGGACGTTGAATGATGTGAAATTTGTGAGTATACTTGTGCACACAAAACATCCTTACGAAGTCATTTAAGAACTCATACTGGCGAGAAACCATTTCGATGTGAAATTTGTGAGTATACTTGTGCACACAAAACATCCTTACGAAGGCATTTAAGAACTCATACCGGCGAGAAACCATTTGGATGTGAAATTTGTGAGTATACTTGTGCACGGAAAACATCCTTACAAATGCATTTAAGAACTCATACCGGCGAGAAACCATTTCGATGTGATATTTGTGAGTATACTTGTGCACACAAAACATCCTTACAAATGCATTTAAGAACTCATACCGGCGATAAACCGTTTAGTTGTCATATTTGTAAGTATAAATGTGCACATAAATCAAACTTACAACAACATTTAAGAACTCATACCGGCGAGAAACCATTTAGTTGCGATATTTGTGAGTATAGGTACTTTTACACGGAAATCAAGCTTACAAATGCATTTAAGAACTCATACCGGATAGAAACCGTTTAGTTGCGATATTTGCGCCTATAAGGCTGGGCGCTGACTTGCAATTTATCGGTTGTGCAACTAATTGCGCAACTGTTTGGTCTGTGAATGGTTTCCTGCGCTCACATACGCAACTAAACGGTTCAGTCGCAGCATGTAAGCGCACATGCAACTGAAATTGTTTAGTTTCAATATGAATTTCTATCAGTTAGCTGTGGTGTGTGCTCTTGAACTGAGAATAAGGCAAAAATTAAAAGGGAAGAAAAGATACTGCGTACACCCAATAACGTTTAGTGAAAGGGCTGTTTAATAAACTGAATGAAGATTTGCAAGCATACCCAGAATAAAGTGATTATTTACCTTCTTGAGTGGGCATCATTCACAAAAAGCACTAAAACTGTATAAAATTGCAATCGTTTAATCGCAATGAGCGTGCAGGCCTTACAACACATGTGTTACAAAATGATTGCATGCAATTGCGCAACTGTTTAGTTTGTGTCAAATCACAAACTCTTTAGTTGATTCGCGATCGAGTATTTGAACTGTACACACGTTCTGGCGAGCGCTCTCTTATCAGTGCAACATATTAGCATTTGGTTGTTAGTATAAATTAAATATTCATTTTAGGAAATTTTGAATCGTAAAATTGAAATCTCATGAAGCGAAACCGACGGCGCACATTTTAGTGCTGCCTCCACACCATGGATGACACTGGCATGTTTGAATCCATCGAAAACGGCTCTCTAAAACGTAAAAATGATGATCGATCACCACAAGCTGAAGAACCACAAAAACGATATCTATGGACACAGGAACAAATTATCCAACAAAATAAATATTATCCTTTGGTAAATCTAAACAATCAGGTGAGTGGCGTCACTCCTTCAAATTCCGAAACATCTCCAAATTCTACGACTAAACCTATCATCAAAATTCCGCCCATCTTTCTCCCATCGCCAAACAATTATAAAGAGATTACCTCTGATATCAAAAAACTAATAAAAGGAACATTTACTACAACATCTGGAATAAACAGAACTCGAATAAATTTATCAGAAATTGAAGACTACAGGATATTAACAGCATATTACAAACAACACAAAGTCCAGTATTATTCTTATCAAGACCCCACAAATAAATTACTATCAGTTGTAATCAAAAATGTTCCAATATCGCTTTCAAACGACGAAATTGAAACTTATCTCAAAACATCAAACTATCCTGTTAATAAAATTACTCGTCTGACCAACAAGTACCGTGAACCGACACAAGTAATAGCAGTTGATCTAATTGATAACGACACAGGAAACGAAATTTTCAAACTGGAAAGATTGGATCATTCAATAGTAGTAGTAGAGCCTAGAAGAAGTGGTCAAAACATCCCTCAATGCCATCGATGCCAAAGATATGGACACACCCACAATTACTGCCACATGGAATATAGATGCGTCAAATGCAACGAAAGTCATCCTTACAAAAATTGTAAGAAGCCAGCTAATGTACCACCAACATGTGTCAATTGCGGGGAACACCACCCAGCTAATTTTAGAGGATGCAAATATCACGTAGAATTTCAACGTCAACAACAACGTTTCAAACCTAACTTTGCAACTACAACAACGAACAGAAGCAACGTACCATATTTACAAACAAGACCAACTCCTAATACAAATCCCTCGCGTACCTACGCAAAAGCTACATAAAACAACCCTTTCCCCGACCTTTCATCAATTCCAAACTTTTCCTCTTCATCCACATCAATAATCGATTCCATTTTAACCTTCCTTCTAAACCTAATAACTCCTTACATAGATAAGATAAAAGCATTCTTCCTTAATCAAATCCTCCCCCAACTATTCCATGGTCAAAAATAATCTACTTCCCCTGTAAAACTTAAAAATCCTAAACTGGAATTCTAATGGGATCAAAGACAAGCGTACTCAATTTATAGACTTCCTATCAAGACATAATGTTACAATAGCCTGCATCTCGGAAATTGGACAACTGTGAAGGAGCTTCTCACTATCAAATTGGACAAACAATAATACATACCCGACTAAAAAGAAAAATGCCGAACAACATCTATTGTGATTAATAATGGAGATGTTATGTTATTCTCGATGATAATTGATTAAATATAGTATATGTGTTATAAATACTGTGTATAACAATTTATGTATTGTTGATCCGGTAATTAAAATTATCAAAAAAAAAAAAAACTCTTTAGTTGCATAAATTTGCAATTGCATAAAGGTGCATGTGCGCGCGTTTGCATATAAAACCTAAGGAGTCACTCTTGCAACCAAACTATCGTGCAACTGATAATTGCAAGTCAGCGCCCAGCCTTAATGTGCACATAAATCACAATTTCAAAAGCATTTAAAATCTCATATGTAGTAACCATAGACATATTGCTGTGATAGCAAAAATGAAATTTATTTCCACTTCCAAATAATTTTTCCTCCTTCATAACCCATCCACTTTCAATTAAATACTTTTTATTTAGCTATTTAATTTATTCATAATATATTAATGTATTATTCAAATTAAAATATTTCTCTTCCAGTAAAAATTGCAAATTTTGGGGTATGAAATACGGCGATATATTGCTGGGTTTTTGCGTTAAATATTGTTATGTCCCCATCTACTTGTTTAAACTACTTCAGAATCTTATGTGCCTGAAGACAGCCACAGAAACAGAATCAGATTTATGAGTTTTACAGTGGACCAGACAAGTAACCTTATTAATTGTAAAAGATCATAATATGAAAAGAATTAACGTTTTAAATCAAACTTTCAAGTTTCTATGCATCCCTAACGTTTATACATATCAAGCTTTAACATAAAATAATTCAGTAACGGCTGTAATAACACACTAATCAACAAGATATTAAAGTAAATTGTTTAACATACTTTTGTATTATAATTAATCGCTTCATTTTGACTTTTAAATGTAAACAGTCTGAAACTTTGCCAAGTTATAGCTTGCAATGCCCATAGACACATATTTTCCAGAATCACAAAAATTCAGAGGCTGAGTGGTTAAACCGTCGGCTTCAAAATTTCAAAAAATCGTAACTTCCACCAAACATTTTGATACACCTTGAAACTTTGCCAAAAGATAGTTTCTAGTGTCCAAAGACACATATTTTTCAGAATCACAAAAATTCAGAGGCTGAGTGGTTAAACCGTCGGCTTCAAAATTTCAAAAAATCGTAACTTCCACCAAACATTTTGATACACCTTGAAACTTTGCCAAAAGATAGTTTCTAGTGTCCAAAGACACATATTTTTCAGAATCACAAAAATTCAGAGGCTGAGTGGTTAAACCGTCGGCTTCAAAATTTCAAAAAATCGTAACTTCCACCAAACATTTTGATACACCTTGAAACTTTGCCAAAAGATAGTTGCTAGTGTCCAAAGACACATATTTTCCAGAATCACGAAAATTCAGAGGCTGAGTGGTTAAACCGTCGGCTTCAAAATTTCAAAAAATCGTAACTTCCACCAAACATTTTGATACACCTTGAAACTTTGCCAAAAGATAGTTTCTAGTGTCCAAAGACACATATTTTTCAGAATCACAAAAATTCAGAGGCTGTGTGGTTAAACCGTCGGCTTCAAAATTTCAAAAAATCGTAACTTCCACCAAACATTTTGATACACCTTGAAACTTTGCCAAAAGATAGTTTCTAGTGTCCAAAGACACATATTTTTCAGAATCACAAAAATTCAGAGGCTGAGTGGTTAAACCGTCGGCTTCAAAATTTCAAAAAATCGTAACTTCCACCAAACATTTTGATACACCTTCAAACTTTGCCAAAAGATAGTTCGTAGTGTCCAAAGACACACATTTTTCAGAATCACAAAAATTCAGAGGCTGAGTGGTTAAACCGTCGGCTTCAAAATTTCAAAAAATCGTAACTTCCACCAAACATTTTGATACACCTTGAAACTTTGCCAAAAGATAGTTTGTAGTGTCCAAAGACACATATTTTTCAGAACCACAAAAATTCAGAGGCTGAGTGGTTAAACCGTCGGCTTCAAAATTTCAAAAAATCGTAACTTCCACCAAACATTTTGATACACCTTCAAACTTTGCCAAAAGACAGTTTGTAGTGTCCAAAGACACATATTTTTCAGAACCACAAAAATTCAGAGGCTGAGTGGTTAAACCGTCGGCTTCAAAATTTCAAAAAATCGTAACTTCCACCAAACATTTTGATACACCTTGAAACTTTGCCAAAAGATAGTTTCTAGTGTCCAAAGACACATATTTTCCAGAATCACGAAAATTCAGAGGCTGAGTGGTTAAACCGTCGGCTTCAAAATTTCAAAAAATCGTAACTTCCACCAAACATTTTGATACACCTTGAAACTTTGCCAAAAGATAGTTTCTAGTGTCCAAAGACACATATTTTTCAGAATCACAAAAATTCAGAGGCTGTGTGGTTAAACCGTCGGCTTCAAAATTTCAAAAAATCGTAACTTCCACCAAACATTTTGATACACCTTGAAACTTTGCCAAAAGATAGTTTCTAGTGTCCAAAGACACATATTTTTCAGAATCACAAAAATTCAGAGGCTGAGTGGTTAAACCGTCGGCTTCAAAATTTCAAAAAATCGTAACTTCCACCAAACATTTTGATACACCTTCAAACTTTGCCAAAAGATAGTTCGTAGTGTCCAAAGACACACATTTTTCAGAATCACAAAAATTCAGAGGCTGAGTGGTTAAACCGTCGGCTTCAAAATTTCAAAAAATCGTAACTTCCACCAAACATTTTGATACACCTTGAAACTTTGCCAAAAGATAGTTTGTAGTGTCCAAAGACACATATTTTTCAGAACCACAAAAATTCAGAGGCTGAGTGGTTAAACCGTCGGCTTCAAAATTTCAAAAAATCGTAACTTCCACCAAACATTTTGATACACCTTCAAACTTTGCCAAAAGACAGTTTGTAGTGTCCAAAGAGACATATTTTTCAGAACCACAAAAATTCAGAGGCTGAGTGGTTAAACCGTCGGCTTCAAAATTTCAAAAAATCGTAACTTCCACCAAACATTTTGATACACCTTGAAACTTTGCCAAAAGATAGTTTCTAGTGTCCAAAGACACATATTTTCCAGAATCACGAAAATTCAGAGGCTGAGTGGTTAAACCGTCGGCTTCAAAATTTCAAAAAATCGTAACTTCCACCAAACATTTTGATACACCTTGAAACTTTGCCAAAAGATAGTTTCTAGTGTCCAAAGACACATATTTTCCAGAATCACGAAAATTCAGAGGCTGAGTGGTTAAACCGTCGGCTTCAAAATTTCAAAAAATCGTAACTTCCACCAAACATTTTGATACACCTTGAAACTTTGCCAAAAGATAGTTTCTAGTGTCCAAAGACACATATTTTTCAGAATCACAAAAATTCAGAGGCTGTGTGGTTAAACCGTCGGCTTCAAAATTTCAAAAAATCGTAACTTCCACCAAACATTTTGATACACCTTGAAACTTTGCCAAAAGATAGTTTCTAGTGTCCAAAGACACATATTTTTCAGAATCACAAAAATTCAGAGGCTGAGTGGTTAAACCGTCGGCTTCAAAATTTCAAAAAATCGTAACTTCCACCAAACATTTTGATACACCTTCAAACTTTGCCAAAAGATAGTTCGTAGTGTCCAAAGACACACATTTTTCAGAATCACAAAAATTCAGAGGCTGAGTGGTTAAACCGTCGGCTTCAAAATTTCAAAAAATCGTAACTTCCACCAAACATTTTGATACACCTTGAAACTTTGCCAAAAGATAGTTTGTAGTGTCCAAAGACACATATTTTTCAGAACCACAAAAATTCAGAGGCTGAGTGGTTAAACCGTCGGCTTCAAAATTTCAAAAAATCGTAACTTCCACCAAACATTTTGATACACCTTGAAACTTTGCCAAAAGATAGTTTGTAGTGTCCAAAGACACATATTTTTCAGAATCACAAAAATTCAGAGGCTGAGTGGTTAAACCGTCGGCTTCAAAATTTCAAAAAATCGTAACTTCCACCAAACATTTTGATACACCTTCAAACTTTGCCAAAAGACAGTTTGTAGTGTCCAAAGACACATATTTTTCAGAACCACAAAAATTCAGAGGCTGAGTGGTTAAACCGTCGGCTTCAAAATTTCAAAAAATCGTAACTTCCACCAAACATTTTGATACACCTTGAAACTTTGCCAAAAGATAGTTTCTAGTGTCCAAAGACACATATTTTCCAGAATCACGAAAATTCAGAGGCTGAGTGGTTAAACCGTCGGCTTCAAAATTTCAAAAAATCGTAACTTCCACCAAACATTTTGATACACCTTGAAACTTTGCCAAAAGATAGTTTCTAGTGTCCAAAGACACATATTTTCCAGAATCACGAAAATTCAGAGGCTGAGTGGTTAAACCGTCGGCTTCAAAATTTCAAAAAATCGTAACTTCCACCAAACATTTTGATACACCTTGAAACTTTGCCAAAAGATAGTTTCTAGTGTCCAAAGACACATATTTTTCAGAATCACAAAAATTCAGAGGCTGTGTGGTTAAACCGTCGGCTTCAAAATTTCAAAAAATCGTAACTTCCACCAAACATTTTGATACACCTTGAAACTTTGCCAAAAGATAGTTTCTAGTGTCCAAAGACACATGTTTTTCAGAATCACAAAAATTCAGAGGCTGAGTGGTTAAACCGTCGGCTTCAAATTTTCAAAAAATCGTAACTTCCACCAAACATTTTGATACACCTTCAAACTTTGCCAAAAGATAGTTCGTAGTGTCCAAAGACACACATTTTTCAGAATCACAAAAATTCAGAGGCTGAGTGGTTAAACCGTCGGCTTCAAAATTTCAAAAAATCGTAACTTCCACCAAACATTTTGATACACCTTGAAACTTTGCCAAAAGATAGTTTCTAGTGTCCAAAGACACATATTTTCCAGAATCACGAAAATTCAGAGGCTGAGTGGTTAAACCGTCGGCTTCAAAATTTCAAAAAATCGTAACTTCCACCAAACATTTTGATACACCTTGAAACTTTGCCAAAAGATAGTTTCTAGTGTCCAAAGACACATATTTTTCAGAATCACAAAAATTCAGAGGCTGTGTGGTTAAACCGTCGGCTTCAAAATTTCAAAAAATCGTAACTTCCACCAAACATTTTGATACACCTTGAAACTTTGCCAAAAGATAGTTTGTAGTGTCCAAAGACACATATTTTTCAGAAACACAAAAATTCAGAGGCTGAGTGGTTAAACCGTCGGCTTCAAAATTTCAAAAAATCGTAACTTCCACCAAACATTTTGATACACCTTCAAACTTTGCCAAAAGACAGTTTGTAGTGTCCAAAGACACATATTTTTCAGAACCACAAAAATTCAGAGGCTGAGTGGTTAAACCGTCGGCTTCAAAATTTCAAAAAATCGTAACTTCCACCAAACATTTTGATACACCTTGAAACTTTGCCAAAAGATAGTTTCTAGTGTCCAAAGACACATATTTTCCAGAATCACGAAAATTCAGAGGCTGAGTGGTTAAACCGTCGGCTTCAAAATTTCAAAAAATCGTAACTTCCACCAAACATTTTGATACACCTTGAAACTTTGCCAAAAGATAGTTTCTAGTGTCCAAAGACACATATTTTCCAGAATCACGAAAATTCAGAGGCTGAGTGGTTAAACCGTCGGCTTCAAAATTTCAAAAAATCGTAACTTCCACCAAACATTTTGATACACCTTGAAACTTTGCCAAAAGATAGTTTCTAGTGTCCAAAGACACATATTTTTCAGAATCACAAAAATTCAGAGGCTGTGTGGTTAAACCGTCGGCTTCAAAATTTCAAAAAATCGTAACTTCCACCAAACATTTTGATACACCTTGAAACTTTGCCAAAAGATAGTTTCTAGTGTCCAAAGACACATATTTTTCAGAATCACAAAAATTCAGAGGCTGAGTGGTTAAACCGTCGGCTTCAAATTTTCAAAAAATCGTAACTTCCACCAAACATTTTGATACACCTTCAAACTTTGCCAAAAGATAGTTCGTAGTGTCCAAAGACACACATTTTTCAGAATCACAAAAATTCAGAGGCTGAGTGGTTAAACCGTCGGCTTCAAAATTTCAAAAAATCGTAACTTCCACCAAACATTTTGATACACCTTGAAACTTTGCCAAAAGATAGTTTGTAGTGTCCAAAGACACATATTTTTCAGAACCACAAAAATTCAGAGGCTGAGTGGTTAAACCGTCGGCTTCAAAATTTCAAAAAATCGTAACTTCCACCAAACATTTTGATACACCTTCAAACTTTGCCAAAAGACAGTTTGTAGTGTCCAAAGACACATATTTTTCAGAACCACAAAAATTCAGAGGCTGAGTGGTTAAACCGTCGGCTTCAAAATTTCAAAAAATCTTAACTTCCACCAAACATTTTGATACACCTTGAAACTTTGCCAAAAGATAGTTTATAGTACCCAAAGACACATATTTTTCAGAATCACAAAAATTCAGAGGCTGAGTGGTTAAACCGTCGGCTTCAAAATTTCAAAAAATCGTAACTTCCACCAAACATTTTGATACACCTTCAAACTTTGCCAAAAGATAGTTTATAGTACCCAAAGACACATATTTTGCAGAATCACAAAAATTCAGAGGCTGAGTGGTTAAACCGTCGGCTTCAAAATTTCAAAAAATCGTAACTTCCACCAAACATTTTGATACACCTTGAAACTTTGCCAAAAGATAGTTTCTAGTGTCCAAAGACACATATTTTTCAGAATCACAAAAATTCAGAGGCTGAGTGGTTAAACCGTCGGCTTCAAAATTTCAAAAAATCGTAACTTCCACCAAACATTTTGATACACCTTGAAACTTTGCCAAAAGATAGTTTGTAGTGTCCAAAGACACATATTTTTCAGAACCACAAAAATTCAGAGGCTGAGTGGTTAAACCGTCGGCTTCAAAATTTCAAACAATCGTAACTTCCACCAAACATTTTGATACACCTTGAAACTTTGCCAAAAGATAGTTTATAGTACCCAAAGACACATATTTTTCAGAATCACAAAAATTCAGAGGCTGAGTGGTTAAACCGTCGGCTTCAAAATTTCAAAAAATCGTAACTTCCACCAAACATTTTGATACACCTTGAAACTTTGCCAAAAGATAGTTTATAGTACCCAAAGACACATATTTTGCAGAATCACAAAAATTCAGAGGCTGAGTGGTTAAACCGTCGGCTTCAAAATTTCAAAAAATCGTAACTTCCACCAAACATTTTGATACACCTTCAAACTTTGCCAAAAGATAGTTTGTAGTACCCAAAGACACATATTTTTCAGAATCACAAAAATTCAGAGGCTGAGTGGTTAAACCGTCGGCTTCAAAATTTCAAAAAATCGTAACTTCCACCAAACATTTTGATACACCTTGAAACTTTGCCAAAAGATAGTTTATAGTACCCAAAGACACATATTTTTCAGAATCACAAAAATTCAGAGGCTGAGTGGTTAAACCGTCGGCTTCGAAATTTCAAACAATCGTAACTTCCACCAAACATTTTGATACACCTTGAAACTTTGCCAAAAGATAGTTTATAGTACCCAAAGACACATATTTTTCAGAATCACAAAAATTCAGAGGCCTAGTGGTTAAACCGTCGGCTTCAAAATTTCAAAAAATCGTAACTTCCACCAAACATTTTGATACACCTTGAAACTTTGCCAAAAGATAGTTTATAGTACCCAAAGACACATATTTTTCAGAATCACAAAAATTCAGAGGCTGAGTGGTTAAACCGTCGGCTTCAAAATTTCAAAAAATCGTAACTTCCACCAAACATTTTGATACACCTTGAAACTTTGCCAAAAGATAGTTTATAGTACCCAAAGACACATATTTTTCAGAATCACAAAAATTCAGAGGCTGAGTGGTTAAACCGTCGGCTTCAAAATTTCAAAAAATCGTAACAATACGTATACTACAGGGTATGGAGCTCCCATATTATTTCTAAATCCTAGACATACAGACACCTATATAGTAGTGAATTTACGCCCCCCTGTAAAATTTATTTTGAAAACTGTAAGAGCGGCGCCGGTGCGTCGCGACAATAAGGACTAAACAAACAAGAAACAAACCACAAATTATGCCCGAAGTTGTATTGCAATGTTGTGTTAGTAACTGCATATTTTTATGTGGGTAGTATTATACAACAATAATTATAATATAAACAATTGTATTAGACCGCCCGACGCAATAAAATGACCTAAAGAAAAGTTACAGGCGTCTGTGGAAAGACAAGCCACTTAGCTTTTTTCAATTAGTAGCAGCGGCGTCTCGTAGCGTAAATGATTATAGATTCAATATTCCGGTCGAGCGAGGACCAATTTATTGAATACCGCTCGAAAGTGACGTACAGGGTTTTCCCACTGACCAACACAAATGTTGCATTTTTGGCACTAATTAGTTGCTATCGATGTTCATAAGGATTATCTCAAAATAGTCCAATTCTTAATGCAATAATTGCAATTTAACAAGTTACCTATGGAAACTGGTTATACGCAATTTTCATTCTACAGAACAAACCTTCGATTTTTTAGTTCTAATTTTTAAAAATTAGTAACCTTTGGTATTGCAAGCTATCACTTGCCAAAGTATCTGTTTAAAAACAAAGTATACAAAGTAAAAAAGTACAAAAAAAATTTTGAAAGCGACGGTTTTACCACTCAGCCTCTAAATTTTTGTGATTCTGAAAGATATGTGTCTTTGGGCATTGCAAGCTATCAGTTGCCAAAGTTTCAGCCTGTATCAAAATGTTTGGTGGAAGTTACGATTTTTTGAAATTTTGAAGCCGACGGTTTAACCACTCAGCCTATGAATTTTTGTGGTTCTGAAAAATATGTGTCTTTGGACACTACAAACTATCTTTTGGCAAAGTTTCAAGGTGTATCAAAATGTTTGGTGGAAGTTACGATTTTTTGAAATTTTGAAGCCGACGGTTTAACCACTCAGCCTCTGAATTTTTGTGATTCTGAAAAATATGTGTCTTTGGACACTAGAAACTATCTTTTGGCAAAGTTTGAAGGTGTATAAAAATGTTTGGTGGAAGTTACGATTTTTTGAAATTTTGAAGCCGACGGTTTAACCACTCAGCCTCTGAATTTTTATGGTTCTGAAAAATATGTGTCTTTGGACACTACAAACTATCTTTTGGCAAAGTTTAAAGGTGTATCAAAATGTTTGGTGGAAGTTACGATTTTTTGAAATTTTGAAGCCGACGGTTTAACCACTCAGCCTCTGAATTTTTGTGATTCTGAAAAATATGTGTCTTTGGGTATTATAAACTATCTTTTGGCAAAGTTTCAAGGTGTATCAAAATGTTTGGTGGAAGTTACGATTTTTTGAAATTTTGAAGCCGACGGTTTAACCACTCAGCCTCTGAATTTTTGTGATTCTGAAAGATATTTGTCTTTGGGTACTACAAACTATCTTTTGGCAAAGTTTGAAGGTGTATCAAAATGTTTGGTGGAAGTTACGATTTTTTGAAATTTTGAAGCCGACGGTTTAACCACTCAGCCTCTGAATTTTTGTGATTCTGAAAAATATGTGTCTTTGGACACTAGAAACTATCTTTTGGCAAAGTTTGAAGGTGTATAAAAATGTTTGGTGGAAGTTACGATTTTTTGAAATTTTGAAGCCGACGGTTTAACCACTCAGCCTCTGAATTTTTATGGTTCTGAAAAATATGTGTCTTTGGACACTACAAACTATCTTTTGGCAAAGTTTAAAGGTGTATCAAAATGTTTGGTGGAAGTTACGATTTTTTGAAATTTTGAAGCCGACGGTTTAACCACTCAGCCTCTGAATTTTTGTGGTTCTGAAAAATATGTGTCTTTGGACACTACAAACTATCTTTTGGCAAAGTTTCAAGGTGTATCAAAATGTTTGGTGGAAGTTACGATTTTTTGAAATTTTGAAGCCGACGGTTTAACCACTCAGCCTCTGAATTTTTGTGATTCTGAAAAATATGTATCTATGGGCATTGCAAGCTATGACTTGGCAAAGTTTCAGACTTTTTACATTTAAAAGTCAAAATGAAGCGATTAATTATAATTTATAATACAAAAGTATGTTAAACAATTTACTTTAATATCTTGTTCATTAGTGTGTTATGACAGCCCTTACTGAATTATTTTATGTTAAAGCTTGATATGTATAAACGTTAGGGATGCATAGAGACTTGAAAGTTTGATTTAAAACGTTAATTCTTTTCATATTATGATCTTTT
This sequence comes from Podabrus alpinus, assembly GCA_932274525.1. Taxonomy (NCBI): domain Eukaryota; kingdom Metazoa; phylum Arthropoda; class Insecta; order Coleoptera; family Cantharidae; genus Podabrus; species Podabrus alpinus. Next base: position 5,588,642 of record OW026452.1, read on the forward strand.
ACAATTAATAAGGTTACTTGTCTGGTCCACTGTAAAACTCATAAATCTGATTCTGTTTCTGTGGCTGTCTTCAGGCACATAGAATCTTTTAAACAAAATGCTCTGCTCTAACTTTTGGTAAGCAATGAGACTCTTTGAAACATAAAAAACAACTTTAGCTGTTTAGTGATAAATTTGAAATTTTACAGATATTTTGAAATTTATATTTAATGTTACAATTTGCATTTTTTGTGAGAATTTACGATCGAATTATATCTTTTATAGGTCAAATATTTCAGACAATTTGCAATACGATCGCATGTCCACTCAAATATAAGCCTAAAGAAACTTAAAATTTTTAAATTGAATTTTTAAACTTTAGCGTATATCCACTAAATATCTGTAAAAGTTATAATTTTTAATTTCCTAAATAATTGTATTATATTATTCTTTATATTCTTTATATATTTAGCATTACGTAGTTTTAAATTTACTAACCTTTTATTCCGGTCACTATATCCCTCGAAGACATCATAATATGGAGGTTAATTTATTCTGTTTTAATTTTTATTTATTGGATGTTTGTATACTGACACTCGCTTCAGAGTGTCTGGCATTTATTGGATGCCCACATTTATTTTAACCATTTGTATATATTTAATTATTAGTGTTTATACGTGTATATCTTATTAAATTTAGTTCACTGTTTGTGGAATCTTTTACTCTTGCCTCACACCCCTTTCCCATTCTATGGAAGAATAAGTTTCTGGATTACTTTCGGAGAGCGATTAGACAAAAATTCAGTGGCGCCCATAATATTATCAATTGTGACTTCCCCTCCCTATTTTGCCTTCCCTAATTGACATTGGATCTATGGAGTGTCCACGACCATCTCGACTCGAGCTAGTGGCATCCCATGTTGATTAAGGTAGGTAGCCCGAATTTTTCCTGCATGCTACAGATTGTGTCGGAACCGCTAGTGTTTTTTTATGGAACGATCGTTAATGAACCTTCTACAAATTAAAATTCTGTTATGGTATGTAGGTATAATTGAAAATTTTGATTCATCCATTAAACACAATAAAAGAAGACAACTCCGAGGGTAGCAACGTATCGATACATCAACAGATTTGGTAAAGAATAATATATTACCGTCTACGTGGTTAAATGAGAAAGCTGACGAAAATATGGATATTGGAGATCCAATACCGCCATTTTTACCAACTGTTACAGCACTAAGAAAAGTTAAACAAGAGAGAAAAGGAATAGAAAACGTAAATCAAATGAGAAGGGGAAAACATGCTGGAGAAATTCAATGCAATGGCTTAGACCCAGTTTATATTCATTTATTGGACACCTTATGTCCAATGTGAGTTATGTGACCATAGGCATTCCAACCTCATGTAAAATGATGTTACAATGGCCGCCTGAAGGCAAAGTCAGTTAACCCTACTGTCAATAACCGGATACACTCCTGAGGTTAGTAACCTAAATATTTCTCTTCCTATTTCTTCAAATTGTTTTTTAATCGAGATCCTCGCTCTGCAACGTTTTTTAAGTATGTTAATACTTTTTAAATTAATTTTAGTAATATTTACTCTTTTAAAATTGAAGTCAAAACTGACTATACGCTTGTTCAATAACCGTGGTACCCGGGTACCCATGCATTGCGAGTGTTATTTAGTACTACAATAATTATTGTATAATGCTGAAATTAGTAATTAATTTTGATGGTAATTATTTCATGAATAAATAGAAGATGTATAACTTAAAAAAAAAATTTTATTTATCATAATTTAGCTTAACATTTGATACATTTGGCAATAGCATTCTCATTACAAACAGGTAAATTACATTTTGCACATAATTTTCTAGTTGTTCTTCGTTTTCTAAATTCCGATTTATTACAAATATGACAAGATCCTACAACTATTTTTCTTCCAGTTGGATCACGAGCTTGTTGAAATGTCGAAGGTTTAGCAGCAACTTTAGATCGATTTGTAATAGGTTTTCCCATAACGCTCTCTATTGCATTCCGTGTAGCGAAATGACTTGTCACTTGATTATTTATGGACCGATGTTCAATGTTTGGTAAACATAACTCTTCACTTAGCTGTCGCAAAAATACTCTTCGTTGATTAGTTTTTTTTATCATTTTGTTGTTTGAAGAAATGTTTTGTTTGTTTCTTTGCCGCTCCCCCCATCTCAGTTAATAATTTTGTCTAAAAACCTAGCTCCCGATTCCTTAGACCTAGCACCGGCTAGCTCCCAAATATGAAAGCTAGCTCTATTATAGTTTCTTCGCAAATCAATATTTATTAAGGAAGTCCGAAGTGCAACTTGCTCAGAGTTCTCGTAAATTTCGCATATCTATAATTAAAAAAGTATTTATTACATTTTTTTTTTATTGATTGTAGGTATATAAAAGAAAAACCAAAACAAAGTAATATAAAACCATGAAAACAGATATTATATTAAAGACTGTACAAAAGGAAATGACACCTAACGCCGTGGCTAGGTGCAAGCTAGGTGAAACAACTTCTTTACTTCCTACCAAATCATTATACATCTCCAATTTGCTATTATGATGTCTTCCATAGGTTACAAAATGTCCCATAAAGTTTGGAATCGGCTGTGTGGGAGTAGCACGCTAAAATTCACCTCTCATATCCCAATGCCTTATTTAAAATCGGAAAGCTGACGCGGAACGCGGAAGCTGAAAAATGAAATTCGTTCATTTTCGACCTATATTCTTGTCCTTCTAGAATCGTCACTGTGTTTCCTATTTTTTGTGTAAGCATATCAACTATATACTTACAGAGTTACCCTATAAATCGTCTCATTGTGTGCAGAATACTGCAGAATTTATAGAACGTTTGAAGGCTCATAAATTTGGAAGGTCTAACTACACATTAGTATCTTTTGACGTTAAAAGCCTTTTTACATCTATCCCGGTACAATCATATTCAATTTTTGTTTATTTAAGACTTTTATTTAACATTGTAATTACATACCTATGTATTCGTTTTTAATATCGAAAAATTGTACATTAACAATTAATTTTACCAAGTAATTTTGATTAAACTTTGAAATTATTATTTATTTACGGTAATTTACAGAAATGAACTTGGCGGGGAAACCCGCCGCCTCGACTGCAATAACTTCAACCTTTATCTTTAGCAAGCAGTGCATTTCTTTCGCGCCTACACGTGTGGATTTATTTATACATTCGTTTGAATAATCATTCTGATTTGGATTTTTAATTTGTAATAATAAATATTTTATTTTTTTACATTTAACTTAAGATAATGGTTTTATTTAAATCTTGGCATTTCATTTCATTACAAAATTATTTTGTGGTATTCCTTTGATTATTTTGGTACTGTTTTCTTTTTTATTCCTGTAGGGCCTTATCCTGGAGAAAAAATAGCATACGTGATGCGTACAGAAACGATCCATTACAAATTCGCATTTGTAATGGATTATTTTCTGTTACTTATTCGTAAATAACTATTATTAATGATATTTTTAAGCGGTCTAGGACAATTGGGCGCGGCCGATTGGACGCGGTCGATTGGGCGCGGAGACAACCGGGCGCAAAGACTATTGGGCGCAAATATAATTGGGCGTGAGGAAAAATTTATCCATTACGTATTAATTATTATAACTGATCACTCAAACATTTGGAAATTAAATTCTAGCTTAAAAATCATTCAACATGGGAGAGATGTTTTTTATGAGCAATTACTTGCCGGCAACAATCCACCTATTAAGAAAAGGAAATACTTAGAGGCTGATGCGCGCATCAGAAATCTAGTAGAGGATTACGCCAATAGAAATATTATAGACTTCTTGCGGGGCATTTCCCATAATTATGAAATGAATCTGTGATTATAGTCCATCTGGTTTTGGATTGCAGTAGAGGTCGCCTTGAACGGCAAGTCAGATTTACACTGGGAAACGTCATATAATTAAAGTGTATGAGTGACAGAAACCAAATGTCACTTATTTGATACTTGAAATAATCGAGTTCAAAGTATTTTTTTGTCAAATAGCAATTTATCTTGTACAAATTATTTAAATTTGCCAGAAACTTTTAGAAAAAAATATTCGTGAGTCATCAATCGCAAATAAAATTCTGGCAGTGTAAACCTGTAAAAATTTTAACCAATCACGTTCCGAGTTCACAATTTTAGTACAATCTAGTTCTGCATTCTTAAAACGGATGGACTATAGTTAGGTACTGCTATGTTCCCTCACCTTTATTAATTAGTTTACGCTTAAGGTGAACTTTGCCCTTATCTGTAATGCTTATATCACAATGATAACTTACGTGGACAATTAACAAATCGTACTTGACCTCAGCTAGCCCAAAATTGATGAGAGAAATGATTTGACTGTTGTGACTTTCCTTTAACGCATTTGCGCATCTCCACAATGAACAAGATTTATAAATTTTACACCTTGGTAAACTTGATTTAAATTCAATAAAAAATTTATCATGGCAATGTTCTTTTAATATTAAAATATAAATGTAAACAATTGGTTGTCATGGAGACAAATTAAATAATTACCACATGCATTCAATTAATATAAACTAATTTTAACAAATTTCTTAATTTAAATTATGATTGAAATAAATGTTTAAACAAATAATAACGATCTCTGAATAGTCTAACGTTTTAAACTATCCCGCACTAAATAAAAAATTGTCTCTTACCCACTTTTCAACAGTTCATAGCAAATTCCTTCTCTGCGTGCTCAAATCATTTACTTATACCAACAAACATCGTTCCTATTTACTTCAATCGTGAAACATCCATGTTTTATCCATAAATCATCAACCAGCTTTATCATTGGTCCAAATTATGTTCCTCAACCATATATTTTCCATAAACCATCAACCAGCTTTATAATTGGTCCAAATTATGTTCCTCAACCATAGTATATTTTTCCATAAATTATCAACCAGCTTTATACTTGGTCCAAATTATATTCCTCAACCATATATTTTCCATAAACCATCAACCAGCTTTATACTTGGTCCTTTATACTTCTTTAAATTTAATTTAAATTAATGTCCTTTTCAGGAAAATTGTTACTTGGTTACACGAGCACTTTTAATAAATGTTAATTGTAATTTCGATGCACTGTTATTGTTTACATTGTAGCAAAGATTTGTTCTTATCAACTTTATCAAACCGTCACATAAGTGTCTTCAGAGAACCTTTTTATGCGTAACATTTCTAATCCTAATTTATCTAGTTTTAACAAATTATTAAACTAATTACAAATTATAAACAACTAAAACAATTTTTATGATATAAATTTACAATCAATCGTTACGTCGCATTTCCATGATTTCTCATCTTTTCAATTTTAATTAACTTTAGATCTGTAAAGCTTGTTCACACCTTTGAATTGCCAATGCGTCAAAGTAAATATCATTGCAGTACTTTATTAATTGACATTTTTATTTTATTTGTAATTGTTAGAAGGAATAAACATTTTAAAAACTTTTTCTTTAAATTTTTAATTATAATTTTTTTTATTGCCTAAATAAACATTTCTAGATTTAGTTAATAATTTACAAAGTTGTTATAATAGCTTCGTTCCAACAACGATTACTTCCAGTAATATTACTACAACGCAAGCGCATTCATGAAATGTCGTTCCCACAGACTAGAACTACTAGGACGGAATTCTAGATTAGGGGCCGTTCATGTAACTATTACGTAAGACGTTTAACGGGGTAGCTGACATCTTATTTTTTCTTACTCGGGGGTAGGGGCTCAAGACAATTTCTTACGTAATATTTTATTTTTTAAATTAAATTTCAAAATTTAAAAATTATTTAATCTAATTTAGGTGCTGTTGGTATTAATGTTAATGTGAAACACAATACTGTTTTTATCTGTTATATTTGTTTATAATTAATATCTGGCTTCTCATTGGGTAATAATTTACCTGACGTAAGATTAGTGTGGGGGGGAGGGGTTATACATTTTCTTATTTTTTCTTACTAGGGGTTGGGGGGAGTCTAAAAGTAGGAAAAAACGTCTTACGTAATACATGAACGGCCCCTTACTATAAATCTGCAGTTCCGACAAGTTTAGAATCAGTAATATTATCGGCCAAACGAGTTCAAACGATTCTTGCTCTAGAGCAAGAACCAAGCGTTCTTAATGTGGATACGCGTGCGCGAATTCGCAAACGAGTTTAAACTTTGTTTACAGATCGTGTTCATTTGTTGCAACAGCAACTGTTTCATTTTAAATTTTAGATTTAAGAATAATTCCATTATTTTCACTTCAAAAAATACATTTTTTTTATATAATACTTATTATTAATCTGGAATCTTTCTGGAACATGTTAGTGAAAGAATTTTGTAAAAAATTTAAAAAATGAGGAAATGTAGAAAATTTCAATTTTTTTAAAACGCTGCCATTTCCTATGCAATTTTTTTTTCTTATGATTGTAGTTGGGACGATAGCAACAACTCTGTTGAATATTTATTGCTCGTGAACAATAACAGAACTGCTTGTTGGAACGAAGCTAATATTTAAATAATAGTTTTATAAAATTTTCCTCGCGCCCAATTGTATTTGCGCCCGGTTGTCTCCGCGCCCAATTGTCCGTTACCGATTTTTAAGTAGAGAGTTTTCTTCCCGTTTTAATGGCTGTAACTCCGTAATCGTTCGATTAATGGGAAGAAAGGTGCAAGAGAAGTTTTCTGTAGACAATTTAGTGTACTTTAATTTCAATAACTTAGTATTTCGCTCTAAAGTGCACCGACACCGAGATATTCACGAACATTTGTAAAAATATCATTCTTCGTGTGGTTTTTCCTCTAGTGGCGAAATTCGGCGTAGCTAGTTGATGAAAATTTAGTATATCTTTTTAGAGGTTCTTATAAAGAGCATAAAATTTATTCCAGCTTGCCCCCATTTTCCAACGCAAAAATAGTTCCTTACAAGCTAAATGCAGTAAAATAATTGTTCCGTATTTTTTGCCTTAGGATGGCATTTTAGATAAATTATTATGTCTCATAAGCTCATGGGACTACTAAAACTAGACTGAGTATTTGCCAATGTTGTGTTAAGGGTTATGTTTAATCCGGTTTAATCGCATAGGAACTCATTTTCTCTTCAATAACATTAACTTTTATGATTCTGCAGTATAATGTCACCTCTATATAATCAGAGGAATTATTTGTTACAATTTGATATAAATAAATATGCGCTCTTAATTCTTGATTGGTTGTTTCAGGTTCTGTACCAAAGATCCAGTAACATCTATACATATCGATGACGCATTTTTAAAATAAATTGAAATCTGTTCAGGTGTCCAATAATGAACATAAACTGGGTCTAAGCCATTGCATTGAATTTCTCCAGCATGTTTTCCCCATCTCATTTGATTTATGTTTTCTAATGGGTTTTGTTTAGTTGTACGAAAGATTATTCCTTTTCTCTCTTGTTTAGCTTTTCTTAGTGCCGCAGCAGTTGGTAAAAATAGCGGTATTGGATCTTCAATATCCATATTTTCGTCAGCTTTCTCATTTAACCACGTAGGCGATAATATATTATTCTTTACCAAATCTGTTGATAATTATATCGATACGTTGCTACCCTCGGAGTCGTCTACTTTTATTGTGTTTAATGGATGAATCAAAATTTTCCAATTTACATTCCATAACAGGATTTGAACTTGTAGAAGGTTCATTAACAATCGTTCCATAAAAAACACTCGCGGTTCGGACACAATTTGTAGCACGCAGGCAAATTACCGGCTACCGGAGCATGAATAAAAAAATTTAGTTAAAACAGTATTTTCCGATTAATCCTATATATTCAATATCAAATCAGCAAAAATAACTTCTATTTATTGTATTTTGTTATAAATAATCCATTTTAAAATTCAATGATAATTTAAAATAAATCATGTGACCTTAAACGCAACGCGTTTGGTTTGACGTCACACGGCACAATAACAATAACCACGCTTTCTTGTTTACTCTACTTGTGGCTGATTTTTTTTTAATTGATTTAATAATAAATAACAGGTTTTAACACTAACAAACTTCAACTTTCAAAGCACAAAACCACAGAAGAATAATATAAACGAAAGTAAAATTGTGCCGTGTGACGTCACAATCAAATGGCGACTTGCGCGGTCGTTTCCTTCAATTCCAATCAAGAAACTTATTCTTTAATAGAATGGAGGAGGGGGGTAAGTCAAGAGTAAAAGATTCCACAAACAATAAACAAAATTTAATAAGATATGAATTAATTTTGACGAATTAATACAATATTTGAGAATATTAATTATAAAAATTAGATAATATTTCTTAAAATATAAATTACGTAACATAAAAATGGTCACAACCAAATCATTCCAACGACAGACTTGATTTGATTTTTGTGACAAGAATTTGCTTCCCTTATATTCTTACTGGTCGGATTATCGTATTAAAGATAATCCATGACCAATAATTCGCGCGATATCTTAGAAGTCCGCCACGCGTGCCTCCTTTAAAACAGGGCTTTCATGGTACAGAAATGTACTTTCAGTATTATAAATTATGTTGTATAAATCAAATTAATAGAATTTTACGCTTTAAATCAGGTTTGTCAAATTTTGTGCGTAAAATATACACATATAAACCCTAATAATTAAATATACAAATGGTTACGAGCATCCAATAAATGCCAGACATTCTAAAGTGAGTGTCAGTATACAAACATCCAGTAAATAAAAATTAATATGGAATAAATTAACCTCCATAGGTTGTCTTCGAGGGAAATAGTGACCGGAATAAATATTCCACAAACACCTCGAGTCGAACGGTTGAGATTTAAAATAATAAAAGGTTAGTAAATTTAAAACTACTTAATGCTAAATATATAACGAGAAATAATACAATTATTTAGGAAATAATAATTATAACTTTTACAGATATTTAGTGCATGGCTATATGCAACAAACTTAGGAATTAAAATAAGACATTGTTGATAATCAACACACAAAGTTTTAACGTTAATTTAATTTTATTCATAGAAATTACAAACAAAACCCTAACTAGTTTAATAAATTTCCGATTCAACGCAACTAAGTCGTACACTGAATGTTTATTAACATTTAAGTTAAATTATGAATCGCTAGTTATAAAAATATCTAATTTCAAATAGACGATAAATCATTTGCACTGTAGTTAAATCATATCCAAGAAATAATCATTTCATTAAATTATTATCTTACATTCATTTAATAATAATTATCCGATTTATAGAAATCTAATTTAATGATTTATGTAATATCAGTAGACTTTTCATCCAATTTTTTGGATAAAATAATATATAAATAGTTTCAAAGATTTTGTTATATGTTATTCGTAAATTTATTTAATTGAATTTAATGGGTTTTTGATATAGTTGACATAGACAGCTTTCCCATCTCTGACAATTTGAGCAATCCCATTGCAGTTCACGTGTTCATTTCATCCTCTTCTTCTTTGTCTGATCCATCTTACTACATCCAGTACTTCACCTGTATCTCGAATTACTTCAACGAAAATTCGTTATTCAGTATTACTAGGCATACGGCACCTGCTTTTACAATCTGGTTACGTACCTCCTTTATGAGGTCTCACAGATAGACAATATTATTGAAATATTATTAGTATAAATATAACAATATTAAATAGTTACGAACCTGCAGGTCAAATTGACGAACATTTCATTTTGGTTTTTGCGATAACATTTAAAAATTCAATTTAAAAATTTTAATTTTCTTTAGGCTTATATTTGTATGGACTTGTAATTAAATTTAATTATTTTAATTATTTAATTAATATTTAATGTGTTTTTTATTTTTCAAAGCCTCTCATTGCTTACCAAGTTAGAGCAGAGCATCTTGGTTAAAAGATTTTGAAGTAGTTTAAACAAGCAGATGGGGACAACAATATTTAACGGAAAACATAGCAATATATCGCTGTATTTCTTAACCCAAAATTTGTAATTTATCCTGCAAGAAAAATATTTTAATTTCAATGAAGCGCTACTGATGGAAGTAAGATAATCACATTGCAGAACAATGCCATGTAAGTGAATGGACGTGGGTCAGATAATTTGGTGCCTATAATTTTGTAATTCTGAGAAGTAATTATAAAAATATAATATATTATGAATAAATTGAAAAGCTAAATAAAAAGTATTTAATTGAAAGTGGATGGGTTATGAAGGAGGGAAAATTATTTGGAAGTGGAAATAAACTTCATTTTTGCTGAGTATCACAGCAATAGATCTATGGTTACTACAAATGAGATTTTAAAAGCTTTTGAAATTGCGATTTTTGTGCACATTTATAGGCTCAACTATAACCGCTAAACGGTTTTTCGCCGGAATGAGTTTTTAAATGTCTTTGTAAGTTTGATTTATCTGCACAAGTATACTCACAAATATCACAACTAAATGGTTTTACGCCGGTGTGAGTTCTTAAATGATTTTGTAAATTTGATTTCAGTGCACAAGTATACTTACAAACATTACAACTGAATGGTTTTTCGCCGGTATGAGTTATTAAATTACTTTGTAAGTGTGATTTCCGTGCACAAGTATACTCACAAATATCACAACTAAACGGTTTTTCACCTGTGTGTTTTTAAATGTCTTTGTAAATTTGATTTCTGTACACAAGTATACTCACAAATATTACAACTGAATGGTTTTTCGCCGGTATGAGTCTTTAAATGACTTTGTAAGTTTGATTTATCTGCACAAGTATACTCACAAAAATCACACCTAAATGGTTTTACGCCGGTGTGAGTTCTTAAATGGTTTTGTAAGTTTGATTTCTGTGCACAAGTATACTCACAAATATTACAACTGAATGGTTTTTCACCGGTGTGAGTTTTTGAATGTCTTTGTAAGTGTGATTTCCGTGCACAAGTATACTTACAAATATTACAACTAAATGGTTTTTCGCCGGTATGAGTTTTGAAATGACTTTGTAAGTGTGATTTCTGTGCACAAGTATACTCACAAATTTCACAACTAAATGGTTTTTCGCCGGTATGAGTTGTTAAATGACTTTGTAAGGCTGATTTCCATTTAGAAGTATACTCACAAATATCACAACTAAACGGTTTTTCACCGGTATGAGTTCTTAAATGACTTTGTAAATTTGATTTCTGTACAGAAGTATACTCACAAATATTACAACTGAATGGTTTTTCGCCGGTATGAGTTTTTAAATGACTTTGTAAGTGTGATTTCCGTGCACAACTATACTCACAAATATTACAACTAAATGGTTTTTCGCCGGTGTGAGTTCTTAAATGGTTTTGTAAGCTTGATTCCGTTGCACAAGTATACTCACAAATATCACAACCAAATGGTCTTTTGCCGGTATGAGTTCTTAAATGGATTTCAAACCGTGATTTGTAGGCACATTTGAAGTTACAAATATTGCATATAAATGATTTCCTGTCCTTTTTTTCATGAGCTCTTAAATGACGTATTAAAGTGTGTTTTAGAGCAAGTTTATAACCACATATTGCACACTCGAAAAAATTTGAACTGTTTAGAGTTGATTGTGTAGCGTCAGTATCTTCTTTAATATCAATGGAATGATGCAAATCCTCTAAATCAAATTTCACATCTTCCACCTCTTCTCGTTTAATTTCGTAATTGCCCATTGAAATATTTGGAATTTCCATAAATATACCCTTGTTTTCTACAATTTGTGATTCTTCCGAAGGTAGCACTTGAGCTGCGAGTAAATCGGTAACTGGTTCCATATGGAGGATTGAGCACTGTAACTGTACAGGTACAAAATCACTTTTCTTAATTGAAGGCGTTGATTATATTGATTATATGTTATCGATTTAGAAAACTACTGCTACAGTTGACAAATCACTGCTAGACAAAATTATAAAATGGCGACATTGATTGTGTCAGAGGCGATTGAGTGTAAGATTTTAGCGCCATCTAATAGCACTAAAAGAGATTTTTGAAGTTGGCACAAGAAATTCTGCTGGCTAACCTAGAAGTTTGTTTATGTCGTAACAAAACTTCTGAATCTGAAAATAAAGTTATCTAAAGCTGAAATAGATTGGATAATTACATGAAAACTTACCTAGAAGATAGATTAAGCGATTCACACTAATTTTATGGATGAATAGAACAACAAATGCACTCAAACCGTTATCACAAGAGGTCGACAACATGTTGCTGTGGTTTACGAACTAACATGAGTAAATCTTGACTTAAATGGGAGTAGATCTGAAATGTACGAAAGGTTACTCAACATGATCAAAACATATTAAAAATAGAAAGAGAATTTAAATAAGTTAGATAAGAAATGCTCATTTAATCAAATACATTAGTTAAAATAAAATAAATTAAAAGATAAACAAAAATTAACGAACGCAATGACAAAAAAATGAATACCATTAGATTTAAGTCCGTGAAACTGTCCAAATCCCTTTTAATTTTAATTAGTTAGTAGTTTAAAATCCAGTGCTTCGAGAATTAGTGATTCACGAATAAACTAAGAGCAAAAGACAATTAAATTTGCATAAAAAGTGGAACACAAAAATCAGAATTACCCTGTATGTTGAATTTGTCCAAAAACAGTGAATCAATGAACCAATAGATTAATTTTTCTAAAAAAAAAGATCAAGTACTCTCTGGACAACAACAAGGACTTATAAAAAAAAATGTGTGTGTAGAAGTACTATGATGAAAAACGTCGCTTAAAAATATAAAGATTTCATTAAAGTGCATCGGAATATGAGAAAAACTGCCAAAGTAATTAAAAAGCAAATATTTAAAATTATCTTAATGTATTCGAACGTGCAAAAAAGTGACTTTTTGGTGTCAAATGAAAAATTGGTGAATTGATTGTTGATCGAAAAATGTGCTTAAATTGGATAAGTAATTACATAAAAAGGTTATTGTGATAATATTCAACAAGAAAAAACGGCTCGATGATCGATTCCATTGTTAAAAGAAGGAAAAACGTCATGGATCACATGCCAACCTTGATAATGAAAAATGAATTAAGAAAAGTTACCTAGTTCATCCAGTAATACAAAAAGGTAAAAATTCTTTCACTAAATAAAATCAAACCGGGCAAATTCAATAATTTTTGTGTATCGAACTGAACGTTTGTGACGGCGCAAAAATAAAAAAAAAACATTTCTAGGTTAGTTTTAAGTGTTTTTAATACAAGCAGCTAATGCGTAAAAGAACGTACCAACTAAAAATTTGTCAGGGGTACTAAAACTTTTGAAGTAGTTATAAATCTTGTATAAAAAAAAAAAAAATAATTAAATCGTTATATGTCCATAATAAATCAAACTCATTGCCAATGCGTTTTTTAATTATTCAGAGATATTACGTGAGCATTTATCAAACGAATTTAAAAGACTTGATAAAGAGAAATTCTAAAGGCGTAACCAATAAGAACCGACACCCATTTGAGATAGGAGGCTTATGTTAGTAAGTTTAGAGCGCAATTGGTTTCATTACCATTTTTAAGACGATCTGCTTAAGGAAACCTTATTGTTACAATTTCGGTACATCATCGGCAGCCATTAACATTGGTAAGGATGCAGTGGTGGCGCTGTAGCAACATAAACTAGGTAGAGACTTTAATAAATTTTATTACATTTATAAACATTTCGGCTACATTTATAAACAATTGCGGCAAAAATTTTGAGTTAGCATTTTACACACGAATTGTTAAAGACCAAATTTGGAATGATGCCCGTTTGTGTGTGTGATGTGTGGTATTTCTATCGTTAAAGTTTTTAAACAAACGCGTGCACCGATTTAGTTGAAATTTTATACACCAAGGCCCAGTTGTACAGTTGTAGGTAAAAAATTGGTTAACTAATTTAGGTTAATGTTGTTAGGCTTGGGGCCCTAATGAAAAATCCAAGTTTTCGACCTCGAGGCGCATGCGCTCGAGCCGCCATCTTGGATTTTAGGTACAAAAATTTGGTTTTTTGATAATAACTCAAAAACGGTGGCTTTCACGACAAAAGATGTTCTATACAAAGTTAAAGAGGACAAAATTTCCTACATTTTTTGTAGAAAAAATTTTTTTGTAGCACACATATGTTGGGAGTTACAGCTCCGTGAAGTTGCACTATTTGAAAAAAAAGCGGAAACTTCATTTTGGTTGAGAATTGTACGCACCCTGGTGGCTGTAATATCAACTAAATATTTGACGTCACTAAGAGTAAAAATAAAACTTGCATTGTTTTCATATGGGTTTTATACCGTAGTGATTATTGTTTATCCTGGTGAAATAATATTAATATGTAAGTATAACAAATTTTTTAATGTGTTTTCATATTGTACGTAACCATATTCAAAAGTTAACCTTACTATTTTTCTTGTATTGTGTATTATACACGTGCAATTAATTCGAGGTTAAATTACTTAAAATACGTTAAATTAATTATTTTTGAAGTTATTGATAGGAGGAAAGCGTGAATTTTAAAATTAAAAATGGGCAAAAAGGTTACACAGCATATGAAAGTATGCTTTTTACACTTCACATCAGAAGATTATTATTATGCAGGTAAGGAAGAAATTAACGTTTTAAAGAGGAGAAGTTATGACTGTTACTGATTTTAGAATGGGTTGGTCATCGACGATTATTACCAAATGCCGTTCCTTCACAAAATCTGCCTAGCAGAAGCTATGAATGTGCAGAAGCAAAAAAAAAGTTGGAACATGACCGGGCAAGTTCACGTAGTAAACGTGCAGCTGCACGAGCTTCGACATCAGCTACATCCGCAGTACAACATACAGTTGCACGAGCTTTGACTTCAGTTGCATCCACTTCCACAGTATGTATGCCAACTTCAAACGAAGAAGAAGAGTTGGATGTTGCTAGAACGTTATTGTTGTTGAGGGAGTGCAATTCAAAAGAAATGGAAAACAAAGAAAATGTGCCGTTAGATGAATTGGCAACAATTGAAGATAAAGTTGCTGCAGCAGGACTTCTTGAAATGGCTGATATTCAGTTTTCTTTTACCTGTGATCGGTCAACGCAAGTAAAAAGTGGTGATATTGTTACACCGTTTATTAGTTTAATAAACACAAACAAGAAATTATCATCAATGACTGGACTAGAAAATTTAGAACTTTTAGACGCTATTGTGGAATTATGTGAAATGTGTTCTATGGATAAACGGGTGCATAAGTTAACATTAAAAGAACGCATTATTTTAACATTTATGAAAATGAATACAGGATTAACATATGCTATTATTTCTATAATGTTTAATACAGTAAGCTCTAATACTTGCATGTGCTGTTGTCAATTTATCTTCGCCAATTCTTGCAGATGACAAATTTATGAAATAATCATGTAAATTAGAATTTATTGTTTTTTTTCTTTATTTTTAATAGGTTTTTATCAGGTAACAATCAGTATAAATAACAAATAAATAGGTTTTATTATAAATAGTTTAAATAGTACCATAAATAATAAAATATTATATAAGTAAACAATTGTAAATATTTTGAATTTGAAATAAATTAAAACGTTTGTAGCTAAATAATTACCATTTCTGCATCGTGATACTGAATTCTGAAAATAACATATATATAAGTACTTACACAACGTATAATAAAGATTTAATAAAACGGTACCTTTGTATTGAGTTATAATGTTTCTGTATTTTCTTTTTCACGACGTGGATCATCTTATAAAAATAATTATCTGTGATTTTCCTTATCATTTGTCTTGCAAAAACTTCATCAAAAGGTACAACGATGTTTATAAATGATTGGGAAAGTAATTGCGCGTCTTTTGCTCCCAGTTGTCCTTAGAATATGTGAAAATAGCATAACACCGTGATCCTAAATTACAGGAAGATGAAATTATTCACAATTATGTACCTATATCACATGCACATGTTACTAAATTACCGCAACTTCCAAAATTAACAAATTAAAAAAAAACTAACAAAATTTCAAATTTTACCTGTTAATCGGTACTGTCTTTCACATCTCCAACGTTCGATCTGCTCCTTTGTTTTTATGGCAATGGAAATAACATTGGCGTTTACTAAATTGCCCAAAACATTCTGGCAACAAGTTTTTAAATTAAATTTCGAAACATCGATGTCTAGTGAAATCATAAATGCTGAAATGAATGCATTATAGGCTATTTCTAGCAATTCTTGTGGCACTTGATCTACACTGACACCAGGTGTTGCGATTTTTGTAGTTGCGATTTCTCTACGTCGAACACTAAAATATTTAAGAAAACCAAAATTAAATAAATTATGCTTTTATAAATTTTTAAAAAATGTACCTTTGCACAACAGAAGAACCGAGATTTCTCTTCTTAATGAATTCTGGAAAATGGTCACGAACAAAGCCATGCCTACTATCTTCATTTCTTCCTCGTTTCCTATTAACACATGACCACCGTTCAAAGGGTTCAGCATTGTACTGCTCCAAAGCTGCCTCCTTCGCAGATTTCCAGTAGCATTTTACGTCGGTGCATGAAAATTCTTCAAACTCAAAAATGCTGGTCCTGAAATTATTTATTAATTTATATTTTTTATAATTACATCAAATAGTATAAATGCATGCACTACACTATCTTACCTTGTACATAAAAGCAAAAATGCTGCAATATGCTTGCATGTTTGTGATTCACCAGCTGTGCAACTGCATTTCATTTCAGAAATCTGAAGTTCCGGTTTATCGATACGAAACGTGCCCTGAATTTCGTGAGGTGTATCAGAAAGATCACTCGTTTTCAAACACAATGCAAGTGTTTTTACTACTTGATCATCTGTACTGTTCACTTTACCAAACGCAATGATGTGTCTTGCATTCAACACATTTTCACCTTCACTGCTGCAGCGCGAAAAAACATCACAATTATAAACCTGTAGATTTCTTTGAGCAAAAGAAACTGCGAGTTCAATGCCATGATAAAACCACTTATCCAACTAAACTATTTAAATCACAATATTAATATTATTTCACCAGGAAAATTCGAAACGACAGCAAAGAAGTAAGGTTATAACCAGGGGTGGGCTGGAGCCGGCTCGCGCGAGCCGGTTGTTAAAATGTTTGAAACTCGGCGAGCCGCTTGTTAAATTACCCCTAAAACCAAAAAATAAGCCAATTTCGATGCCATTCCTTTTATTACATCTTGGATCAACCAGAATCACAGGTTAGCAACAGAAACAAGGGTAAGAAAAGGGCACAATAATGATGTTTCTGCAAATGAACAAGGCATGTTGACTCTACATTAATTAATTAATTATGCATATATTACATAGTATAGTATGTTAAATTTGGAATTTATTAGATTTTTTGTGCAATAAATGTTTTGTTTTGTTATATATTGCAATGTACCACTACCACGTCAATAGAAATGACCACGTTTTGATTCAAGGTTTTATTTATTAATAAAGGTAGCACGAGACTTATTTGTTCAAACGTAAGAGTTTCATCTGATATCAAAATTTGTTTTAAAGTCATAAATTTACATGAAGAAAAGGGATCACGGAACGAAATAACAAAATAAATTCTAATGCAACGTTTTAATTCTGTTAACAAAAATGTTTGTTAAAATTATAAATTAATTTAATTAGTAATAAGAAATGTAATTTGAAATCAAAATAATTGTCCAAAATATTAGTTATAAAAATGTGTTAAACGTAAAACTTAAAAATTAAAAATAATTTTACATTTATCGGAGTGCGTCGTAATTCAATGTACCACGAATGGGAAAATCATTTTCTTCAAAACTTTACTGGAAGATCACAGGCGATGCAAGTAATTGAAATTAATCTGAAACATAAAATAATTTTTTATTAAAAATTTTATAAGTCACATTTGGGCTAGAGCCGAACCTGTAAAATTATAACGTCAAATATCGATTTTACATCGACCAATAAAACAAAATCAGAAGTGCCTTGGAAAATACAAGTAGCTATGGAAAAAAAACAATTGGGATAGGTTGTTGATTGCTTAATACAGTTTAATGGTGGTGAATTTTGGTGTGCTCAACTAAAAAGTGAAAAATATAAGAAAATTTTACTAAAAAAGTGAATAAAAAGATTAGTAATCGATAGAATATTATACTTACGTATTTGCGAAGTAAAAATTTGTGCAAGATTGAGAAAAATCACAATTATTTTTGAAGAAAACTTTGGTCACAATACAAGCAGACGTTACCACGAGAAAGTTAAAATCCAGAAACATTTCACACCCTTGAAGGTCATCCAGCGAATCCAACTGCATAATTTAATGGTATATGAACCGAGCAAATAGAAATACCCTAGATCAGGGGTGGCCAACTTGATTAGACCCAAGATCTCCTGTTTACTAACGAAACCCTGTGCGATCTACCAATTACATATTTATTGAAATCTTAAATGAAACAGCATAGTTCAGTACAAAATCATATAGTTTTTTTTATTTTGTTAAGAGAAAAAACATAAATGTGAAAATTATTCTTAGTAACTACTTATTTGACTATATATTAGTGTGAGCATTGCGTCTGAGCATCTTCCACTAGTTTAGCATAATCAAGATTGTAGTTGGAAATTGCCAACCTTAAAGAATCCAATGTATGAGCGTCTGTCAAGCGAGACCGGTATTTATTTTTTATTTGTTTTAAGTAGGAAAATGCTGACTCACATAAATATGTTGAACCAAAACACGAATGAAGTTGTTCAACACATTTCTTGAAATTTGGATATTTTTCGTTGGAAACCAATGCCCAGAAATCTTGACCTGAGGATGACCTTGCTTTTAGAAATATGTCGCAGCGCAGAGTAATAATTTCGTTTTGTAACATCATCTGCTCCATTTGAAATGTATCTGCAAATTTTGTAGCCAATTCATAGATATCACTATGATCAATGGAATCATTAAACGGATAACTGATTAATTGAACCATCTTCTCAATTTTTCTGTGACGATTAGACAGAGTCTAATCGTGATTTACATCGGTAATTGTCGACACTCCGGTAGTCTCTGTCGTCAACTGTCAACGGACTGACTGAGACGTAACACGGAACGGATTGACACCCGCCCCTCCCCCGCGTCCCACACGCTTCCTTCTTATTGGTCATCGCGAGCCGAAAACAAAAGACTATACTGCGTAGAATAGAGGATAAATAAATATTATGATGCGTGCAGCAGTTGGTGATTACGTTGCGCAGTCTGGTCTACGTATTTATATTTTTTGCCTTGCCACGATCGATTGAACTAACAGTCGCGATCGACCGGTCGATCGCGATCGACCTGTTGGCCACCCCTGCCCTAGATAAAAGGTACCGTCCCATTCAAAATTATTTAAAATTAAAAATTTAGTGAAAAATTGACGATTAATTTCACACGTGCGGGAAAACGTTCCGGGTTTATTTTAGAATTAAGATATTTGTCATTAAATATAAGAACTTTATTAATTTTAATCATTTACATTTGAAATTTATAATAAAACACGATTTGCTATATAAGACGGAGCATAATTTTTGTTTAATCATTCCGAGGGCCACTAAATTGCATTTCAGGTTTAAGATTTGGTCAAGGAAGGAACCTAACGTGAGAGAAGGTAGGTCTGTGCTCACCGAAACTGTCAAGCCGAGGCATAAATTTATTTTATTTGTATTTGTCAATAATAATTTGCTTACATTTCTATTGACGAGGTACTTTTACGTACACTCGTACAAGGTAATAAGATTCAAACGTGTAGCCCTAATAAAGCTCCAAGGGTATACAGCACTTTTTGACAGCCCAACGTGTGGCATTAATAAAGCATTCCGTTCATAACAATATATTATATATTTTATACTGTACAAAAATAAATGAAGACAATGTACTCATTTGCCGTTTTTTTTGCTTCGAAATAATAGCGAGCCGGTTGTTCAAAATTTGGCAGCCCACCCCTGGATACGAATGAATAAAATACAATATTAATTTATAAAATATTGCTTTAAAAAAACGTATAATTAAATAAGAATGGGAAAGTTGCAACGAAATTCCGTGGAACTCTTGAGGAACTCTGGAGGAATTCAGTGGAACTCAATTCCAAGAGGAAACTCTTTGTACAAATTTCGTCAGCGGTTACTACCTTGGTGATACCTCACAAGGAATCAGAAACAAATGTAATGTTAACTGAAAATTACTTCAATGGCACAATTATACTAATTTTCAAAATTGGACATTTTACATTTTGAAAAAAAGCTGAAAAAACTTAATGTTTGTACGTCAAACAAGGGCTAGTGTTTGCACGTCCAACATAAACGAACATTTCAGAATGCTTTGATAAGAAAGAGATAGAATTGTTTTATAGGTACATGACGTTTAGTTTTGTATAACAACATAATGTTGGTCGTCAAAACACACAATGCACACTGATCAAACAAAACAAAACATTTTGTTCGTTCGTGTTTGAAAGTGTTGCATTTTGAATAGTTATTGCTTGTGTAATATTGCTTAAAATATTGTATGCTCTCGTTATATATTGTAGCGTTATCCCGAGTGACTTCTCGTCCTCTAGTTGGGTGCCACTTTGTAGCGTTCCGCGCACTTGCCACTCGTTGGCTGGCAATTTGTTGCGTTATGAACTTAATAAGAGCAGACTTACCTATTGGTAGACTCAATCTCAGGGTTCGTCTTTTGCTTAAGAGTCACGACCAACAAAGAGCAACACAGACAAAGATGCAATTTCAAAATTCATATTTATTAAAAACACTTAAATCAAAAAAACATGAAACACCTTAAACTAAAATTGGAAATGTAACACTCAAATTTAAGACAAAACACAAACTTAAAATTATAATTAAATCTAATCCTAACCTTGTATTTTTTTTTATGGTGATCCGGCTGGGCGTATCGCACAACAGCAGACGCACATTCACTTTCTTCTTGATCAAGTATCTATCGCCTGGTCCAAATGGTAACCTGCAATGGCTAGGTCTCTGACCTGAGACAATTCCAGTCCAATTTCAATTCCAAAATCTTTCCCCGTAGGAAAAACGGAACCTAAGTCCGTGTAAAAATACTTTGTGAAAAACTTCGTCTTTGCGAAGTTTCCACTCACAATTAATCTTGGGCCTTCTAATTAAATGCGATTAAATGTTGATCGGATAATCAATATTTAATTATATGCTCGATGATGCATCACACCCCGAACTCCCGTTGATCACTTCAATTCCCAATTATTTAAACTTTCGGAAAGGAACTTTCAACACGTCCGTCCGTACGCTCTCAAATCAATAACTCCTTTTTTAATCTTTATCTTTTGAACGAATTTAACTAACCGCCGTTTTTCTATGTGGACACTCACGTCCCAATCAAACTTGTTTATTTTTTTAATCTCCACCGTTACTCTCCTCTTTCTTTGTTTTTTTTTTTTTTTTTTTTTAATCAACATTTCTAAAAACGTGCATGTCTTAAAAACATAACAACGAAACAATAAACAACAACTTAAAATTAACAATACAATACTATTTAACGATCTAAACAATACTACGCTAATTAAACTAAAATTTTGACATGTTGAAACCACATCTCGTCCGCGTCGATCGCTGTTGATCGCGGCTCTTAAGATATAGTGTGGACACAACACATCCCCCCTGCAAAGGTTGAACCAATGGTTTGTACTCTCAAGAGGTACTTCAAACCATTGTTCCACTCTTTGCACCGCTCTCCCTCATGTCTTTTTTCTCTCCCCCCTTCTTTCATTCATTTCTTTCATACCTCATTCGTCTCATTTACAGTCACTCATTATCATCACCTTTGCTCGTGGTATCTGGACCACACATTCATTCAATAATTTAAAAATTTCATGCTTTCGGGTTACTTTCGTAGTTCGCTTGAATCCGTTCAGCGCTCAGCTGATACCGATATATTTTTTATTGTAGCCTCAGCTCTCAATAATTTTCCCCTTGTAGATCTCGACGATTCATGTAGACATCTTGTCGATTCTTTTCTCCCCCCTGTCCCCCGTTGTCTTAAGACGTTACACCTTCTAGGTCATAACTAGTCCGCAACTTTAAATTCTTCTGGTAACTCATATCACCAGGCATTTGTCCCCCCTTTTTTGAACCACTTTTGTTTGAAACCCCATGATTAATCTGTTGAATTTTCTTTCCGCCTTTACTCCGAAATACTGTTGGTGATGACCTTCTGACTGTCTTGTTTGATCTGTCACTCGACGAAAGGATATAAAAGATTAATATGAAACCTTCCTCTTGTCTCCCCTTCTTCATATCCCAGTACATACACGTTGTCGTTTATGACTTGTAATACTTTGTATGGACCCTCATAAGGCAGCGCGAGCTTGGCGCATATATTATTGCCCCTGTTTGATGTCCTCAAACTTTTAACAATTACCTTGTCCTCTTTTTATTTAATTTCCAATATTTGCCTAAAGTGGATTGCCTCTTTTCGAGTGCATTTGAATTCAAAGATGGGCCTAAATTTGAATTGTTATTTAATTTCAAACTTGGGTCTAAATATGAATTGTTATTTAATTCGCTTTCAAATGATGAAACGCGTTAAAATCTAACTCCATTTGACCTTTCTTTTTGAAGTATTTATAATTCATCATTATGTCATCTGTCAAGCGATAATTTATGCTACCAGAAACCATAATTTTCTTATTCCTGCTGAGCCATACCTCAGTTTTTCCCTTTATAGCCTCCCGTATGATTGTTTGCCCAATCATGCATTCTATTTCATTTAGGTCATCGCCCAAACTTTGAATGAAATTTTCGGATTCTATTTGGTTGCCCCCATTTCGAAAACTGTGGTTTTCCATTTTTTCCACTGGTTCTCCTATTGATTCGTTTTTGACCGAATCCTTTATGACATCGATTTCACCTCGAAAGCATGAAATACTCTTGTCAATTTTATCCTCCGTTTCTGTCATTTTGACATTTACCTGATCGAAACGTTTATTTACCCCTTTTTCGAGGCCTTTTACATTCTTGTCGTTTAAGCCGACACATTCCTCTACCCGATCGTTCACCAAGGTTATTACCTCCGCAATCTTAATTTCTAATTTATTATTTTCATATTTGACCTCTGATTTCATACTTGTCAAAGATTCATTTAATTTTTCAAACTTGTCATTTACTGCGTCAAATTTTATTTTGACCAGATCAAAATTGACTTTATTTTCCTCATACAAGCTTTTAATGCTTTCGTTGAGACCCCTTAAATTTTCATTCACTCCTGCATTCTGAGCGTCCAGGTTGTCAAATTTATCCGTGATTTCTTTTTTAAACCCCCTTAAATTTTCATTCACTCCTGCATTCTGAGCGTCCAGGTTGTCAAATTTATCCGTGATTTCTTTTTTAAACCCCCTTAAATTTTCATTCACTCCTTTTAAACTATCATTCACTGCTGCATTCTGATTTTTAAAACCTTCCATCATCATTCTCATCATTTTCTCCATCGGATCTTCTGACATCTGGGCAGGCATCGGTTCCGGCACCGATTGTTCCTGGATTGTGATCCCGGTCTCTCCCCCGTCATCGCTACTATCCCTATCTCCCCCCGCTGCATTCACACTTTTACTCCTGGTGTTCATTCTCTTTTATTGAGCTTTCCCCTTTTTGTGCCAATTGAATGTATTGTTGTTTGTAGTCGTGTACTCTTTCAAAAGCCCACTCGTTGTTGCGTCAATTTGTAGCGTTATCCCGAGTGACTTCTCGTCCTCTAGTTGGGTGCCACTTTGTAGCGTTCCGCGCACTTGCCACTCGTTGGCTGGCAATTTGTTGCGTTATGAACTTAATAAGAGCAGACTTACCTATTGGTAGACTCAATCTCAGGGTTCGTCTTTTGCTTAAGAGTCACGACCAACAAAGAGCAACACAGACAAAGATGCAATTTCAAAATTCATATTTATTAAAAACACTTAAATCAAAAAAACATGAAACACCTTAAACTAAAATTGGAAATGTAACACTCAAATTTAAGACAAAACACAAACTTAAAATTATAATTAAATCTAATCCTAACCTTGTATTTTTTTTTATGGTGATCCGGCTGGGCGTATCGCACAACAGCAGACGCACATTCACTTTCTTCTTGATCAAGTATCTATCGCCTGGTCCAAATGGTAACCTGCAATGGCTAGGTCTCTGACCTGAGACAATTCCAGTCCAATTTCAATTCCAAAATCTTTCCCCGTAGGAAAAACGGAACCTAAGTCCGTGTAAAAATACTTTGTGAAAAACTTCGTCTTTGCGAAGTTTCCACTCACAATTAATCTTGGGCCTTCTAATTAAATGCGATTAAATGTTGATCGGATAATCAATATTTAATTATATGCTCGATGATGCATCACACCCCGAACTCCCGTTGATCACTTCAATTCCCAATTATTTAAACTTTCGGAAAGGAACTTTCAACACGTCCGTCCGTACGCTCTCAAATCAATAACTCCTTTTTTAATCTTTATCTTTTGAACGAATTTAACTAACCGCCGTTTTTCTATGTGGACACTCACGTCCCAATCAAACTTGTTTATTTTTTTAATCTCCACCGTTACTCTCCTCTTTCTTTGTTTTTATTTTTTTTTTTTTTTAATCAACATTTCTAAAAACGTGCATGTCTTAAAAACATAACAACGAAACAATAAACAACAACTTAAAATTAACAATACAATACTATTTAACGATCTAAACAATACTACGCTAATTAAACTAAAATTTTGACATGTTGAAACCACATCTCGTCCGCGTCGATCGCTGTTGATCGCGGCTCTTAAGATATAGTGTGGACACAACAATATATATTATTATATGCTATTTCTTGATCAGTATGTGGTGGATCATATTTAATATATTATGTCAAAAACAGTTTTTAACACAATCAAACAAAAATGTTTTGTCTTACAACGTTTTTGTTTGATCAGTCTGCGTTAATGTTTTGTTTTGTTGCACAACGAAATGTTCGTCGTCAATGCACACTGATCAAACAAAACAAACAAATTTGTTCGTTCGTGTTTGACAGTGTTGCATTATGTTAGCATGTTTTGTTTGATCAGTGTGTGTTGGATCAAATCTAATACATGTAAAAAACAGTTTTCAACACAATCAAACAAAAACGTTTTGTTGCACAACGTTTTTGCTTGATCAGTCTGTAGGAAGCCTTAAAATGGCATAATATTGATTCCTCGCAAGGAGAGAAATGTTTTCAGGTACGGGAAGTGATTTTAAAGTAAATTAATTAAAATTTGAGCAAATGTTGGAAAATGAAGAGAAAAATGGATTTTTTCAAAATTTGCCCAAGTTATAGTATCTTCCAAGTACCGAAGCCGAAATTTTGGTTTGAGCTTATCGAAAGTCCGGGCAAGCTGAAAATTGGCAAAGATGTATATTGAAGTGTTCTAATAAACCACCAAAATGACTCATAAAAATCCCAAGCCGTCGTTCCCTCAAATGAGGATTTTAGCTCCCTAGTGCGGTGTTTCGCCTATAGCTCACGTATTTTTACTTTTACGAAAGATTACCATTAACTAAAGGTGAAGAACATAAAATTCTATAACTTATGGCGCTGCAGTAGGTAGTACTACAATACATACTGTAATAGGCAAATTAAACTTTGTTTAATGGTAATTTTTCGTAAAAGTAAAAATACGTGAGCCATAGGCGAAAACCGCACCTAGGGGGCTAAAATCCTCATTTGGGGGAACGCCGGCTTGGGATTTTATGAGACATTTTGGGGGTTTATTAGAACATTTCAATATACATCTTTGCCAAATTTCAGCTTGCCCGGACCTTCGGTAAGCTCAAACCAAAATTTCGGCTTCGGTACTAGGAAGATACTATAACTTTGGCAAATTTTGAAAAAATTTATTTTTCTCTTCATTTTCCAACCTTGACCACAATTTCAATTAATTTATTATTAAAAGCATTTCCCGTGCCCGAAAACATTTCTCTCCCTGCAACGAATCAATATTGTGCCATTTTAAGGGTGGGTCGTGTTTTCGGTCAATAATTTAAGTATTACTGTGCCATGGAAAAATATGAAAAAACACTATTTTATAGAGAATTTTATGCTCTTCAATTATGGTCTGATAATAATTTCTCATACAAGCAGAAATAAACGAGTTATCGGCAAAAAATCGCGTTGGGGGAGCTAAAACCCCCGATTGTGAGGGACGCCGGCGTGAGATTTTATGGGACTATTGAGGGGTTCATTAGAACACTCCAATGTACATCTCTGCCAAAATTCAGCTTGCCCGGATTTTTTGCAAGCTAAAAACCTTCCTTGCCTGGACTAAAAGTCAAATTGAAATAAATCCGGGGTATGTTTTGATCCAGCTGTGACGGTTAGGGTGCCCAGAGCGGTTTGTCCGAGTCCTGATATGCCAGACAAAATTATATCTTCGTCGGGTCGTCTTAGATTATCTAGGTTTAATATTTCTTGTTTTAGGATGCTGACGCAAGATCCCGAATCTAAAAGTAGCCGACAATATTTGCCGTTTAGCAATTCGATGATACATGGGGTTTCTTTTAAAGCTGTTTCGATATTGGGTATAAAGTATGATGAATTGAGTTTATTATTGTTTGATTTAACGCGAATATCCGGAGATAGGTTGTCTATTAGGTCGTTGGAGCGCCCACCGCCGATTGAGGGGTAATCGAGGTGGCTTTCGAGTTTAAATGAGCTTGTGGATGTCCGCTTGCATTTTCATTTGAGGGAATACCGATTTCATAATTTAGGTTATTTTGATTGAAGTTATTGTTTTGGTTAGGGTAAGTGCGATTCTGATTATCATAATTTCGCGAATTTGCTCCGCTATTATTATTGAAATTTCTATGATTTGGTCCGTATGTATTGTTTCTAAACTCTCGTGTATTTGGGGCAAAGGGGTTATTGTTGTAATTATTCTGCGTATGTGATAAAAAGGGGTTATTAAAATTTCGCGAGTTTTGTGGAAAAGGGTTGTTATTAAAATTTCGTGGATTTGGTGGAAAGCGTTTTTTGCTTGGGTTTCGCGAGTTTGGTGTAATAGTGTAAGAAAATTGGGCACATTTTGATCAAAACAATCCAAAATCTGTTTTCTGCGATTTTTCGACGGATTTCGTTAGGTAATTGTTCGTACTTTAACATACTAAAAAACGTCCTCTCGGAACTCTGAGCTTCTTACCGAATTCTTCGTCTGAAGTTAAAATTTTTTATGAAGGAGTGAAAATTATGTTTTTCGGCAAAATATTTTTAAACAAATTTCTATTTCAGCTATATTGTTATCATATAACTCATTAAAAAATTAAACACACTTAAAATATTTTAACATCCTCGAAATCATAAAAAGAAGTTTGCTAAAAATGGTCAGGGGGTTCTGATTTTTGGATATGTTTTAAGGTTTGGGGTCCTAATAAATACTCTGAGTTGGCGACCACGGCGACCGCCCGGAAGTGCCGCCATTTAAAAAAAAATAGCGAAAACAAAATGTTTCTTCGCAATATTTCCTTACCAGTTGATTTTAGGACGAAAATGACTTCTATAAATCTTAAAGAGAATAAAATTTACTAAAACTTCTATCTAAGGTATTTTTCTCTATGTCGAATAGTTGCTGAACCCCAGTACGTAAATTTTTTTATAAGAGTAAGTGACCTACCTACCCTTAGCTCACTACAATATGTTGTTCACCGTCGCGTCGCTGAGTTTCTGAGAGAAATGGATAAGATAATTATATGATTTTGATTAACTTAATTTACTTTGGCGATTACGTTTAAAATTATACAGGTCCGTATTAAAAAAAGACAGGTTTACTTAATTGTAGAAAATAATTTGTAATGACAAAAAGAGAAAAATTATTGATAATTAATAACACAATATACAATAATAAAATAAAATTAAATAAAAGGCTTCTTGTTATACTTTGTATAGCAGCCTAAAAAAGGAGGATCGGATTACTACAATATTATCATTTCAAAAATTTCTTTTAAATCAATTCGTAACTACATATCTTAAATTAATTGTAAAAGTACACAGGCTGAATGACTTTAAAATATTATATATGAAGGGGTAAATTCTTTAAAAGATGCCTAAATAAAAATTATGATCAATCACAAATAATATTACAATTTATTAAGAACACAAAAAAAAATAATTTCTTTAAGCACATAATGTTAATGGATACTTTGTTAGACATAAATAACATAAGCAAGTGTTTCTCAGCAATCACCAAGCTCTATTTCATTTAATTTGAAGTTGTAAAGTTCAATATCAGCGTTTACTAGCTATTATGAGTTTTTAAATGACGCTTTAAACTTGCTCTCAGGGAATATTTAATATCACATATCTCACAAGCAAACTGTTTATCTCCAGTGTGAATTAATAAATGCCTGACTAAATGTGATTTATGCGCACATTTATAGTTACATATCTCACACGCAAACGGTTTCTCGCCAGTGTGAGTCATTAAATGAGCTTTTAACCTTGATTTAAGTGAAAATTTATAATCACATATCTCACAAGAAAACGGTGTCTCGCCAGTGTGGGTCATTAAATGAGCTTTTAACCTTGGTTTATATGCACATTTATAATCACATATCTCACAAGCATACGGTTTCTCGCCAGTGTGGGTCATTAAATGAGTTTTTAAAGTTAATTTTCGTGCACATTTATAATCACATATCTCACAAGCAAACGGTTTCTCGCCAGTGTGGGTTTTCAAATGCTCTTTTAAATCTGAATTGCGTGCAAATTTAAAATCACATATCTCACAAGCATATGGTTTCTCGCCAGTGTGGGTTTTCGAATGCTTTTTTAAATCTGATTTGCGTGCAGATTTATAATCACATATCTCACAAGCAAACGGCTTCTCGCCAGTGTGGATTTTTAAATGCTCTTTTAAATAGCATTTGTGCGTACATTTATAATCACATCTCACAAGTAAATGGTTTCTCGCCAGTGTGAGTCATTAAATGGACTTTCAGACTTGATTTATTGGCACATTTATAATCACATATCTCACAAGCAAATGGTTTCTCGCCAGTGTGAGTCATTAAATGAGTTTTTAACTTTGCTTTTTGTGCACATTTATAATCACATATCTCACAAGCAAATGGTTTCTCGCCAGTGTGAGTCATTAAATGTGTTTTTAACTTTTCTTTGCGTGTACATTTATAATCACATTTTTCACAAGCAAATGGTTTCTCGCCAGTGTGAGTCATTAAATGAGTTTTTAACTTTTCTTTTCGTGCATATTTATGATCACATATTTCACAAGCAAATGGTTTCTCGCCAGTGTGAGTCATTAAATGAACTTTCAGACTTGATTTCTGGACCCATTTATAATCACATATCTCACAAGCAAATGATTTCTTGCCAGTGTGAGTTTTTAAATGTTTGTTGAAAGTAACCTCAAGGACGCACTCAAAGCCACATATTTTGCATAGAAACTGTTTCTCGCCCATATGGGTTCTTAAATGCAGTTTTAATGTTCGTTTATTATTAACTTTATACTCACAAACAGCACACTCCAATAAATTTGGGCCTTTATATTTACGTGAAGGTTGCTCCTGGGTTAATTGTTTGTTTTTGCTCTCTTCTTTAATATCGATGGAATGATGCAAATCATCTAAATTAAATTTCATATCTTCCAATTCTTCGGTTTTAATTTCGTTACAGTATTTAGGGATATATGATGTTTCTAAAATTGAGCTGTGGGTTTCCATGTTTTCTAATTTTACCGAAGCTGGCATTTTATCCATAGCTGTAATGAATTGCATTAGAAGAAATTAAGACTGTTCGTGGAATAGTCCACAATCACTTTGGTTAGTTAATTTAACAATGAAATTAAATTGTTTATACCTTATAGACCGCGTTCGGTTTGGAGCTATTGGCGCTATATGGCGCCAACAAACACTTTTTGCCCGTTCGGTTTGGGACTTTTACTCGCCATGAAACGCTATAGCTCCGCCCATTTTAGAAGCTATCAACGCTTTCTTGAAATAGGTCGGGCAGCAATAGCGCGGCGCTGCGGTGGTAAAATTTAAAATTAATTTTTGAATTTAAATTTTTGTTTATTTTTTTATAAAATTATTTGTTTTTACGCACCAGTCGTTTTTCGATCACAACTTTTGTATTAAACACTAATAAAGTTCAAAATACAAATCAAAGTTCGCACAATCTCGAATCAAACACGCTCAACACGCTATAACAAATAAGTTAGGTTAAAATACAACTTCAAGTTTAAATTTTAAACACCATAGCGCTAACCCCCGTTCGGTTTGGAACGCCTTCAAAGCTCGGATTTTCCAAACCGAACGCAAATTTTGCACGCTTTTAGCGTCAAGGCGTGAAGGCGAAAATAGTTCCAAACCGAACGCGGTCATAATGTTGTATAAAAAAACTTTTGTACCAAACGTGTTAAAAGCGTAAATTTAAAATGGCGACCGTCGAGGAAGGTCAACGAACTACTGACGCCAGGATAGCTCCGTCTGGTTATAGCGGTGAGTACAATGAACTATTCATTTATAAATGTTTAGAGAAATTTTGTCACAATGACTCAAAATAATCACAATTGTGAAGATCACTCGGTGCACGTATAATAAAATAATAAAAATGATTACACCCACGATTACACGTCCTGTTCTATTCTATCGTATCTTCTTTACCGACCGAATGACTCGACCTTCCCGTCAGCTAAACTTGGGCGGCAAATTCAAATGGAATCCTTCCAGTTCGACCAATTCAAGAATTCACCGACCTATATAGAAAACCTTCTTCTACCGAAAGATTACTAAATTTTAACTCTGCCCATCCATTGGACCAAAAGATGGCTACCGTATACGCACTTAAACACCGCATTTTGACTTGCGTATCTCCCGAATTCCACAGCGTACGACTCACACAGCTTCGCAACCAGTTAATAAAGAACAATTATACACGTAAATTGGTCCAACTGGGGGTCGGGAGCCCCAAAGGTGATCGCGAAATTGAAATTTTATTGGGAAGGTTGGCAGTAGACAAGAGAATAAATACAACAATCACAACATAAACAATTTAATAAGAGCCCATTGGCAATACAACTTAATAAACAAACAATTATTACATCACTAACCTGGATGTGGACTCGTACTTGAGTGAGTAAAACTACAAACCAGGTGTCCTTATATTCAGTATTGGTATAAAGATAACTAGCTACATAAATATGTCGCGCCATCTATCAGTCACATTGTAACTTACATACCAACATCTCCACTAGTTACGATGTAACTAAAATCCTAAATCTCCAAACCCATCTTGCTGGTACATAATGAATGTTTATCCCTTGGTAAACCTTTTGTGAGGGAATCCGCTACCATATCTTCTGTTCCGATATGTTCCACTTTTAATTGTCCAATTTCTTGCTTTTCACGGACAAAGTGGTGCTTGACATCGATGTGTTTGGTTCTGCATCTATATCCTGCATTTTTGCTGAGATCTACGGCCCCTTTATTATCGCAAAATATTTTTATGCAGTTTAAATTAGTTTCTAATTCTTTGAAAAGTTTGAAAAAGTTTGAAAAGACCTTGAATAAAGATGGCTTCTTGTGCTGCAAAACTCAATGCCATGTATTCTGCTTCGGTTGTTGAAAGTGCTACTGTTGGTTGCTTTTTTGAAGCCCAACTTACAGCACCTCCACTCATCAAAATCACGTAACCAGCAGTAGATCTTCTTTCGTCTACATCCGCTGCCCAATCCGAATCACAATACCTGTGCAAGTCACCATTTCCTTTTTTAAATGTTAGTTTGAAATTTTTAGTCTTTTTTAGGTACCTAAAAATCCTTTTAATAGCTCCCCAATGTGCTTTACCCGGATTATTACTGTACCGACTAACTTTTCCAACAGCATATGAAATATCAGGTCTTGTACCTTGAGCTGCATAAATCAAACTTCCTATGGCTTCTTGATAAGGAACGTCAATTTTTTCTTCGTTGGTTTTTGGTTGCATATCTTTCGTTAGCAATTGATTTGCATCGAATGGTGTTGACACTTCTTTGCTTTCATTCATGTTGAATTTTTTTAAGATTTCATTGATGTATCTTTCTTGATCTAACGTTATAACACCATTTTCCCTGTCTCGAGTAATTCTTATTCCCAAGCAATAGTGTGCCTCACCTAAGTCTTTCATATTAAATGATTTCTCTAAATGACGTTTCACCTCATTCTTCATTGCATCATCTTGAGAAAAAATCAAGATATCGTCAACATATACAGCCAAGATTAATTGTTTGTTATTCTTGCTTTTGACGTAAATGCATGGGTCAAACTTAGATTGCTTGAACTGTAATTGCTTAATGGTTTGGTCTAGTTCTTTGTACCACACTCGACTTGCTTGTTTTAATCCATTAATAGATTTCTTCAATAAACAGGTTCTTTTATCCGGCAATTCCATATAGATTTCTTCATCTAATTTTGGATGTAAAAACGCCGTTACTACATCCATTTGATCGATATTCCAATCGTTTTTTGCTGCTAAGGCTAGCAACAAACGGATCGAGCTATGTCGTACGACCGGAGCATACGTTTCATCGTAATCGATGCCTTCTTTTTGAGAGAATCCCTTTGCAACTAACCTAGCCTTGTATCGATTTATAATTCCTTCGGCAGTAAATTTTGTTTTGAACACCCATTTACTTTTAATCGCCTTTCGATTTTCTGGAACATCACATAGAATCCAAGTTTTATTAGTTCTATGCGATTCCATTTCTTCATCGATTGCTCTCCTCCATTCATCACTATCTTCACTTTCAAGAGCTTCTTTAAGTGTTGTTGGATCATTTACAATTATTGATTGGTAGACTACAAATTCCGGATTAAACACATTTTTGTTTGGTTTAACTACACGTTGCGAACGTCTTGGCAAATCAATCTCCACTTGCTCTTCCTGTTCTTCAACATCGTCAACTTCTTGATGTTCATCGTTATTTGCAACAGCATCTTCAACATCGTTAACTATATTATTGTTGTTAACAACACAAATACCATCACGAGTGAAGTCGTCTTGATTGGAAATTATTTTAACCGTGGTTTGTTGAGGAAATAATCTATCAATCGGCTCTTCGATGCTAGTTTTTATTAATTGATCCTCACAAAACACCACATCTCTTGATATTTTTAATTTCTTCGTTATAGGGTGAACAAACCTATACCCTTTCACTGTTTCGCTATATCCCACAAAGATGTATTCTTCAGCCTTATTATCGAATTTTTTTCTAAACACTTTTGGTATGTGTACCAACGCTTTACAACCAAATATTCTTAAATTCGATAAGTTTGGCTTCTTACTGTTGTAAGAATTTAATATGGAAGATAAAGTCATAAGACACGTTTCAATAGTTTTATTAATAATACGTTCCGATAGGATCTACACTACACGCCATGCGGCTTGATTACATATACTACACAGTACACTACATAGGTGTCGTTCAGAATACAATATATACAGGGTGATTAGATATAACTTCAACACTCCCACTATATCAAAGCATCCTGAATAATAAGCTTTATTAAACCTAGCTTTTCCAGAAACTTATAATGTTTCACTACATTTAAACCTTTTGTAAGAACATCTGCTGGCATTTCATCACTTTTCAAATATTTAATAACAATTAAATTCTTAGCAATAGCCTCCCTTACAAAATGATACCTTACATCAATGTGTTTTGACCTTTTATGCAAAACTGGATTCACCGAAAGCTTTTGAGCACTTTGGCTGTCATTATACAATACTACACAATTTAAATCTCCTGTTAATTCACAAAGTAAATTACGTAGGTACATTGCCTCTTTTGAAGCTTCACAAATTGCCATATATTCAGACTCAGTACTTGACAAAGCCACTGTCTGCTGTTTCCTACTTTCCCAAGAAATTGCTGATCCAGAAAACTTAAAACAAAATCCTGTATAAGATTTTCTATCGAAAGTGTTACTTGCCCAATCGGCATCTACATATCCTTCTAGTTCAGCATTATCTTTTACAAATTTCAAACAATAATCTTTTGTTCCTTGTAAATATTTTAGAACCCTTTTGGCATGTTTCCAATGAGACTCATTATAACTGTTATATCTCCCATGTCGGGTATAACCCACACAAAATAACACCAAACTATTGTGATACTAATTCATTTATTGACTTGAAATGTACTAACTTAAACTAAATATTTACATGAGCTTATATACAATCTTAACCTAATTTTTGTACCAGCAGTTGGTACCACCCAGTGGCGTAACTACCAGTGTTCCGGGTGCAACATCTTCCCCTTTTAGGAAGTAACGAAGTTGCTTAAACTAGCTGGTTGTTTCGTAATCCTTGTTGATCTGCGAAGTGGTGGTCTTGATTCACTGGCGGAAACACTTTGATGTGGTAGTACAACCATTTGACTATCTTCAGTTGATTCTGATGGTGCATGTGGTACTTGCGGTTCCGGTGGTTCTAAAAGTTCTGTTTCGTTAGTGGTAACTTGTGGTTGTCCATTTTCTTCATACTCAAACGGTTGTGTCATTGATTGATCAGTGTTCCCGTTTCCTTCTTGGTAGTCGCTATGATTTGACTCAATTCCGAAATTCTGGAGTAAGATGTCAATTGGAGGCATCCCTACAGTTTCTTCGAACCGAGGTCTAAGTTGATTGATGTGTGACCTTATCAAACCTTCATTTGTTAGCACATTATAAATCACTTTTCCTATCCTTTCAATAATAGTTCCCTTGTCCCAATAGGAAGCATTTGATTTGAATCGCTTAGCATAAACAAGATCATTTGCTTTAAAATTTCTTGCAATGGCACCATGTTTCAAGTTAAACTGCGTTTCCATCTTTTCATTTTTCTTGCATCGGTTTTCGCCTTTACTTGGTAATAGAAGATCCAAGGATGTTCGAGGTTTTCGTCCTAACAAAACTTCTGATGGCGATTTCCCATTTGGTGCATTTTTATTTGGAGTTGTGCGGTAGACCGACAGAAATGTAAATAAGATGTGCTGCAAACTTCCCTCCTGTTTTAGTTTCTTGAGGGTTCGTTTTAAGGTGTCGACAAATCGTTCCGCTTGTCCGTTTGATTGCGGATAATAAGGGGAGCTTGTAATGTGTTCAATGCCATTTTGGAGGCAATATTGTTGAAACTTGTCACTTGTAAATTGTGTACCATTGTCCGATACTATTGTTTTCGGGATACCAAATCGTGAAAATATTTCTTCTAACTTCATTATTGTTTCCGTGGTTGTTATCTGGTTCATTAAAAATATTTCAGGCCATTTCGAATGTGAATCGACTAAAACAAAAAAATATTTGCCTTCGTGTGGTCCTGCAAAATCTATATGCAATCGTTCCCATGGATAATTAGTTGTCGGCCACGAACTCAAGGTGTGTTTGATTGGATTTTTTGCTGAGGATGCACAGTTATTACAATTCTTGACAAAATTTTCAACTTCGCTGTCAATATTTGGCCAATAAACATAATTTCTTGCTATTTGCTTCATACGATCCATTCCAGGGTGACCCTTGTGTAATTGCTTCAAGATAAGATTTCTATAAATTTTGGGGATCACTACTCGATTTCCATATAATACACTATTGTTAACAACCGATAAGGACTCTCTTCGTACGTAAAATTGCTTTATTTCTTGATCTTCAATTGAATGTGGCCAACCTGTGGTTATATATCTTGTCACAGTTATCAATACTTTATCTTTACATGATTCCACGTCAATCATTTTGAATGTCACCGGTAGCTGCCCGAGTGACTGCGATACTTCTTCTCGAATATCATTTTCTAATTGCAGTGAAGCAATAACGTAATCTTCACTGGGACGATCATGTGAATCAATAAGGCGGGATAACATATCTGCATGACCAAAATTATTCGTCGAAATGTATTTTAAGGTGAAATCATACGTTAAGAGAGCTAATGCCCATCGTTGAATACGATTGGCGGTATATACTGGTATTCCACTCTTCGATCCAAATATAGCAAGCAACGGTTTGTGATCCGTTTCCAGTATAAATTTTCTACCGAAGATCATTCTGTGAAACTTTGTTACCGCGAACACCAAAGCAAGGGCTTCTTTTTCAATTTGACTATAACGTTTTTCAGCAGGAGTCAACGAACGTGATGCATGACATATGGTTTTTCGCGTGCCATTTGGGAATAGATGCATAATACATGCCCCGAGTCCATAATTAGATGCGTCCGCGGCCACAATTATCTCTAATTGAGGATTATAATGTGTAAGCAGTAAATCTGACGTTAGAACTCTTTTTAGCCCTAAAAAGGATTGCTGACATTTATCCGACCATACCCAGTCCACGTCCTTCTTTAATAGTTCGTCAAGGGGTCCTCGAAGTCCTCGCATGTTATCAACAAATTTTCCATAATAATTTATAGCGCCAAGAAACGATCGCAGGGTTGCTTTGTCATTTGGTTCAGGCATGTTGTGGATTGTTTTAATTCTATTCGGATCTGGTTGCATTCCTCGTTCATTGATAACGTGGCCCAAGTATGTTACTTCGGTCATAAAAAATTTACATTTAGCCATTTTTAGTCGAAACCCATACTGTTGAATTTTTTCTAAAACCCGATATAAGTTGGAATTATGAGCGCTTATTGATTCGCCCGATACGATGATATCGTCAATGTAAGCTGCCGCGCCTTCGATGCCAGACAACATGCTGTCCATTATTTGTTGGAATGCACTTGGAGCAGGTTTAACACCTTGTGAGAGCCTATTTACTATGAACAACCCTAGATGTGTGCTTATCGTAAGAAGTTTTCTTGATGCTTCATCTACTTCAACTTGTAAAAAGGCGTCTGATAAATCAATGTGGCTGAAAATTTTACCTGATGCTATTTTTGAAAATATTTCTTGTGGTAGCGGAAGCGGATAACAATGAGGCTCTAAAGCCGCATTTAAACCTGTCGAATAATCAGCACAAATTCGAATGTTACCATTGGCCTTCTTTACTACTACAATTGGAGCTGCCCATTCAGAAAAATCCACTGGTGTAATTGCGCCTTCGTCTTCCAATCGTTTCAACTCTTTCTCAACTGTTGCCATAACAGCAAATGGAACAGGCCTTTTCGGTCGAAATATGGGTTGTACATTAGGGCGTATGTGTAATTGAACTTTAACCTTGGTACATAATCCTAATTTCTCTTCAAATAATTTTGGGAAATTCATTTTTACGTCGTTTGTCGAATTTATTTTAACCTCCGTGCTGACATTGTTACATACCGAATTGAAAGGTATATCCCACAATTTGAACTTTTCGATCCAATCGATGCCCAGGAGGTTGGTATTGACTGGGGCAGCAAAACATCTTCCAAATTCTGTTCGACCGCGGTAAGAAATCTGGCACTCGAACTCAGCTATGATTCGTAATGATGCTCCCGAAGCAGTTCTTGCCACTTCAGTCGATGTGTCCTTTTGAGGTTGTCCGATTCTTCTCCAATTTTCCTCCGATATTATTGTTATGTCCGATCCGGTATCAACTTGAAACTTGATTTCGCAATTATTGACTTTTGCAGTCAAATACTTCCTTTTTGAGTCCATGCTCACGGAGTTAACATGAACATAATTCGTTTTTGGCCAATTAGAGTGAGATTTATTATTTCTCCACTTCTTTTTGAAATTACTTGGTGGATGTTGAATTTTGGAATTTTCGTCATTAGTTGGTTTGCTTGATTTCATACATGCACAATACCCTTCTTTATGACCGACCCTGGAGCAGTCCCTGCACTTGTGATTTGTATATGGACAGTCCTTTGAGAAATGCATTTGCCCACATTGCCAGCAAGGTGTTCGTGGGGTTGATTGGATCGTTGCTACATTTGAAATAGCTTCGGTTGAAGTTGACTCGATGGAATTTATTAATGCACTGCTTGGTACAGGTGCATTTCCAGCGATTAGAGCAGTATCTTGTTTTAAACTTATTAACGTTTGGCTTTCTTTAACCAATGAATGTAACGTTACTTTTTCATTTGATTTGTCATTGTCAAATCGAGCAAGTAATCGAGTTCGTAACTCTGCATCTTGTGATGAATGGAGACCGCAGATAAAAATTAAACATTTGAAGTGATCAATGGTCAAATCTTTCAGATTGAAGTCTTCACAAGACTTGTTCACCACACTCGCATATGTAATAATATCTTGAACCGATGGTTTTGATACTTGCAAACACTTAAATCTTGTGTGAAATAATGATATCGTTCTTCCAAACAATGTTTTTAACGCTTCGATAGTTTCAGCAAATTTAAAATCTCGAGGATGTTTTGGCAATATATAATTAACATATTTTTCATGACATACCGTATTTAATTTCCTTACTAGTAATCGTACTCTCGCAGCGTCAGTTAATTCCACACCATCCAACAAAAATAAATCATCGTATCGCTTATACCATACATCAAATGTGAGTCCATTTTCAGGATCGTAAATAAATTCAGTAATATTGTGCTCTAGTGAGTTCATTATAATATGTTCAGTGTTATTACCTGAAGTTTTATCGTCCGCAATTGTGGTGTTCGTTTCTTTGGAATCCATTTTTGCCGACATTACTTCTAGATTTTTGTTGAGTAGTTCAATCATTTGTTGTTGTTGTTGAAATAATCTTAAAATTTCTGTAGTCTCCATAATGATTGATAATGTTAACCTTCAACGAAACAATAAGATAATTTACCACGTGTGTTCAAAAAAAAATAAAATCCTACGTCGCCACTGTTATATCTCCCATGTCGGGTATAACCCACACAAAATAACACCAAACTATTGTGATACTAATTCATTTATTGACTTGAAATGTACTAACTTAAACTAAATATTTACATGAGCTTATATACAATCTTAACCTAATTTTTGTACCAGCAGTTGGTACCACCCAGTGGCGTAACTACCAGTGTTCCGGGTGCAACAATAACAATTGTTAAACTGACTCAAAAAACTTACACTAAAAGAAATATCGGGCCTCGTTAAAACTGCTAAATACATTAAACTACCAATTAGCTGTTGGTAAGGAAAATCCTTATTACAAATATTATCATCAAGTGTTTCCAAATTCAATTTACATTCCATTGGTGTACTAACTGTACTACAATTATTCATATTGAATCTTTTCAACAATTGATTAATATAATCCTTTTGATCCAACGTAATACTACCCTTATTCTTATCAATAACAATTTTCATCCCTAAACATTGTTTGGCTTCTCCCAAATCTTTTATTTTAAACTTTGAACTCAATTCCTCTTTTAAAATTTCAGTTTCTGTTTTGTTATTAGAAAAAATTAAAAAATCATCCACATACAAAGCTACAATGATTAACAAGTCATTTACATTTTTAATATATAAACATGGTTCAAATTTAGATTTTTTATAACCAAAATTTATCAAAACCTCATCGACTTTCATATTCCAAGCTCGTGAACTCTGTTTCAATCCATAGATTGCCTTCTTTAATTTTAATACCTTGTTTTCAGATTTTTTAAAACCTTCCGGTTGCATCATATAAACCTTTTCAATTAAAAATGCTGTTGTTACATCTAAATGTCTAATCTCTAAATTTAATTTTACGGACAAAGCAATTAACAACCTTAATGTGGAATGTCTAACTACTGGTGAAAAAGTTTCTTCGAAATCTATTCCCGGTCTTTGCGTAAAACCTTTCGCAACTAACCTTGTTCTATATCGCACTTGATTTCCACTATCATATTTTCTTTTAAAAAACCCACTTACACTGCACAATATTTTCTTTTGCTGGTACGTCCACCAATTCCCAAGCTTCGTTTTCTTCAAACGACTGAAGTTCTTCCGTCATCGCTTGTTTCCACTTTTTCTTATCGGGTCTCGATAAAGCTTCTTTTACCGTCATTAGTTCATCGTCCAAGTCAATATTTTCTGTACACATGTATGTTACGAAATTATCAAACTTCTTCGGTTTTGGTTTTCTTTCCGATTTTCTCACCGTTTCGATAACTTCTACTTCGCTTTCAGGTATATAATCAGAATCCCCATCGCTATCTTGTATTTCTAGATTTTCGATTTCTGTTACATCTCCCACTGAATCTGCTAGTACTTCCTTGTCTTGATTTATTTCTATACTAATAACTTGATCGATTTTTGACTTCGTGTTTTCCATTATGATAACATCTCTACTTGTTTTTACTGAATTGTTACTTGGATTGTAAATTCGGTAACCTTTTGTGGTTTCGCTATAACCTACAAAAATCTGTTTGTTACTTTTCTTGTCCCATTTCAATCTTTTTTCTTTGGGAACATGAACCATTACAGTACTTCCAAAAATTCTTAGATTATTAACATTTGGCTTCTTACCTGACCAAATTTCAAGAGGTGTCTTATCATTTAAACATGCTGCGATTGACCTATTTTTCAAATATGCTGCTGTATTTATAGCTTCTGCCCAGAATTTCTTAGGTAAATCTGCATCAAATAATAAACATTTTGCCTTTTCTACTAGCGTACGATTTGATCTCTCTACCAAACCATTTTGTTCCGGCGTATACGAATTTGTCTTCTGATGAATTATCCCATTTTCTTTTAAAAATATTTCAAATTGTTTACCTGTGTACTCGCCACCATTGTCAGTCCTTAAGATTTTTATTTTTCTGTTTTTCTGATTTTCAACCATATTTTTGAATTCTTTGAAATAATCCAATACTTCATCTTTTGTCTTCAAAAAATATACGAATACCATTCTGCTGAAATCATCCTGAAATAACAAAAAATACTTCGATCCACCTATTGACATGTTTTCCATTGGTCCACAAAGATCTGAATGTACGACATCCAATAAACCTTTAGCACGTGATCCTACTTTTGGAAATGTTAACCTTGTTGTTAAAAAAATGATTTTTTTTAAATAATTAAATTTTTCATATCGAAAAAGGTTGCCTCTGCCAGGTTTAATTATCGTATAGCGTAAAAAGCAAGATAGATTAATATAAATAATCTTATCGCACTATTTGACTAAACATATTTACCTATTAAAAAAATTAAATAAAAAAATTTACTCCCACCTGAAGTACAAATCTTACGATACATTTATATGCGACGGTGGTAAAAACACTTTATGTGTCTAAAGTTGCTGCTGTTCAGCAATTTATTCTCGAATGTAGAATGAACTCTCTACAGTAATACTACAGTATAATCATATTATTCCGTATTTAAAATGCTGCAATTATTGAAAAATATTGAACTTTAATGCATAAAAAATAAAAGTCATAACATTCATCTATTTCTTTAATTTCAAACAATATAATACATACCAATAAATAAAAATCCAGTTTCACTGTATTGCCTATTGGTTTAGAAACAAAACAAGTTTATTTAATTTACTTCTTTTGCTAGTGGAATTTATAGCTAAAGAATGATTTTTGGCAAAAGCGTGAAATCTTATTTTTAAATTAGCATATTCATAGCAAAAAAGTTCATAGCAGACCGAAATTGAATAACATTAGGATTATTAATTAGGCCAAACCTTTTTCTTATGCGAGAAAATAATAATTCGATATGATCTTGAGAAAATAGATAAGTTAAAAGATATTTTAAATTTTCATTATTAGGCAATAATGCTCTACTAATATTAAATACTGAAAACACAGCAATGGTTAAACCTACAATAAAAGTTTTTCTCTGACCAAGATATAATGGTTTATCATTTTCATCAGATAACGTGAATAAATATTCAACTAAGGGCAATATAGATTTTTCCAGAAATTCTATGTTATTAGCATAGATTGGTTTTTTGTACCCTTTGGCAAATGGAAGTCTACTGTTAAGAAAATCAAATAGTCTATCTAGAACTCTTATAAATTTAACTGTTTCAGTACAATTAGCAAACGCAGAAATACCATCGTTTTTTAAAAATTCCAATGCATCAGCAGTTGAAGAACTTAAAGTTTGTACTGAAAGTTTTACTTTCATTTTATTATTTTCCCATTCGATGTGAGTTTTACTTAATTTATTTGCAAACTTAAGATCAATATTATTTTGAATTTCATGTAAAGCTTTAATGTATTTCCATTCAATTATACCATTTTTGGTTTTAAGTTGTTTACAAGTAGCAAATGCATTTCTTGCCAACTTAAGCATATGGCAAGCATCAGGAATAAAATACACTTTCTGGTTTGCATGTATAAAATATGGTAGTACCAAATCATCGAAACCTCCACGAATTTTACAACCTAGATTTGAAAAAGTTGAAAAATTTAAAAATGTACCGTCACATGTCACACTCCATACTCTAAGGCCAGAATTAATTGAAAGATTTATAGCAGTTTTAATTAATTCAGCTTGAATAACAGCAGAAATTTTAGTTTGAAAAAATACCCGATAGGCCACTTCCATTTTCCATTTAAGGATACTAACATAAATACTAGAGCTTCTGTAGCAGGGGTATCTAAATTTTCTAAATGTATATCCTTTAAGGAAAGTTTTTGATAAGGGAGACAGTCAGGGATGGGAGTTGAAAGTGTGAGAAGCAGTTAGAAGTTAGTTACGATGTGTTAAGAGGTGAACATCGAGGGCCACCGAGCGATACTGCAAGGGCTCTGATAAGGCTTCACTCCCAATTGATAATGATGTCCGTAGGAATGTTTCACCCCAATTAATAATGTAAGAATTAATTTTAAGTATTAGTGTAAGGCGTATGTAAATATAAATTAGAAGGTGTGTAAATAAATATGTTAAAGTCGAAACCGTTTAATTCAAAATGCATAAAAGATCCCGTCACGAAATAGTCGTGACAACAGTAACCAACAAAGCTTTCTTTCTTTGAATCCTATAAAATTTGTTTTCTTATTGACATTCCATCGAGTACTAAATTACAATCTTGATTTTCCACGGGAAAAGACTTAAGAGCTTCAAAAACTTCTCGAAAGAAACCAGGTTCAGCATTTACTGTAGACGTCCAGTTAGAAAGCGATGATGGATGATGTCATAACACTTCTAAAATAAACACAAAATAAATACAAATGTTCAAAATACAGTCAAAACTCTCAAAATCAAACTCCCTTTAATTCGAAATTTTCTCTAAATCGATGCATTATGAGAATTCAATTTAGAGATGATTTTTGAAGAGCTTTTTTTAAACAGCCAAAACCAAACCCGAAAAGAAATGAATAAAA
Source organism: Podabrus alpinus (assembly GCA_932274525.1). Lineage (NCBI taxonomy): Eukaryota > Metazoa > Arthropoda > Insecta > Coleoptera > Cantharidae > Podabrus > Podabrus alpinus. Next base: position 5,631,769 of record OW026452.1, read on the forward strand.
AGTCAAATATAGCATGCCATAACCTACCTAAAAAATTATAAGCTTTCTTATTTTACGTTTCATTAATTTCATTGCGTTATCTTCATCAGTTTGAACACCTTGGTCAACTTTACTGATATTATCGACATCATTAATATTGATACGATCTGCATCCACACGATCTAGCACATCGATACAATGTTCATCAATACCTTTAGATACAGCTGCTTGTTCTATTGCTCGTTGAAGTATTCTTCTAGGTTTTCTTGCAACGCTTTGATAATATAAAGGCAAAGCGGAGAATACAGTTGGCACAGCATCTGGCTTTAAACGTTTAATATACTAATTACCTGGTCTATCTAAATAATCACTATCTAGAAAATGCTCACTGCAGATTTTTGAATGTAATGAAGGAGTAAAATTTTTCTTTTTATTACATGTAACCATCGTTTTAAAATTGTTGGATATTTCTGTAAAAAAATATAAAGTGTCTATACAGGTTAGATAAATTAAAAACGAATCGACTTACCGAAAAAATGACAATCCATCTTTAGATTTACCTCTGTTAGAGCAACCCTATGCAGCACAAGTATTTGGCATATTTTCAATTATTATTATCTATAAAATTAAATAATAAGTATTTAAAAGTTTTTCATGGTCTTTATTTTATTGTTTATTAAGTAGAATAAGGGCCACGAGTATAGTGCGAGTTTAATTTCGAGTTTAGTAAAACTTGGTTTAATTTATAAACGACGTTTAAAAGTCTAGGTGTTGTATAGTGCAAGTTTAATAGTAGTTTAAATAATCTTTAGTTTAGCAGTGTTTGATAATAGTTGGTATTACAATTTCTAGGGACTTTGGTTGACGACTAATTTGGTTGTTAGCAGTTGTTAGTATATTTTTGACATTTCTTTCTAAGCGTCTGTTTTTGAATATTAAAAGCTATTTTGTTGTACGTGTTATTATGTTTGAAGGTAGGTACATAATATTATATATGGTGATAACGATAAGCAATGCATACGTTTATTATATTATAGTTATGGAATCAAGAAAAAGGAGTACTAATTTTAGTACGAAAGAGGAGTTACTATTAATAAGTTTAGTTGATAAGTATCGAAATAAAATTGAATGCAAGAAAACTGATACGATGACTAATAAAAGTAAACTTATTGCTTGGAATGAACTGGCGAAAGAGTACAATAGTACAAATGGGGAAACGTACCGAGATACGTTTATATCACAAGGTACGTTTTAAATTTTTAGCATTGTTTCTCTGTATTTACAATTCCACTTTATTTTCAGATGTAGTAATTTCCATGGAGCAACTGCCAAAGTTGCCTATTGACATCATATTTGACCCGCTAGATGAAATGAATCCAAAAGACAATGACAGTGTAGCTTTGCAAGGTTTTTTGTCACTATTTCTTGTAATTAATTTATAATAAATATTAAAATTTAAAATGTATTGGTACTGTATGAATAAACTCATGATTTTAAATGTTTCTTTTCTATGAATTTATTGTGATCAGTTAAACATTATTTAAATTTTATTCATTTTTTTTGTCATTTTTTACAATATATTGTTATAAAATCTATCCCAATGTTCGAAAATATTCAATTAGAGCTAACCGAGTACTATTATTTCCTACTTCTTGTAATTCTTCAAACCCTTCGATATTGTTATTAAATTGGACAGCAGCTTCTGCTTCGGCAGTTATTGCAGGTTGATGGTCTTTCATCATGCAAGCAATATTATGAAGAATTGCTGTAGTTACGACAATTGCTTCAACTTTGCTTTTGTCCACTCTTATTCCTAAAGCAAGAATAGGGAACCTGCGTTTCCACACACCAAAACAGCGCTCAGTAATTAAATATTAAATTAAATTTAAATTAAATTTTTTTATTAAATGCAAAATAAGGTCGACATATTCATGAAAATCTTCATCGTCGGTTAATTCTCCCAAAAATTCCATTTTAAACAGATACCTACGACTTGTGAATGATTGTGAGGATAACTAAACTGCTCTTAAACGTCAGAATTTTACCGTTTTGCTTAAACTACGTTTAAACCCAGTTTAATACTTGAACTGACACTGAACTACGTCAAATAATAGCTAAACCTAGTTTTAAGTTAAACTTAGTTTAAACTGTTGTTAAACTCGCACTATACTCGTGGCCCTAAGTATCACACTAACCTCAAATAATGTAACAAATGTACAACCACTAGAGTTTATTTAAACACTATTAATTAAGAAACTTATCAAGAACGTATTTTTTGAACGAATATTCAATCCCAACTACAAATGGCGTCGATCACGTGATCAGTGCGTGTTCACGCTTCACTTTTTTATTCACCATTAGGTACCTACCTATCTAAGGTTAAAGTTTAACATCTCTGTACATACCACACAAAAAAGTTAAATTCATTAAAAAATAATTATATAATTAACATAAATTACCTTTGCTTCTTCGTAGAAAAATAAAATACTTTAAGGTTACCAATGAGCACAGCACTGTTGTTTTCACAATTTTAACTACGTCAGCCAAACGATAATCCAAATTTTCTATAAAAAAATTATTAGCCGTATTCATAAAATATCTTACAATATTTTAGTTGCGGTTATCGGCATGGGGTGCGCACTCGTATAGGCAAATTGAAGAAACCGTGAAACAGATGTGCACCAAGCGGTGAGATGGCGCTGTTCGCGAAACAACGTGAAGGACTTGAAAAGTAAAAAATTCATAACCTATAATTTTATGATCCTCCATTTTTCAAGCGTGCTTTGTATTGAAAAGAGTGTGATTTGACTAATCTGTACTGTAATCTAATGTGTAAAGTTACGAATAGAAGCAAGACACACGGCTGAAGTGATTAGCTTGTTAGATCAAGTATTTGACAGCGTTAATGGTTGTAGTTTTAACAAGGAAAGCCGCTACGACCCTGTGTTACAAAAAAATTCCGATTTTAAAACAATACAATGTTTATCGACGACACCGAGGGTAAAACATTAGATTACAACACTGGAGGTAATTTATAAAATGATTAAAATAAAAACTAGTACCTAATATTGAATATCGTTGTATAATTTGCAGCGTTTCCTTGATCTTTATACGAAAATGAAAGGTTTGGTTTTACCACGATGACTACAAGAACTTTCAATCAAGATCCGTTGGAAAATGTCTTTGGTCAAATAAGGCAGAGGCGTACGATTTAACAATCCAACTGTAGCTGCAATCCAACACGAGCTTGTTGGTAAACAACTTAACTAAAGGTCATTCAAGAAGCTGTCATTGCAAAAATGATAAAGGAGATATTTTAGTATCATTACAAGGAATTGTAACGCAGGTAAAATATTTTATTTTGAATAATCTTTAATTACCTATCTTAATTGAATAATGTTTTTAGGATGGAAAATGATCAGGTTCAGCCACAGATTGGAGACTTTAGTAACGACATTGAAATTAGTCAAATGTTCGATAAGCTATGAAAATTGGAAACCAGTCGTGTATTACATTACGTTAGTGGTTTTATTTCTAAAAAAGTGTTGCCTAAAATTTCAAATTGTGAAATTTGCAAGAAAAACTTTTTTACTGAAGGAAACGATTTTGATAAACTGTAGAAAGGAAATAGTGTCGACGAAGCAACACAAATGTTCACCATGCATAAAGAATATTAATAATGGAAAAAGAGGGTTGCAATATTGTAATACCAAGTTTGTTGATTATTTAAGCAATGTGTATAATATTTTACCTACGTGTTCCCTAAAATATGTCATTTGGAAAATGTTTTGCAAAGAATTACTAAAATTATCAAGGAAAATATAACATTCTCTTTCACTAATGCATGCAAGCATGATAAAGCATTGGAAGACTTGGTAATTACTTCCTTAACAAAAATCTTAATATTTCATAACATCAAAACTTTACATAATCAGTGCTATTCCCATCACCTTAGTTATAACCAATTGTTGGCAATTTGACGTATAAATGACATTTAACAGCTACGGGTTATTCAAGATGCACCTTAGTTATTGCCAATTATTGGCTAAATTACATTTTCACTACCAACTTTTAGTGAAATTGTTAAGTTATGTCAATTAACCTGGAAAATAGCCAATCTTGACAAATTTTGCGATTAAAAACAGCATTTTATTAGCACGAAATTTGCATTTGCCAATTGATAGCAGGCAACACCTGTACAGCACTTGCTGGGATTGACAGCAGATATAAAATCAAGTTTTAATCCGTAAAATTGTAAATTATCGCACTAATTTTAAATTTTTAATTAAATTAAAATTTAATTTTTAATTAAACTAAAAATATTTAAATTACAATAAAAAATTTTAATTGAATAAAAATTAAATAGAATGTAATAACTTCAAGTTGTAATTTTTTTATATTTGGTTTTAAGATTTCAAACAGTAAAAAATGGGACTCGAGGCCATCCCATGACATTTATGGCTCTTTTTAATTTATTGCGCTATTTTTAGAAAATATTAAGGGGAAGGGACACATGTTTTTTAGTTCAGAAATCAAATTGAGATTTTTAGTAATTATGTGAATTTATATTTTTTACCTACACCTTGTTCATTATTTTCAGAGTTTCTGTGAAAACGGTTGGTTGCCCAAAAAAATTTATTTGACGAAAGTTGTAGCCCGTTAAATTCCCTATCCGGTTTGGGCCGTTAGTTTTTCTCTTAGACGTTTCGTTTAAGAGATACCGGGTTCGCAAGAAAATTAAAAAAACAAAACCTGAATTTTTTAAACATTTTTTCCCTTAATTTAATTTATAACTCGAAATCCGTTGATTCTAGACGATAAGGGGTTATAACCTAATTTGTAGACAAGCAAATGATCTTTAAAAAAGTTCTAATCCATTAACCTTAAAAAATCAATAATATCGGAGCTATGGCCGTTTCAAATCAGAAATTTAAAAATTGGTTTAAAAGGAGGTACCCCCCATGGGTTTGGACTTGGGCAAAACTTTTATTTGAAAGTTTGTCTTAGAAAAGTGTCCTTTATCACCACCTCAAAGGTTCTCCACGGTCAGGGGGACACCCTGTATATAAAAGAGCTTGTCTGTTTGTTTGTTTGTTCGCTATACGTTCCTAGACCCTTGGACCGATCTCAACCAAATTTTGCACAGTTATTTTGTAGGTCCAGGCGCAACTATTCGTGCATAAATGGAGAAAAAATTCGAGCGGGGAAAAAAGTTATTCGCTTTTTTCGATAAATCAAATCACAAGTCTTGCAAACAAAAAATTTTATTTGTCAAAAATCGAAATATTCTGACATACTGTCAGTGATTCAAAATATTGTCAACAGATGGCGGGATGGCGGCTTTAATTCGAAAAATGAAAACCACTAACAAATTAATATATTAGAATTTAGTAATTTTAACGCTCAAAATAATACAAATAATTACAAAGAACAGAATGCCGCGAATAAGACCGGAGCACTTTAGGTCGCAGAACTCGCCGGAATTGTGCAAGAAGACTAAGAAATGTTACGTTGAATACTCATCGAACTGCTTTCCCGGAAAGTCCGAAATTGTGCAAAGTTTGATTTGAGTTTCTTGAAATTGAACCGGCACTCCACGGTAAATTTTCAAAAATGAAGAACTTTTAACGATCACATTGTTGTGAAAATTGTTGTGACATCTTAAAATGTCGGCTCCAACGAATTCTATCCGTTGACGGCGAAATATTTGAGATGGGGGTTCGGGGGCGACGGAGAGAGAGCAAAAACCATCTCTTCCGACTTCCCAAAAACAAAGAATTTTAAAATTGCGTTTTTTTGAAAATCTGCAGCAATCTTTCGAAACTTGGAAATTTTAGCATCGCAATACGCGAGGCATCAAATTGTAAGAATTAATTCATAACGCGACGATGTAATTGGTTCAATATTTTACGTGGTAAAAGGGCGAAATGATTTCTGCAATTTGGAAAATAAAAATTTATTTTTGCCTTTAATACGTCGAGGAGACAAATATAAATCGAAAATGTCGAATGAAATTTTCTCGAAAAAAATTTGCTTTGCAACGAAAATACACATTTTGCATATTTTAAATTTTGCCCGAAATCGCCTCTTATTTTGATTTTCAATTTTGACGACGACACTGTTGTGTATTCATCATGTCGTCTAAGTACGTAATTTATGGTTTACTGGCCGAAGCCTAACTTTATTTAATAATATGATACATTTGGTTACAATACGATCCAATGCCACTGTTTTCCTACTTCTCTTAACTCATCATAATATTTCTTCGTTTATATACTAAACCTAGGCTCATGACAATTACCAATCGCAAATATACTGTTATCTTTACAGCTGATTAGTCAAGTCTTCCTAATACAGAGTTGACCCAAAATACAATAGACACTAATTTGCAAATGCTGCCGTTATTTGTCGTTTTTCGTCAACCGTCGTCATGTGCTAAATTAAAGACCGTTAATAACCGTATCCGAAGCTCCGATTGCTTTTTCTAAAGTATCCGTCGTTTCTTTGTGAGAGACCTGTGGCGACCGTTGGAATTGATCAGTGGTGCCAGAAAATGTTTTGTTTAATTATTATTACCAATTTGTTATTAATTGCTGACGTTTGAAAAATATATTCTTAATAGTTTATGTGTGATTTTTTATTCATCAAAAATCCCACACTGGTGACCCCACCGTTGAAATCACCGTTGCAACATCAACACGGAGTAACAAACGTGAGCATAACCAATTTTACGGTAAATTATTGTCGTTTTTTTTCGGAATTGGCAAACCAACCACGTGCAACCGAAAATGTCGAACACCAACGAACCAGGCAACAATTCCGAAAATAATCAACCATCAATAACAGATATGGAACGAAGAATTCAGGATTTGCTTATTCAAGTCACAGAATTAAGGACACAACAACAGCAAACCTCACAAACACAGAATTCGGTACTACAAGAGCACACCCATTTCGAAACAAACAAAGTTTCCACCAAAGTGCCTCCGTTCCACCCAACAAAACCCGACCTGTGGTTCCACCAAGTGGAAGCCCAGTTTCGAAATAATGGAATCAAGGCGGATCAAACTAAATTCGATACCATTATAGCTTCATTAGACCCCCGATACCTCGACGTAGTGGCTGACATAATAAGAAACCCACCACAGGACCAAAAATATGAAGCTGTGAAAATACAATTGATAAACGAATACGCTGACTCACAAGAGAAGAAGCTCAAAAAACTATTACAAGGCATAGACCTAGGTGACAGTAAACCCTCCTCACTTCTTCGAAAGATGAAGGACTTGAACGGATCGTGCATGACAGAATCAGTTTTAGAATCGCTGTGGCTTAGCAAACTACCGGAAACTACAAGATCGATCATTAGTTGCCTAGAAACCGGATTAAAAAACAAAGCAGAGGCAGCTGACAAAATCATGGAAATGGCAAAATTTGAAACATTCGCCATCGCAGCAACACCACAAAACACAAATAACAGCGATAACTTATCAAAGCAAGTCGATGCCCTGACCAAACAAGTGGAAATCCTGGCGACCAGATTCGAACGTAGCAGATCGCCTTCAAGAAATCGCAGTTCATCAAGAAACCGGAGCCCATCGACACAAAAAACGTACGATATATGTTGGTATCATTTTAAATTTAAGGATAACGCAAGGAAATGTACGGATTGGTGTAAGTTTAATACCAAGAACCAAAAAAACTAGCGGAGCAATACTCACCCCTAGCGACAGATGAGGTATTGCGCACACAATCCAGCCGCTTGTTTATATTCGATCGAAAATTAAACATGAAATTTTTAGTACACACTGGATCGGATCTTTCGCTGATACCCCCAACACCACTAGATAAGAAACATAAACTCAACGATACCAAACTGTACGCCGCAAATGGTTCTACAATATCAACGTACGGCCAAAGATTATTAACGTTAAACCTTGGTCTCCGTCGAAACTTTGCATGGCCTTTTGTTATTGCAGATGTAACAAAACCAATAATAGGAGCAGATTTTTTAAAGAAGTTCCAGTTGTTGGTAGATTTAAGCAACAAAAAAATTATGGACAAGAATACCCAATTAAAAATTACGGGAGAAATCGAAACAGTTTACAATTCCGAAGTCAACATTACCTCATTCCCCATCGGTTCCGAACACGGACAATTGCTCCAAGAATTCAGTGATCTAACTCAAGCCAACGTGACGTTGTGTAAAAACTTTGGACGTTTGTAGCGCTCTTATTTACCGGCCGATCTTTAATTTTTAAGACGCAACGGAAGCGTATCGCGACACTCTTTAATAGTTCGTCCATAACATTCCTTCGTATTTTCAACGCCGAAGGTGTTAAACCGAATTTAAATTTCAAAATTATTTTTTCAACGGGATAGCCTTGCAAATTTTTCGAAAAAAAATTACGTTCCGATAATTATATATTAACGCCGGAAATGGACGGGCAAACCGTTTTTGGGAATTATAACACAAAAACGTACTCTAAACTTCTTCGGTTGTCTAAAACATTGGCCTTCACCGATCTATTATGGTCCTCCCCCTGTGAGGCCGAAGGCCGAACAACTATGGCCTTCACGGATCTATTATGGTCCGCCCTGTGAGGCCGAAGGCCGAACAACTATGGCCTTCACGGATGTATTATGGTACACCCTGTGATGCCGAAGGCCGAACAACTATGGCCTTCACGGATCTATTATGGTCCTCCCCCTGTGAGGCCGAAGGCCGAACTGCTATGTCCTTCACGGATCTATTATGGTCCGCCCTGTGATGCCGAAGGCCGAACAACTATGGCCTTCACGGATCTATTATGGTCCTCCCCCTGTGAGGCCGAAGCCCGAACAACTATGGCCTTTACGGATCTATTATGGTTCGCCCTGTGAGGCCGAAGGCCAAACAACTATGGCCTTCACCGATCTATTATGGTCTTCCCCCTGTGAGGCCGAACAACTATGGCCTTCGCGGATCTATTATGGTCCTCCTCCTGTGAGGCCGAAGGCCGAACAACTATGGCCTTCTCGGATATATTCTGGGTCTAGATGGCTAAGTGCGGCGAACGCCGCCCGTGCCAGCTAGTATAGAATAAACCTGTTACCAATAAAAAATAAAGTATATTCTATAATCGATTATTTTCCACATTCGATTATTTTCAAAATCGTCGATTATTTTCATAATCGATTATTTCCACAATCGATTATTTCTATAATCGATTATTATAAATTATCATAATCGATTATGAAAAAATCGATTATTCGAATAACGATGATCGATTAATCGATTATATGCGCACCCCTAACGGTAACTATTCTAACAGCTGTCAAATCAAGATTATGCGCAGATGCTATCACAAGATGCTGCGATGTTGTTTAACAAAGAAAGTAACATTTCTTTAAATATGAACAAAATGTTGGTAACAAAATATTGAAACCGGAATTGACAGCTTAGTCAATTGACTAAGAACTTGGTAAATTACCAATGTGATGTGCATAGCATTGATTATGTTGGGAAAAAACAAGAGATGTCACGAAAATGCTCATTTTATATAATACTAGCTGGCACGGGCGGCATCCGCCGCCCTTAGCCATCTGGACCCAGAATAGATCCGAGTAGGCCATAGTTGTTCGGCCTTCGGCCTCACAGGGGGAGGACCATAATAGATCCGGGAAGGCCATAGTTGTTCGGCCTTCGGCCTCACAGACCGGACCATAATAGATCCGTGAAGGCCAAAGTTGTTCGGCCTTCGTCCTCACAGAGCGGACAATAATAGATCCGTGAAGGCCATAGTTGTTCGGCCTTCGGCCTCACAGACCGGACCATAATAGATCCGTGAAGGCCATAGTTGTTCGGCCTTCGGCATTCGTTTAAATGTTTTTCGCGTGAGCACTTCATATGACCGGCACTTATTCATTTCTGATGCTTTTTTTGCTATCACGTTAACCTTTTCTTTTACCACTTTTATTGGCTCAAGCTTATTTGCAATTACCGTCCCGTTAAACGGTTGAAATTTTATTGTTTTTAACATTTCGGCCATCTCATTCGCAGCATCTTGTGGTTTATCGCCTTCTTCTGTCACTACTTCTTCGGTCACCCAATTGGTTGTAACTTTCAATAACTCGTCTAATTTCTCGTTTAATTCTTTTTTTGACCTCATTTGTGTTGTTAATTATTAATTTTGTATTTTCTTCTGTTCTCTTATAAATTTCTTCCAGTCTCTTTTGATGTTCTTCTCTTTCCCTTCGATATTCTTCCATGAGCGCTATGAGCTCTTTCCACGTCGGTTCATCTGTTTTTGTAGCCATTGTCTTATGTATTTTATTAATTTATTTAAATTAATTTTAAGGAAATAGTTATTAAGTAAATTTCGATGTATTTTTAATTTTAGTATTAAGAAAATTTTAATTTTATTGCTGACTTTATTGTATTTAATTTTAAGAGAAATAATCTGTACGTCAATCTTTGTAAAATAATTTTGTAAAGAAATTATTATAAATAACCTGTTTGAAATTAGTAACGTTATGGTACCCCCTATTTTATCAATGCCTACACGTACCTATTCGAGGTTCGAGGTTACTCGAGGTGACTCGTGCCTCCACGTTGTGACGCCAAAAAGTGTTGTGAACGGATTCCTTTAATTTATATGCCCCACGTTGTGCTGTCAAAAAGTGTTATGTGTTGACGTAGCCTCACGTTGGGCTAGCCAAAAAGTGCTGTATGATTTCGGAGCTTTACTAGGGTTGCACGTTTTAATATTATTACCTTGTACGAGTGTACGTAAATGTACCTCGTCAATAGAAATGTATGCAGAAATTTTATTGATAAAAGCAAATAAAATTAATTTATGCCTCGGCTTGACTATTTCGGTGAGCACTGACCTACCTTCTCTCACGCTGGGTTCCTTCCTTGACCAAGTCGTAATGCTGAAATGGGATAATATGGTCCTTGGAATGATCATACAAAAATTATGCTCCGTTTTATATGGCAAATCGTAATTTATTATAATTTTAAGTGTAAATGATTTAAATGTAATAAAGTTCTTATGCTAAATGACAAATATCTTATTTTAATAAACTCAGGACGTTTTAATGCACGTGTTAAATTAATCGTAAACTTTTCACTAATTTTTAAGTTTTAAATAATTTTTAATGGGACGGTACCTTTAATCTAGGGTATTTCTATTTACTCGGTTCATGTACCATTAAATTGTTCACTTGCATTCGATGGATGACCTTCAGGGTGTGAAATATTTCTGGATCCAACTTTTTCGTGGTGGCGTCTCCTCGTGTTGTGACCAAAGTTTTCTTTAAAAATAATCGTGATTCTTCGCAATCTTGCACAAAATTTTACTTTCCAAATACGTAAGTACAATATTTTATCGATTACTAATCTTTTTATATTAAATTTCTTTGTAAAATTTTCTTGTATTATCCAATTTTTAGCGGAGCACACAAATTCACGCACCATTAAACTTTTTTATTAAGAATCAACCTAATTAATTCAACCAATTGTTTTTTCATCGCTACCTGTATTTTCCAGGCAATTGTGATTTTGTTCCATTGGTCGATGTAAAATCAATATTTGAAGTTATAATTTACAGGTTCGGTTTAAGCCCAATGTGACTTATAAAATTTTTAATGAAATTTTGTGTTTCAGATTAATTTGAAGTATTTGCATCTCCTGTGATCTTCCAGTAACTTTTGAAGAAAATGTTTTTTCCATTCGTGATACATTGAATTACGCAGCACTCCGACACGTGTAAAAATTTTGCTATTTTAAAAGTTTTACGTTTTAACACATTTTTATAACTAATGTTTTGAACAATTATTTTGATTTCAAATTACATTTCTTATAATTACTTAAATTAATTTATAATTTTAACAAACTTTTATATTAACAGAATTAAAACGTTACATTTGAATTTATTTTGTCATCTCGTTCCGTGACCTTTTCTTTCTATAAATTTATGACGTTACACCAAAATTTTTGGTATCAGATGAAACCTTTACGTTCGAACAAATAAGTCATGTGCTACCTTTATTTAATTAAACAAAACTTTGAATTGTGACGTGATCATTTCTATTGACGTGGTGGTCATTGTTGTACATCGCAATACATACATAATCTTCACGTAAAGTTACATCTTCATGTAAAGTTAAATCTTCCGCAAAGAGGTGGATCTTCCACGTTCTGCGACCTATATAAAGTGCTCCGGTCTTATTCGCGGCATTCAGATTAATTTGTTAGTGGTTTTTTGTTAGTGGTTGGCATTTTTCGAAATAAAGCCGCCATCCCCGCCATCTGTTGACAGTATTTTCAGATTAATTTGTTAGTGGTTTTTTGTTAGTGGTTTGCATTTTTCGAATTAAAGCCGCCATCCCCGCCATCTGTTGACAGTATTTTGAATCACTGACTGTCCGTCAGATTAATTATTTGACAAATTAAATTTTTTGTCAAACTTGTGATTTGATTTTCGAAAAAAGCGAATAACTGTTTTCCCCGCTCGAAGTTCTTCTCCATATATGCGACAATAGTTGCGCCTGGAGCTACAAAATAACTGTGCAAAATTTGGTTGATATCGGTCCACGGGTCTAGGAACGTATAGCGAACACGCAAACAGATCTTCTCTTTTATATATTTAGATAAGCATGCAGTGTTAATATTTAGACGGTCTAGAAGGATGTAAATAACATTTATTTGATATTTTTTATAAAATGTACTTGAATGATGTTGTTAAAGATGATGTTAAAAAGAAGCAGTGGAACGATAATGAGTGATTTAATATTGTCAATAAATGTAATATAGTTTTTTAAATTTAATAAAATGTTACTCAATTTAAAAGGTGGTTACTCTATCACTAACTCAGCCACTCGAAACAAAATTTCTTCTGCTACACACTAAAGAACACACTTATTTTAGCAAATTGTAATAATAAAAATTGTGAATGGGGCTCAAACATTTGAAAAAATCGAATTTGAACTTAGCAAATTTAACGAGATTCAGTGGTAAAATTAACGAGATTCCCGCGCGTCGCCCATTCTGTTGACAGTCCGTGCAATTATAATCGCACCGGCAGATGCAGCTCGTCTCTCGTACATGTAACATCGATTATTTTTTGTTTTTACGCGATATTTTGGGGGTGAAACCATACCGCAACTATACTTTTTAATGCTATTTCAAGGGTCTCTAAGCTCCCGGTTTCATTTATCCCGTTTTTTTTATGGGGGGCGCCTTCTCGTATGTTTAGCATAGTAACCAGAGTCAAAACCGCCCTGGAGGGGTTTCTTCATGAATTTCTTAAATGAAGCTCCCAAATAATTAAAAATTTAATTTTAATTCTAATAAATGATAATTTTGTTTTTAAATTTTTAAAAATGGTTGTGACACTTTTCTATCACAGCGCCCCTAGCAGTTCAGTTTGGGGTGATACGGTTAAGCGCACGCTAATTTAGGACTAGTTTCCAGTTCTCTCCCCTCTAAGTCCATGATCATAACCAAGAAAACTTAATGACAGCCCTATGACAGCTCATGATGACAGCTGATCAACACTTTTCTATCACAGCGATCCTGGCGGTTCAGTTTGGGTTGATACGGTTAAGCGCACGCCATTTTTAGCATTTTAACAATAGAGATGCCAGTCCTTACCTTCTAAGTCCATGATTTTAACTAATAAAACCTTTCATTATAAATTCAAGCTGATTTGAATTTAAGAACATTCTGTATATAAATAATTATTACATTTACTTTGTAAATTTTCATACATTGCTTTTTATGAATGTTTATTCTTAGCGTTTCAAAGAATGTTATCTTTGTTTTTTTTTTGTTTTTTCGATTTCCATCAGATGTAAAGCTAATTCAAGCATGGAAACGTGCATGTAACAGAAGGGATTTTATAAATAATCAAACTGCTAGAATATGATCAAAGCATTTCAAAGACTCTGATTACAAACAAAATTTACAACATGAGTTACTCGGATATACAGCAAGAAACCGCAGACTGCTAAAAAGTGAAGCGGTCCCTACACAAAATTTTCCAGGATCTGTAGAACTAAGTGCTCATGCAAGTTCTTGTATATCACGAAGAGAACGTTTTCTAGAAAGAAGAGAAAACTCTAAAATAGTGATGAGATTCTTAGGCAAGTCATCAGGATCATGCTTTGTTAGCTTTTGCATTAAAAAGTAAATTGAATGTTTGTTGCTTATAATAATATTGTTTTTGGTTTCGTTTTTATTTAGAAATAAGTGTGATAAAGTTGCTGATTTGCATGAATTACATAATAGAGATGAAGGTGGAGTCGGTGATATTTGCATGGCATCTGAACAAAAATAGCTTTTGCTACGAGAAGAGATTTTGGGTTCTTATAAGTTTATTTTATATTTTGTTTTATACTCTATATATGATTTTTAGAGTCAATAATACAGATGTAGATGAAAGAGATCACATTATTGCCGAATTGCAAAATAAAATTAAATTGTTGGAGACCGAAAATCAAGCCTTTAAGAAACTTTTCTCTTCGTCACAAATTAGAAAATTGAAAGAACCAGAAAAACGGTTTCATTATTAGAAATATAATTAGAAAAATTAATTAGAAATAACTTTGTTGACTATGGTTTTATAATTGATGGTAAGGAAATTATAAATTTCGAATGAAAATCTTACTGTAAGTTTCTGAATTTAATTTAGGAATTAAACAAAGCTCTTTTAGATAAAGCAAAATCAAGAAAAAAAAGATGAAACGAATTATTGTAACTTGAATTAATAAATTTTAAAGCATTAATTTATTTAGTACATTATTTTTATTTTATCTTTTCCCGATGGAGGTCCCAATAAGTTTTAAGTCGTTTATTAGAACAATCAATTATCAAAATAATCAATTCCAATTTTATCTTTTAGTTTAGTGTGCATAAATCACATTTAAGAAAGTATATATTAAATATTCAAAAAAAATGTACTCCAGATTTATTAAATAAAAATTATAAGTAAGGTACCGGGTACAAATAAGGCCCGGCTAAGAGAAAATATTTTTTATTTATACAAAAACAAGCTAAAAATTAAACATTTTCGTAGAGGAGTTTCTGTATATTGTTTACTATCAATAAAAAAAGTTTAGTTGAAAAAATCTGCATGAAGGGCAAAAAAACATGTATTTAAAAAAACACGAAAATGGGCCTTGTTTGTGCCCCTACAATAAATAAGGCCCAACTACAATATGGCAAGGTACATTATTTTTTAGAACTATTGCCATGTTGATCATACAATGATACCACATTTTCCATCAAATTTAAATGAGATTCCATTCTATTTTGATTCGTATCATTGAACAAATCGTCAAGATCATAATTTGTTTCCTCTCGAACGGGAGATTCATAACCACCCACGACATTGACAATCTTTAATTCACTAATATCACCAGTCTCTAACACATCGTTGGTCTCTTCCTGCCTGTTTTTTTCGACAGCTACACTTTCATTATTTACAATAGCTGGATTTTCAGAAACTTTTTGAGCATCATCAGGTTGTGAAAACAAAAACTTTAGTTTTGGTTTTTTCTTTTCTCTCAATAATTCTAATTGTAGTTTCAGTCGCTTTCTTACCTCTGCAGCTATCTTTTCAGTCTTTTCGATTTCCCTTTTGTTTCTCTGTTTTTCTAAGTAGTACTTCTTATCGATATATATATTTTTACACATGGTTAAGTTCTTAATTTTTGAATTCTCACGAACTTCATTGAATGGCACAATTTCGTCTGTTAATAATACGCAGGTACTTTCACTTTTATCACTAAAACTACTTTCACAGTTGATTTATTAATTAAGTCCGGTTGATCATCTGATATTTCAATCGAAATCGCACTATCTTGAAGATTTACATTATTGTCTTTTTGGCAAGTTTCTTCAATTATTTCAACATCAGAATCACTCTCCTCTTTCGGCATGTTTATACCATCACTTCCAGATGTATTTGAGCGATAATCAGTAAGCCGCAAAAGAGTTTCTTCCGGAGACCATCCTGGTTGCTGTAGAAACGTTTCGATTGGATTATTGGATTTTTTCACCTTAAAATCTTCTGGTGTTAAACGATTCATCATGAAGTATCTGAAATTATTAAAGAATAAGTAAAATATAATAAATTATTGGTCTAATACCAATCAGTTGACATTGACCAGAATTTAGTATCTAATAATAGTGGTGTATTCGCAATTTACATCACCGTTGGTGGCGCCACCAGCAACAACAACATGGCTGTTCTTGGACGTATTTAGAATAACATGTAGGATTATTATTAACAATAATAACAATTTTATTAAAATTAAAATAATTTATTTTCAGTAAGCATTGACAAATTATTATTTCGAGAAATAGAGCTATCAACTGGCCAAGACCATGTTACGTTAAATTCTTGGTCTACGCCGATAAACCAGCGACGATTCAAACATTGGAAGCCAACTGTTCTTGACTTTGTTCTTGTTCTTTGAAACTGTTCTTCAAAAATCAAATGTTCTTTCATAATATAAAATAAACATAATAAGAGAAATCTTCATTTATTGTGGTTATATTTAAATTTAATGTTCTGGCCCTCTAAAAAACACCCTTTATAAAAACTCCTTGAGAGAAGAAGAGGAAGTTCTTAGAATCCCATTCAAACGAAGAAAATTAAATGCTAGTGGAGGAAACCACTTAAGGAGGAAGTATGAGGCGTTGTTGCCTATTATCAAAGAAAAGAAAAAAGACTTGCTAAGTACCTATTCTCCATTTGATTAGCCCAGGCCATCACGAATTTTATTATCGTCAGTTGCCATGCGACAACATTGCAAATATTCATCCCACATTCGAAAGTGATTCCGTAGAAAACTGTCATAAATAAAAATTAAATTTTTGTTTCTTTAAAAAAAAAATTGTAAAATTTATTATTGTGTTAAAATAATAATAAAACCACAATGTCAACAGTATTCATTTCACTAATACAAAAAAAATTACACTAAACTGATCTGTTTTGACTTCACTGGATATAAAACATCGTACACATTCTTGGGGGGGAGGGGGAGTTACCTATTGTTGGCCACCCCAAATCAATTGAAAATTTTTCTATAGCAAAGAGGAAGGTTAATATAGTATACTGTAAAAATTTTATGTGAGAAAGTATAGTAAAAATTTTGAGAAAAACCAATTTGAAATTAGCTAAATTTTACATGTAAATTGCATCAATAGGCCACGGGTAATTTCCGGACTTTGTGGGTATGTTTCGGTCCGAATGTGCCTCTGACGCCGTTGCGGACGTGAAGATTTAAAAAATCCGAAAAATGTGCGACAATCGGAAACATTCATAACAGGGGCTACAAGTCGCGTAGCGGTAGGCTCGCCTAGTGGCATCAGGGTCCCCTGTCGGAATGAGTGAAATTTTTTCGCTCGGAAATTGGTTTTTTTCTTTAAGATTCGGATAGCTGGGGGTGTGATTAGTAGATTTAGTAAAAAATATTAGTAAAAAGATCGAAAATTACCCGTGTATTAACGAAAAAGTGAAAAAATAAAAAAAAATTTTCTTCGATTTTTGAGGTGTGCTATCGATTTGGATGTAATTCCGTTGTCAAAACCTACCCTTTCTGCACTCCTCCAGGGCGGTTTTGACAATGGTTTACTAGGCTAAACATACGAGAAGCGCCTTCCATCAAGAAAACCGGGATAAAAGAAACCGGGAGCTTAGAAACCCTTGAAATAGCATTAAAAAGTATAGTTGCGGTATGGGGCAGTAAGCTTTTACGTTTCACCCCCAAACACCCTAAATAAGACAAAAAAATAACCTCTAACCTGTTCGAGGACCGAGCAGCATCTGACGGAGCAAAATTTTCTAACTGTTAGGATCATTCATTCCACACGTACCGTCAACAAAATGACGACACCCGGAATCTCGTATGTAAAATTGGGTAAATTTTGCTAAGTTCAAATTCGATTTATTCAAAATTTTGAAAATACTTTCGCACATAATATTTTATTCAAATGGTCGTGGCCGTTTGCAAATTTTTTTTGCATGATATTTTATAATATCGCGGTATTTTCGCATGCGGTAAAATGTCCCTGCGGTGATATTGCCGCGGTAATATGGCCGTGGTAATTCGGCCGCGGTGAAATGTCCTAGACCGCATCCTGGTGGGGTGTCGAGTAGGCATAAAAGTACAAATTTTTCTTCGAAATTTTCGACGGTCGAATTATTTTTCAAAATATAAATATTTAACGTCGGATTTGGCCAGTATTTGCAAAGATAATCAATGTAAAATATTTAGAAAAATTAATTTTCCTTAGTGAAAAAATTTTGCAAAATGTAGAAAGCTCTTCCAAAAAATGTACAAAATTACAAACTCGAAGGCAAAATTAATTCGGGATGCGATGTAAAATTTTCAAAAATTATCCCAATACTTTGTTGTAAGTATGAAGCATCTCCGTTAAAAATTCAACATGAATCTGACAATTCTTTCCGCATATTGGGGACGTTGAAAAATAATTTTGAAGATGAAATTTTTGCTTCACGTACCGCTTAAGTTCGCCAAATAAAACGGAAAGTGTTCAATAAAATTTTTCGAAAACCAAAATCGTTTCGCTTAAAATTGCGCGCAAATATTTATATGCATAATGGTTCCGATTTCAAATCGAAATTTTTCAAAATTTGTGTTTTGCAATTTGACACCTTAATTGACGCCGCACGAGAAAAAGTATAAATTTCGAAATATTCGCGCTCGAAAAATGCCACCCGAAACAGTTTTTGAAATTAAAATTTTTTTCATAGTTGTCTCCCCACAACGGCTCTAAGGTCGAAATTTTGAAAATTTTTTAAACGGCCATAGCGTCCTTATTTACGAACGGATTTTTAATTTTCCATCGGTATCGGAAGTGAACAATTTTATCTCTATAGATTTTTTTCGTATCTCGCACCGCAAAGCTGTAAAATGAAAAACAAAATTTTCAAATTTTTTCTGAATTTTTATCGACGAAATCTCATTTGGCGAGCAATTTTAAGAATTTTCAACGAAAAAAGTTTAGTAAAATTATCCTTCCGCGACCCAAAACTTGAACTCAAAGTGGACAATTTTTGGAACTTTTGTGAAAATACCTCCAACGTCAACGACGTCTTTATCTATTAACGAATTTTTAATTTAAAAATTCGGCTCAAGCACACGTCGGTCCTCTATAAAATTGGTTTTTACACATTTCCTGGTAGGTTCAAAAGCAAGGTGATAAAAAAATAATTCAAATTTCAAAAATATGAAATTTTGAATTAAAAAAACTAAATTGTGACTTATTGGCAATTTTAATACGGATCCTTCTCCGCGTTTGGTCGGACATTAGTAAAAGTCAAATTTGCCTTATGCACTTTTGTCTCCGTTGCAAAAAAAAATCTTCTATAGTAGCTATTTTTAATGATTTTTTTTAAATAATTAAATTTTTCATATCGAAAAAGGTTGCCTCTGCCAGGTTTAATTATCGTATAGCGTAAAAAGTAAGATAGATTAATATAAATAATGTTATCGCACTATTTGACTAAACATATTTATTAAAAAAAATTAAATAAAAAAATTTACTCCCACCCGAAGTACAAATCTTACGATACATTTATATGCGACGGTGGTAAAAACACTTTATGTGTCTAAAGTTGCTGCTGTTCAGCAATTTATTCTCGAATGTAGAATGAACTCTCTACAGTAATACTACAGTATAATCATATTATTCCGTATTTAAAATGCTGCAATTATTGAAAAATATTGAACTTTAATGCATAAAAAATAAAAGTCATAACATTCATCTATTTCTTTAATTTCAAACAATATAATACATACCAATAAATAAAAATCCAGTTTCACTGTATTGCCTATTGGTTTAGAAACAAAACAAGTTTATTTAATTTACTTCTTTTGCTAGTGGAATTTATAGCTAAAGAATGATTTTTGGCAAAAGCGTGAAATCTTATTTTTAAATTAGCATATTCATAGCAAAAGAATACCAAGTTCATAGCAGACCGAAATTGAATAACATTAGGATTATTAATTAGGCCAAACCTTTTTCTTATGCGAGAAAATAATAATTCGATATGATCTTGAGAAAATAGATAAGTTAAAAGATATTTTAAATTTTCATTATTAGGCAATAATGCTCTACTAATATTAAATACTGAAAACACAGGAATGGTTAAACCTACAATAAAAGTTTTTCTCTGACCAAGATATAATGGTGTATCATTTTCATCAGATAACGTGAATAAATATTCAACTAAGGGCAATATAGATTTTTCCAGAAATTCTATGTTATTAGCATAGATTGGTTTTTTGTACCCTTTGGCAAATGGAAGTCTACTGTTAAGAAAATCAAATAGTCTATCTAGAACTCTTATAAATTTAACTGTTTCAGTACAATTAGCAAACGCAGAAATACCATCGTTTTTTAAAAATTCCAATGCATCAGCAGTTGAAGAACTTAAAGTTTGTACTGAAAGTTTTACTTTCATTTTATTATTTTCCCATTCGATGTGAGTTTTACTTAATTTATTTGCAAACTTAAGATCAATATTATTTTGAATTTCATGTAAAGCTTTAATGTATTTCCATTCAATTATACCATTTTTGGTTTTAAGTTGTTTACAAGTAGCAAATGCATTTCTTGCCAACTTAAGCATATGGCAAGCATCAGGAATAAAATACACTTTCTGGTTTGCATGTATAAAATATGGTACCAAATCATCAAAACCTCCACGAATTTTACAACCTAGATTTGAAAAAGTTGAAAATGTACCGTCACATGTCACACTCCATACTCTAAGGCCAGAATTAATTGAAAGATTTATAGCAGTTTTAATTAATTCAGCTTGAATATCAGCAGAAATTTTAGTTTGAAAAAAATACCCTATAGGCCACTTCCATTTTCCATTTAAGGATACTAACATAAATACTAGAGCTTCTGTAGTAGGGGCATCTAAAGTTTCTAAATGTATATCCTTTCTAAAATCACAGTGTCACATTTATAATAAAATAAGAATAATAAAAATATTAGTACACGAGTCGCCTTAACAATTATGCCATTACAAATAAATGGCGATGCCCCGGATGTGATTAGTAGTGAGAAATAGATTGATGGGAAATGGTTTTTGCTTACCAGCAAGGAGATAGGAAAGTTATCTTGAGAGATAAATGAACGAACGAAGGAAAGTTTTTGATAAGGGAGACAGTCAGGTATGGGAGTTGAAAGTGTGAGAAGCAGTTAGAAGTTAGTTACGATGTGTTAAGAGGTGAACATCGAGGGCCACCGAGCGATACTGCAAGGGCTCTGATAAGAAGGCTTCACCCCCAATTGATCATGATGTCCGTAGGAATGTTTCACCCCAATTAATAATGTAAGAATTAATTTTAAGTATTAGTGTAAGGCGTATGTAAATATAAATTAGAAGGTGTGTAAATAAATATGTTAAAGTCGAAACCGTTTAATTCAAAATGCATAAAAGATCCCGTCACGAAATAGACGTGACAACAGTAACCAACAAAGCTTTCTTTCTTTGAATCCTATAAAATTTCTTTTCTTATTGACATTCCATCGAGTACTAAATTACAATCTTGATTTTCCACGGGAAAAGACTTAAGAGCTTCAAAAACTTCTCGAAAGAAACCAGGTTCAGCATTTACTTAGACGTCCAGTTAGAAAGCAATGATGGATGTGGTAATGTCATAACACTTCTAAAATAAACACAAAATAAATACAAATGTTCAAAATACAGTCAAAACTCTCAAAATCAAACTCCCTTTAATTCGAAATTTTCTCTAAATCGATGCATTATGAGAATTCAATTTAGAGAGATTTGACTGTATTATAAAATAGATGATTTTTGAAGAGCTTTTTTTAAACAGCCAAAACCAAATCCGAAAAGAAATGAATAAAAAGTCAAATATAGCATGCCATAACCTACCTAAAAAATTATAAGCTTTCTTATTTTACGTTTCATTAATTTCATTGCGTTATCTTCTGAGTTTGAACACCTTGGTCAACTTTACTGATATTGTCGACATCATTAATATTGATACGATCTGCATCCACACGATCTAGCACATCGATACAATGTTCATCAATACCTTTAGATACAGCTGCTTGTTCTATTGCTCGTTGAAGTATTCTTCTAGGTTTTCTTGCAACGCTTTGATAATATAAAGGCAAAGCGGAGAATACAGATGGCACAGCATCTGGCTTTAAACGTTTAATATAACTACCTGGTCTATCTAAATAATCACTATCTAGAAAATGCTCACTGCAGATTTTTGAATGTAATGAAGGAGTAAAATCTTTTCTTTTTATTACATGTAACCATCGTTTTAAAATTGTTGGATATTTCTGTAAAAAAATATAAAGTGTCTATACAGGTTAGATAAATTAAAAACCAATCGACTTACCGAAAAAATGACAATCCATCTTTAGATTTACCTCTGTTAGAGCAACCGTATGCAGCACAAGTATTTGGCATATTTTCAATTATTATATTATCTATAAAATTAAATAATATTTAAAAGTTTTTCATTGACTTTATTTTATTGTTTATTAAGTAGAATATCACACTAACCTCAAATAATGTAACAAATGTACAACCACTAGAGTTTATTTAAACACTATTAATTAAGAAACAGATCAAGAACGTATTTTTTTAAGAAATATTATATTAAGCACGAATATTCAATGTTTACCCCAACTACAAATGGCGTCGATTTTTTATTGCATTTTTTGATTATGGCACGCTTCGCTTTTTTATTCACAGTTAGGTATCTAAGATTAAAGTTTAACATCCTGTACATACACACAAAAAAGTTAAATTCATTAAAAAATAATTATATAATTAACATAAATTACCTTTGGTTGTTCGTAGAAAAATAAAATACTTTAAGGTTACCAATGAGCACAGTCTGTATCAGTTGTTTTCACAATTTTAACTACGTCAGCCAAACGATAATCCAAATTTTCTATAAAAAAAATTATCAGCCGTATTCATAAAAATATCTTCAAGTGTCTGAAATGTTGTTCCATTCATAAACGCATTACAACGATATTTTAGTTGCAATTATCGGCATGGGGTGCGCACTCGTCAGCACTCGTATAGGCAAATAGAAACCGTGAAACAGATGTGCACCCAAGCGGTGAGATGGCGCTGTTCGCGAAACAACGTGAAGGCCTTGAAAAGTAAAAAATTTATAACCTATAATTTTATGATCCTCCATTTTTCAAGCGTGCTTTGTATTGAAAAGAGTGTGATTTGTGATTTGACTAATCTGTACTGTAATCTAATGTGTAAAGTTACGAATAGAAGCAAGACACACGGCTGAAGTGATTAGCTTGTTAGATCCAAGTATTTGACAGCGTTAATGGTTGTAGTTTTAACAAGGAAAGCCGCTACGACCCTGTGTTACAAAAAAATTCCGATTTTAAAAGAATACAATGTTTATCGACGACACCGAGGGTAAAACATTGGATTACAACACTGGAGGTAATTTATAAAATGATTAAAATAAAAACTAGTAATATTGAATATCGTTGTAATATAATTTGCAGCGTTTCCTTGATCTTTATACGAAAATGAAAGGTTTGGTTTTACCACGATGACTACAAGAACTTTCAATCAAGATCCGTTGGAAAATGTCTTTGGTCAAATAAGGCAGAGGCGTACGATTTAACAATCCAACTGTAGTTGCATTTACCCCCTTTTATACGAGCTTGTTGGTAAACGACTTCACTAAAGGTCATTCAAAAAGTTCTCATTGTGAAAGTGATGAAGGAGATATTTTAATATCATTACAAGGAATTGTAACGCAGGTAAAATATTTTATTTTGAATAAGCTTTAATTACAAATGTTTGGTGACCAGTTCGTGGGATGTGGGTCAATGTGATAAAATAAAACAAGTATGTAATTGACTAGTTTCGCTTCTATTTATGAAGCTTCTTCAGAATCTACAAACAAAGAGAGGCAATACAGAACCACACCAAAATACAACAGACCAAGCAATGCCTCTCTTTGTTTGTAGATTCTGAAGAAGCTTCATAAATAGAAGCGAAACTAGTCAATTACATACTTGTTTTATTTTATCACATTGACCCACATCCCACGAACTGGTCACCAAACATTTACAATACGACTGGGGTCACGACCTACATTCAATATCAACAGCTTTAATTACCTACCTTAATTGAATAATGTTTTTAGGATGTAAATGATCAGGTTCAGCCACAGATTGGAGACTTTAGTAATGACATTGAAATTAGTCAAATTTTCAATAAGCTACGAGAATTGGAAACCAGTCGTGTATTACATTACGTTAGTGGTTTTATTTCTAAAAAAGTGTTGCCTAAAATTTCAAATTGTGAAATTTTCAAGAAAAACTTTTTGATTGAAGAAAACGATTTTGATAAACTGTAGAAAGGAAATAGTGTCGACGAAGCAACACAAATGTTCACCATGAATAAAGAATATTTATAATGGAAAAAGAGGGTTGCAATATTGTAATACCAAGTTTGTTGATTATTTAAGCAACGTGTATAATATTTTTAACTACGTGTTCCCTAAAATATGTCATTTGGAAAATATTTTGCAAAGAATTACTAAAATTATCAAGGAAAATATAACATTCCCTTTCACTAATGCATGCAAACATGATAAAGCATTGGAAGACTTGGTAATTACTTCCTTAACAAAAATCTTAATATTTCATAACATCAAAACTTTAAATAATATTATGTTGGGAAAAGACAAACTGCTCATTTTATATAATATAAGCATGCAGTGTTAATATTTAGACGGTCTAGAAGGATCTAAATAACATTTATTTGATATTTTTATAAAATGTACTTGATGTTGTTAAAGATGATGTTAAAAAGAAGCAGTGGAACGATAATGAGTGATTTAATATTGTCAATAAATGTAATATAGTTTTTTAAATTTAATAAAATGTTATTCAATTTAAAAGGTGGTTGTATTGTATTGTATTGTACTTAGGGGTCGATTGGCCGCAAGAGCCTTTCAGAACTGCGACCAGTATTGATCTTTTGTTCATTACCCTGCTAATTAGGTATTCAGGAATTCAATTTTGCTAGCAAAACATAGAATACTCCTGAGAGGTTTTCGTTGCACCTCTTTGGGTGTTAATTGCGTCTATCCCAGATATTTTAGCCTGGATCGGGCTAAGGCATCACAGCTACAGAGAATGTGTTCGGCCGATTCAGTTTCCGATTTACAGAGTCTGCATATGTCATCATCCTCCATTCCCATTTTCTTGAGGTGATATCTCACCTGACAATGTCCGGTGAGCAACCCCGTGATGA
Organism: Podabrus alpinus; assembly: GCA_932274525.1. NCBI lineage: Eukaryota > Metazoa > Arthropoda > Insecta > Coleoptera > Cantharidae > Podabrus > Podabrus alpinus. The sequence goes on from OW026452.1 coordinate 5,657,070, forward strand.
GCCTGATTTCATTCTTTGATAGTAGAAGAAAATTTTTAGCCTCTGCAGTCGAATACTCGATAAATTTCTTCGCCTGTTTTTGACCTGGTGTAATATGCCACAGGGTTTTTTTGTTCTCTGCTTCCCACTTCCAAACCTCCAACCCCCTGTGTGTCTTGGTCAATCCACAGAATGGTTCGGGCCCAGTCGGGGCAGCCCTTGAGCCCGATCTAGCCAGTTTATCGGCTAACTCATTACCCTCAATTCCCTCATGACCCGGCACCCAGTGGAGGGCAATTTTATTGCCCTTGACCAGTTTCTTGAGGGATTGTCTGCATTCCCATGTGGACAAAGACTCAAAGCTATTTGCTTTGAGTGCCTTTATCGCAGCTTGGCTGTCAGACATTATATTGACTTTTTTGCCCTTAATGTTCCTTCGCAGGCATTCATGAGCACATAGTGCAATTGCAAGTATTTCAGCTTGCATAATTGTGCGATAAGTTCCTAAGGCTATAGATGCCTCATATTTTGGGCCATATATGCCTACGCCTGTTCCCTGTTCAGTTTTTTTGATCCATCTGTGTACCAGTTGGAGGATTTTGTATCCACTTGTATTTTATGACATCTAGCCGTACTTCGGTCTTGAATGATGACCTCAAACGGTGTTTCAAAATCAAAGATTTTCGGAATGATATCCGAAGGTTTTTCAAACAGATCTGGCTGTAAGAAGTCCAGGATCTTTAGGTGACCTGTCTTGTCTCCTGGTTTGAATTTCTTGACTTGGGTAATTTTTATGGCAGCTTGTATGGCTTCCCTTTTCACTCGTAGGTGAAGAGGTGGCAGATCTAAGAGTGCCTCCATAGCCGCGGTTGGGGTTGTGCGCATAGCCCCTGTTATACCCAGACACGCTAACCTTTGCAATTTCTGCAACCTGCTTTGTGTCGTGATTTCGTTAGTTTTTGTCCACCACACGAGCGATGCGTATGTGACAATGGGTCTAATTATTGATGTATATGACCAATAGATCATTTTTGGTCTTAGTGCCCAGGTCCTTCCAAAAAATTTGCGACAAGCCCAAAAGGCTCCTGTTGCTTTGGAAAAAATTTTATCCATGTGTGGCTTCCAGGTGAGTTTTGTATCCAGGGTTACCCCCAGATATTTTACCTCTCCGGAAAAAGGTAGATATCGATAGACCCTGTAGCTGTGGAGCTTTTAGGTTTATCTTTCTACGCTTTGTGAATGGAACTATAATGGTTTTTGAAGGATTCACTGTAAGTTCTTCCTTTTCGCACCATTCTTTTATTTTGTTTAGGGCTGTTTGCATTAGGTTTGAAATTATGCCTTCATGCTTGCCCCTGATTATAATGACAATGTCGTCCGTATATCCTAGTACGCAAAATCCATCGTCAGTTAATTTCTTCAGTAGGTCGTCTACCACGATGGACCACAGAAGAGGTGATAGCACCCCACCTAGTGGGCATCCCCTTGCTGCGGCCACCGAGATTTCCTCCCCTCCTAAGGAAGCCGTTACTATTCGGCTTTCCAGCATTGATTCTATCCAAGTTATCGTGGGTGCCTCAATGCTGTGTCTTACGGCGGCTGTTTTTATAGATTTATTTGAGGTGTTATCAAAGGCACCCTCTATATCTATAAATATTCCGACCGCATTTTCTTTTGTTTTGAGAGATTTCTCAATCTCTCTTACAAGGTGGTGAAGTGCATCCACCGTACCTTTGCCTGGTTGGTAGGCAAATTGATTTCTATGAAGCGGCATCCTTTTGAGGGATTCGCTTCTTATATAGTTATCAACAATTTTCTCCATCGTTTTGAGGAGAAAGGAGGATAGGCTGATTGGGCGATAAGATTTAGCCTCTTCAGGCGGCCTTCTGCCCGCTTTTGGTATAAATACCACTTTCACCCTCCTCCATGATTTGGGTATATATCCCATTTCATAACTAGCTTTGAATATTGCTGTTATGCATAGAGCGATCAAATATATTCCTTTTTGGAGTAGGGCCGGAAAGATTCCGTCCCATCCAGGTGATTTGTAGGGCTGAAAACTATTTATTGCCCATTTTACTTTTTCCAAAGTAAAGATTTTTCTTGCTAACCTTCTGCTATCCCTGCTGGAATGTAGATTTCCATTAGTTGGGGATATTTCGTGCATCTGGTTTGTTGTCGCCATTACCGTGGATCCAGGAAAGTGTGTTTTTAGCAACACATTTAAACTTTCCCCGATGTTCTCAGTATAAGCACCGTTGGGCTGTTTTATAAGTCCAATACTATTTGAGTGGTCTTTAGACAGAGCCTTCTGAATGCGCGCTGCTGGGGCCGTTTTATCGATCCCCTCGCAGAAGCGCATCCATGACTGTCTTTTGGATTTCCTCAATTCTATATTGTACTTTGTGAGGACTTCTCTATAGTATTCCCATAGGCCTGTTCTTTTGGCCTTATTGAATGCTTTCCTGGCTGTGACCTTTAGTCTCTCCAGTTCTGCATTCCACCAAGGTACGTCTCGAGAGACAGTTCTTTTCTTCAGTGGACAACTGGTCTCATAAGAGTTAATTATACACTGACTTATGTGGTTAGAGGCTGTTTCTAATTCCTCTGTGGTAGTTACTTCGTATTGGATGCCTTCTAGCTCGGTCCTTAGTACCTCTTTGTAGAGGTCCCAGTCCGTCTTTTTGGGCACCCTACATTTCACTACTTTTTGCACTTTTTTGCTCTCTATATCGAATGTAATCGAGGCGTGATCTGAGAAGGATGCCTCCTCCATCACTTTCCAATTTCTTAGAATTTGACTTATAAACACAGTGGCCAATGTGAGGTCAAGAACCTCTTGGCGAATCGCGATTATAACGGTTGGTTTTTTACCTTTGTTTATAATGTCTAGATTGTTAGAACAAATATATTCAAGTAAATCCTTACCTCTGTTGTTAGTGTCCGTGCTGCCCCAGATCTCATTGTGCGCATTTGCATCGCAGCCCAGAAGTAGGTGTTTGTTCCCTTTTTGACACCAGCTTATGAGGCGTTGTACTTCCTCTGGTGGAACCTTGGTCTCATCTCCTGGAAATTAGGCCGAGGCTATTACTATACTCCTCTTGCCCCCCTCCGTTGGAAGTTCGACCACGGCGGATGCCAGGTCCCTGGTGTTGAATTCTGGAATGGGAACAAAGTTAATATCTTTTCTGAGCAATAGTGCTCTTGGATTTCCATACCTGTAATCGGCAAGGACATTAGCTGTCCTTTCAGGGAGTCCCTTGATTTTGTCTCCATTTATCCAGGGCTCTTGTATTAGCCCTATGGAGATTTGCTTCTTTATAAACCTCCAGTATAAGGCACTCGAGGATGCCTTTGAGTGCTGGAGGTTTATTTGGATACACTTCACTTTGGGGGCTCTTTTCTCGCCCCTTTCTGCTCCGACTTTGGGCGTTCTTTCTTACCGCTTACTTTCTTCAGCGGTTTTTCAGCGTTTGCAGCAGTACCCGGCCCACTTCCCCTATTGCCCGTATTGGGCACTTTGGGGTGTGTACCGGAGCTACCCTGCTGCCCTCTTTGGGCAGAGTGGGGAGTACCTACGCAGGTGCTTGCTGCAGATGTTGAAGCATCTGCATCTGGCCCCGTGATAGTTTTGGGCTTTTCTTGTTTGCCCTTTTTCGAGCGGAGCTGAATCTGCCCAAATCTATAGCCGATCCTGTAGTTCAGCTTTTTAAGATTTTCAACTGACTGCGTGTCAACTGATAGAGTTACCTCTAGAGATTGGCCGGATGCAACTTTGCGTATAATCCGCCAACTTGAGGCAATAAGGTCCTCATTTTGGGCTTCCATGAGACCCAGGATTTTTTCATCCGTGTAGTCTTGGCTTCCTGGTATGTATGCCACAAGAATCTCTGTGTGAGGCATTTCTGCCTCTGACACGATCTTCAGTGTGGCGCCATCCCAGGGTTTAAGTTCGGCCTCTAGGCCCTTTATCCATTCGGCTGTGGCTGCATTGGTACACGTGATACCGAGTCAGCCTGGTCTTTTGTGGATTTGTTGGAATTGTGGCTTTGTAGCAGTCAATTTTCCTTTCTCCATTATATTATCCACTATTGCTTCTTGAATGGCTTCAAGTTGTTCCATAGTCAGGAGCTCTTTTGGATATAAGGAATGCATGATTCCTATCTTAACCCCGGTTAAGGCCTGGCTGAAGGTAAGTTTAGCCACCCCATCAGGTGCCGCCCCATCCTCATCAGTCCTTGCCCGCTTTTTATCACGGGTTTCCGGGGTACTGCCATCCGATCTGTTTCTTTTGGCAGTTTTAGGATTATATCCTACACGGGCAAGTTCCCTGGCTTTATCAGCCGGTTGACCCTTTTGGATAAAGTATTTCATCCGCTTGCGAGCATCTCCACTGAGTCTTTCCCTTTTAGCCTTTATTTGTAGGCTTTGTAGGGCTGGGTTGACTTCTTCGTCGCTGCTCGCGAGAAGTACCTCCTCTGTTCTTTGGTCTGGATTTTCACCCAGTTCCATGGTTATTATCTCCTCAGCCTTTTGGCCAGAATTTTCATCCTGAGCCATAGGCTTTAGGATTGGGTTAAGGCCTTGGGGGGCATCTGTTGTTGACTCTGTCGAGGGCGAGTCTCCCTTTGTTTTTATGTCTATTTTCTTCATGTTGATCCCACGAGAAGCTAGGGAAAATTATCACCTGCAGCAGAGCCCCGCTTACCACAGGGAGGCTATATAAAACCGAGAGCGCCGGGTGCTCGGAGTTCGCATATTAGTGACTGGGATTACCTTCCCAGCCATACAGTCTTGGCATATGCTGTTCCACCGTGACTTTAGGGTTTTTTATAGAGGATTTCTCCTCGCGAAAAGGTGGTTACTCTATCACTAACTCAGCCACTCGAAACAAAATTTCTTCTGCTACACACTAAAGAACACACCTATTGTGAAAAAATGTGAATGGGGCTCAAACTTTTGAAAAAATCGAATTTGAACTTAGCAAATTTAACGAGATTCAGTGGTAAAATTAACGAGATTCCCGCGCGTCGCTCATACTGTTGACAATCCGTGCAATTACGATATAATGACCCTAACACTTAGAGTATTTCGCACCGGCAGATTCAGCTCGTCTCTCGTACATGTAACATCGATTATTTTTTGTTTTTACGCGATTTTTTGGGGGTGAAACGTAATAGTGTACTGCCCCATACCGCAACTATACTTTTTAATGCTAATTCAACGGTCTCTAAGCTCCCGGTTTCATTTATCCCGTTTTTTTTTGATGGGAGGCGCCTTCTCGTATGTTCAGCATAGTACCTAACCAGAGTCAAAACCACCCTGGAGGGGTGCAGAGCGGAGCGCAGCGGTGCCCCGAAAGGGTAGGTTTTGACGATGGATAACCCTCCTTATCGAATGCACACCCCAAAATTCGAAGAAGAAAAAAATTTTACTTTTTCGGCAATACACGGGTTATTTTCCATTTTTGTGATTATATTTATTACTAATATCCACTAATCACACCCCCATCTATCCGAATTTCAAAGAAAAATTCAAATCGGAGCGAAAAAATTTTACGCATTTTCAAGGGACCGTCTTTCAATAATTGTACAGGGAACTAGTGACAAGCAATACGGTACCTAGCGGAATTTTGGCAAACTTAGTTAAATGACTAATATCGTTTATTTTACGCAATTTTGCGTATGTTGTAGTGGTGATTTTAAAAGTTTTCGACGATTAACAAAATTTTCTAATAATATACTTCGATATGAGCGCTAATCAATATTGTTCAGTGCCTCAATGTTCATCTTGGGCAAAGAAAAATCCGGAGTTAAGTTTTCATTTATTCCCCACGGCTGAAGACCCTCGTGGTAAATAAATTGGGAGTAAATTTATTGCAGAAGATTGGATGCACAATGCTACAATGTTTATTTTGTTCTGCTTCGCTTCTATTAATGTTTTACCACATAGAACAACGTGCCTTTCGTTTAAAACTGTTTAGCCTTCATAAACACATCTAGATGTTTCAGACCCCTCTAAATATTGGAAATTATAAATTTCGAATGAAAATCTTACTGTAAGTTTATGAATTTAATTTAGGAATTAAACAAAGCTCTTTTAGATAAAACAAAATCAAGGAAAAAAAGATGAAACGAATTGTAACTTGAATTAATAAATTTTAAAACATTAATTTATTTAGTACATTATTTTTATTTTATCTTTTCCCGATGGAAGTCCCAATAAGTTTTAAGTCGTTTATTAGAACAATCATTTATCAAAATAATCAATTCCAATTTTATCTTTTAGTTTGGTGTGCATAAATCACATTAGTAGATATTAAATATTCAAAAAAAATGTACTCCAGATTTATTAAATAAAAATTATAAGTAAGGTACCGGGTAGGTACAAATAAGGCCCGGCTTATAGAAAATATTTTTTATTTATACAAAAACAAGCTAAACATTAAACATTTTCGTATAGGAGTTTCTGTATATTGTTTACTACCAATAAAAAAAGTTTAGTTGAAAAAATCTGCATGAAAGGCAAAAAAACATGCATTAAAAAAAAACGAAAATGGGCCTTATTTGTGCCCCTACAATAAATAAGGCCCAACTACTTTTCGCGGGTGTTACATAATTATGTATTCATCGTCGTCTGAAGCAGTATAACCCAAACATTCTTCATGAGCCCACTTAAGGCATTGACTCATATCTTTTTGCGAGAATTTTTCGCAGATAGGGCAATACCAAGCATCGCTTAAAGTTTCTTTAGAAGTTGAAACCATTTGGCGCGAATATTGCGGAAAAGTTTCCCCGTGATAAAAGCCTACGCAGAAAATTAACATATTTGGATAGGTTTAGCAATAAGGCCCTCGAGACAAGAAGAAGGCCCTCATATCAACAGGTGCGGGCCTTATTTCTAACATGCACAAGGTTAGGTTATTTTCAAAAAATACTTAAATAATGTCCAATTCAGCCCTGATTTCTTTGTCAATGGTACATGAATACTATACTTCCTTGTTATAGAAAAAACTGTTCCTTCTAGTATTTTAAAAAGTAAATAAAAACACAATTTAAATACACAATTTTATTAAAAATGCACTTGCAGCACTAACACCTGCAGTTTTTATCGTTGGAGTTGATATAGAAAACTTTTATAGTTATCACTATCTTTAGAATGGTATTATATACCTATACGAACTAAAATATCCTTTTTTTAAATTTTCTACCGTTACAGATATCTTAAAATCGATAATGGGCCTTATTTGTCACAGGTACCTTATTGCAGTTGGAATTCTTTCGAAGCTAACAGTTCTTTTCTTGATTTCTCAATAATTTTTCTTGTTTGCTTAACGCCCTTCATCGGGTGTTTGAATAATTACATTGAATGATGTAATACAAATTTTAATAATCTATGAGTTGCACTTCAATTAAGATTACAACTTCGGCCGGTCGTGATATTTGAATTGAAAAGTATTTTCAACTTGAATTTGACCATGTGGCGATTTACCAAACAAGGTAATGGGGTACCGACAAAAAAACTTGTTTGTATCGAATTTACATTCAGCAAGCGCCACCACGCGGGAGAATTTCAAATTAGTAAATGACGTATTAAATGAAGGTCAAGTTATAGATTTCGTGGGTAAATATGGTCTGGAAAGCTTTTTTAATTATCTGTGCCCCCGTAACGCTAAATAGATTCATTGGTGTATCACCTACTAGATGAGTAAGAGCAGCCGCATTTGCCAAGTAGTATACATAATGGGAAGAGTGTCATAACAACTGTCACCCCAAATAATTTCAAAATTTTTTTATAGCAAAAGGAACCTTATTATAGTGTACTGTAAAAATTTCACTCGAGATGATATACATAAAATTTCGAGAAAAATCAATTTAAAAAAAGCTAAATTTAACATGTAAATCGCACGTTTAGGCCACGCCCGTTACCGAGGTTATAAATATAAGTCACGCTCGCTCGGTACGGACCGCATTTGCCAGTCTACTGCCGTGCGTATAACATCGGAGTAATTATTTAAAAAACGGATCTTTTCAGAACCACAAATATTTTAAGAATAAGGTCTCTAAATAAAAATAAAAAACTATGGGGAAAACCTAGGCCTTGGAGCCCCGCGGCCGGTTTTGATGGTGCAAATTACTTTTTAGGGTGGATCCGGTCTGGCCAGAACTGTGCGCATCAAAAAACCTACCATACGCCCCTCTGGGGCTCCGGGCGGTTTACGAGAAGGCGCCACCCATCAAGAACACCGGGATCTAAAACCCCTAAAAAATCGCGTAAAAACAAAAAATAATCGATGTTACATGTAGGCGAGTCGAGCTGCATCTGCCGGTGCGAAATACTCTAAGTGTTAGGGTCATTCATTACGCACGGACCGTCAACAAAATGAGCGACGAGCGGAATCTCGTTAGGTTTTTACATGAAAATTAGCTAACTTCAAAATCGATTTACTCAAAATTTTGATAATACATTCTCAGAATTTTTTTGTAGTAGGGGCCTATATAAACCTTCATCTTTGCAATAGGAAGGTTACAAGTTAGTTCGTAATGACAGTTATTATGACACTCTCACCTACATAATAACAGTATTTTTGCATAATCGATCGGGTGTCATCATAGTACAGTTTAAAAAATCTGATGTGACAACACATAACTTTCCCATTTAGTAGATTCCACTTCATTTTATATTAAATATTAATAAAAAAGATGTTAACTCAAAAAAATTTTTAACTCTATAAAATACACAAATTACCTACTTTGAGATATCAAAGTTACGAAATTTAATTTGTAATTTAACATGGTAACTCATATCTTTTAAAAGCACATGTTTATATTTTCATTTTAACAATAAAATAACATGTTAGCATTGAAAAATTTTTAAAATTATTGTCATTTTCCAAAATAAATTAGAAATTTGCGGAATGCCGTGCCGTCTATATGCAATCAAATTTTAACTATGCGCGTATAATGACGTCAGAATTAATGTTTTATAAGTAGGGGAAGGTGGGGCAGAACGGGGGTCGATGTGGTTGGGACAGTATTTGAAGGTGTAAATAAAGAGGTAAAAATCTATTATAGTGTGAATAAATTTATTTAACATTTAGTTTAACATCTCCGATGGTCAAAATTAAAATAATGAAAATATTTGTATTTATTTTAAACGTTTGAAAAAAGAAAGGTTATATCCCGTTCTGCCCCATGCATAGTAGTGAATAATTATAGTGAATATATAACAAACACAAAAGAAAAGAAATTAGATCGGTGAAAAATAAAAGTATGGTCGGGGCGGAACGGGGTAGGACCCCGTTCTGCCCTACCCCGTTGTGCCCCAAGTGTTGGTAAACCAAACATCGCAAGGTTAGCGACAGCCATGTTACTTCTCCAAGACATGTTAACACGTGAAAAGATACTTTAAACAACGCTTAATTCGGTAGACTAAATTGGAATAACGAAAAGTAATGTGAAATATATCTTACCTTGTTTTCAAATATTCATAAAGTTGTAATTTTATACAGATTTCAGGGAGGTGTTTAATGAACAAAGGAGAAACACTTGGTAATTCACAACGACCGTTCTTATCACGGCACAGATGCATAATGAAAGTGTATAGAGAGTTGCAGCGAACTGCAGTGCTACTATCAGCAAATTAACCTGATCCCCCGTTCCGCCCCGACCCCCATTCCGCCCCACCTTCCCCTACCTAATTAAAAAATTCGTTTGATATTAATTACATATTGCTGTGTAATCTTTACTGAATGAAAGTAAATTTTTAAAATGGAAAAATGAAATTTCCAAGGGTGCAATTTCTCAAGAAATTCACGATCCTTGTCCCTCTTATAGCTCAGTCGTGGAGATTCACTCAAGGTGTGGTAGGTTCAGGTTAAACTCAATTAAGGGATGCTTATTGAAGTTGAATAAATATTTGTAAATTGAAAATTGTTGATGTAATGATATTCGGAGATAAACTAATTCGCTTTTGTTGTGATGATCTTTTAAAATTGAAATGCTTGCTGTCTTTGAATTGAATCAAAAGAATAAAAGATTGTATTAAATCAAAAATGGTTTTATATTTACCAAAATAATTAAATCGCTTGCGTACACAATTTTTCAGATAAATTTTTATCTGAGGAAATGACAATGTTAAATATCAAATAAATCGAAGTGAGTAGGTCCAAAAATATCTTCTTGTGGCGTAGAAAAGTTACAATAATAATAATTTACAAAAAGTTAATAAAAATCTTTCAAATACCTTCAAATGTGTTTGTGTATCCAACTTATATAAAAGTTGCGCAGAACACCAACTCACTAACACACACTTGTCGAACCATGCTGATCAGCTGATGACTGTTGTTGTGAAGGTTGCTCCTGGTTTCGTGAATATACGGCGTTGATACATGAAATCAAATTGTTGATCATATTGAGTTGATCAATTGGAATGCTGGTAAGTTGTTTTGTTATTATTTGCTTCCATGATATTTATTGTGAGTCGAATTTTAATGCATTTTGTTTGTAGACGTCTTGTTTAGCTCGGTAGCCATTTTTATAAGATTGCATCATTGGACATTTGGATCATTTTAATTTTGATTGTTCATACTGGAACCACATACGTCTTACGTTTTTGAGCGTTCGAGAAAGACTGACTTTTGTGCCTGCGCTGTTCATGAAAATCGGTCAAATTTTCTTATCAGTGAGTCAAATTGAATACTTTTTGAGATATTATAATAACCAAATGTTTTGATATTTTCAGGACAGCTTCCATATATGATGATTTGATTAATTCTGTGGTTCCCAGACGTCTCGTGAATACAGAAGCAGTTTGTAGGCAAGATTTTGATGTGGTTTTGACCTTTTTCTTATCATGAAACTCTTTATCAACTTTGAAGCGAAAATGAACTCTATTTACCTTTTTGTAGATTCACAGTAGCAAATTATAACCATTAGAAAGAGTGGATTATTTAACAAATTTCTATATAATTGGTTTTACACAGTATTTGTTATTCATGGAATAAATTCCATTTTTGTAACGTACAATTTTTGGTTATGTTACTGCTGATAACAGTTTACAGCAAAATTACCTTTTTTGACTTAAATAATCTTTTTTACGAAATTTTGAAGTGGCAATAACCTTCATGAATCTATTTTACAGCTTTATTTTATATTTATCAATCCTTAAAGATCTTTGTATGCTCATAATATAGAGAAATTGCGAAATTGGTTTATCTTTCTTATCAGTAAAGTTTTAATGAGGTCTAATTTTATGTGATATTTTAATTTGAGTTGGAAATTCAATAATTTGCATTGGCCTGATAGCTTGAGACACAGCAATATTGCTATGTGCCGGTCCTCAATAACGGGTCACAAGCACTTTTATTGAAATTGAAAGTCAAAATTGAAATCTTTTTTATGATTTTAATTCCCGTTTGCTAGCTCCTTGTAAATATTTAATTCGCATGTAAACACCTTATCTCAGTAGTAAGTTGCTTGTGAGGGACTCTTTGCTTATCCTGAAATATTTTAAAGTGGGTGGAGAAAGTATGTTCGCCAATGGATATCAAAAAGATATAAATAATTTATTTTATAATTAACATGAACAAATACAAACCCCAAACTTATTCTAAACATATAATTTTACGTGGAACATTTAAATTTATTAAAATTATCAAATTAAAGTTTATTTGCCGCGTTTACGTGTTGTTGTTAAGCGCGTTTGATTTTAAATTAGTCACTTTTCCGCGAAAATGTTAAATAAGTTTTTAATGTTTCTTATGTTGTTTATTTTATACGCATCATTGATGAATTTCTTTCTCACCCATTTATTAATTTGACTTTATCAGAATCTTTTTAAATTACCTGTTGGACCTTGCTTTCTGTTGTTAAAGTGTCTTCATGCAATTAACGATATACAGAGTGCTTGTTTCGATTTCATATTTGTTATTATTGATATTTATTTCATAGTAATATGTTTATATATTAAATTAGTTAAAATATTAAATTATAGTAATGAACAATACAAATCACTTTGACAGATCAAAATTATCCGAGGCAAACCATATTATTTTAATTGCGCTTATTTTATTTTTGCATTTTAACAATAATTTAAGAGGAAAATATCAAGTGTGGGGTATCATAAGATCCGGAAAAATAATCTCGTTCGATTGATATGATTTTTAATCTCATATTATGTTCCACCGGGAAGCGGCAATGCTGTTTAGCAATTTTCAAATGGGTTAAAAATGGACGGTTTTCAACCAAACTCTAATCAGCTCTTTAGACATCTGCTTCAAAGTAGTGTATAAAATTTCAACTCAATCGGTGCACGCGTTTGTCTGAAAATGTTGACGATAGAATGACCACACACACATCCGGACATCATTCCAAAATTGGCTCTTAAACAATTCATATGGGCTCATAGACCATGGGAAAAATGGTAACACAAATTTTTTTTTTTAAGCCGATAACAATATTTTCCTTTACTACATAAATGGGAAAGTAAAATTGGTTTTTGTGAGATTATTTTTCAAAAATTACCACCTTATAAAATTTTCTACTTATTGCTATAAAAATTTTTTTAAGAGCGTGACCCCGCCTGAACAAGTTAGGATAACAAAATCATTGGGTTCCATATTAACTAACAAATTGTAAGTAAATATAAAAAATAAAATAATAAATAAATATAGGTAAAAAATAAATTTATGAAATATAAAAAAATAATACAATGTAGGTACAAAAAACAGGCACGTAACAAATAATAAAATTATAAATAACTACTTTGAAAGGTAGTACTGAGTAAACCCATCTAGGTAATAAATACTATACAATTTTATATAAATAATTGGTAACGGTCTTTCTTAATATTAATTTCAAGTAACAACAATATAAAATATTACAAAAATATATTACAAAATATAGGTCCAGGACCTGTTTACTAATTTTTGCAATTAGTTCTGTGAGCATTTTTGGATTTTACATCTCAAGTAGCTTGCTAGGCTTGCCTTTCGATGTGCCTGCACCCTGTTTTTTATTATTATGATGGCAAATCATTACCACAGAGGGACCGACGGATTTACGTGCCCTCCGAAAGCACGGAAGACGGTCAAGAATTTTTAGACTGTACCCAGAGTCGAACCGGGGAGTTGATCGCGCTAACTATCAGGCTAACTAAAATATTAAATATACAAATTATTTCTCTTCGTGGTTTCTAGTTATTCTTTTGATATTATGCGGGGTCGGAAATATCGGTCCTCTTTATATTTTTAACAGAATCCACATATTGTTTAATCACTTTAAAGCGTATCACTTATCACTCGGAAAACCGGTCCTCTTATTCCTTTGACAGAATCCACATTTTTTTTTATCACTTTGAAGCGTTGCATAGAGTTACCATTTTGGATTGTTATAAAACTAGAAGAACTTTTATCTAAATTTGAAGTTGATTTTTGATTAGCAGCCATCTTACTGGCGAAAGGAGTTGTTTTGGAAATGGACAATTTAGGAGAATATTCATTCGGAATGTTCACAGGGTTACGTTGAACAGATGCTTTAGTAAGTGTCGTAATAGTGGTACCATTGGTCGACTGCGGAACCAAAAGTGATTCATCATTTTGAGGTGTCACAAGTACATTTTTACCATTTTGTTTTGTCACGTCTTTATTGTGCCGTAATGGGCCCACATTAGTTTTGTTGGGTACAATGGTGCATTTGTATTTTCTTTTACTTTTACCTTTTAAGGGCATCAAATTTACATATTTGCCTTTAAGCAAATTAGTAGTATTTTCAGTTGCCATTAGAACTTGCAATGCTTTCCGAGTGGGAAATTTTGGTGGAGCAACCACAATATTGATTTGAACTCCAGATTTTTCAAATTGAGATTGAACTGCACCATTATGTAATTGTATGATACGGTTTTTGAGTTCTGGTCGAACTACAACGTCATTTTGAATATTGCTTTTCAGTCTTTTAGGTTCAGGTTGAATAATAACTTTGTCTTCCAATTGTAAGGCCCGTTTTTTCAGTTCTCGCTGCTTTTGATTTTGAACAAGCGACTCTAATTTAGTTGTTTGGATGGTTGACGGCACAACTGGTTCAATTAAAACATCATCATCGCCCAATATATAAGTTTTCTTATCTTTCTTAGCTACAACAGTTCCACTAAAACTGTGAAAACAATCAAGTTTCGTTATAGTAATATCATTGGTACTTAAATTAGATATCTCTTGGAATTTAGAAACTATAGAATTTTTATTTGGCAAACTCCGTCGGTTTTCTTTAGATTTGATGTCTTTGCCTATGCTTGGTTTTATTTCTATTTTATTTTTTAATAAATTTATTTTGTTAATGTTGCTACTCGATTGGGTTTCCAAATTTATTGCATTTTCTATTGTTTCAGAAGTAAAACTGCTGGGAGATTTTGGTCTAACTGATTTTCGTGTTTGTGAACTCCTAATTTTTTGAAGTTTTGCCGCACTTAATTCTTTCTTTGCAAAATATTCCAGTTGCTTATAAATTTTTGATGTTATTGATGTGGGATATGAATTAATTAGCTTCAATGACTTTTCTACATTTTTTATAGCACTTTCATCAGGGCTAAGCTGAAGGGTGGAAATAATTTTTTTCATCACCTGCAATTAAAAATTTTGAGTTAAGTTCGAGTAAAACATCTCAGGAAGTTTGTATTATTAATTCACCCTATACAAGGATGGAGTAAAATTTATTCCAAAAGTATCATTAATAGTCTAGGTACATAAGATCTTTAGGCGGTCGAAATTTGGCAGACATGTGTACCTTATATTTGAGTGTCCAAATGAATACTCTGAAAAGGGGAAGAGCACGTAAAATGGCACCCGGATTTCGGATCTGTCGCGCCCTAGGATATTTTTTCCAAGTAGAACGCAAAAAGTGAGATGGACACAAAAATTACAATAAACCCAAATCAGAAATTGTTTGGGTTCTAGAAAGAACCGATTTTTTATCGTCCTGACATGCGAAACAACTGCAAAATTAAAATCCACATTTAAAATACACGTAAAGTGAACTATGAAGGTCCGAGGTGGAATGCGCCTAAGTGTAAGACTGTATCAATTCACACGCACCGTCAACAGAATGCAATGGTAAATCACCTGATAATTAAATGCGAGCTTCTGATTGGTTAAGATAATGAGAAACCATGTATTTTACTACCTTTTAGGCTTCTATACAAAGTATAGCAAGAAGCCTTATGATCTGGCTCCGTGTCCGTCTGTCCGCATAATTCAAAATCATACAGAGCGTTTCAAATCGTGTTGGAAATACTCTGTGTGTATAGAGGTCTAAGAACTGGGTAGCCAGTGCGCTACTTTTAGGCTTCTATACAAAGTATAGCAAGAACCCTTATGATCTGGCTCCGCGTCTGTCCGTCTGTCTGTCCGCATAATTCAAATCTAATCAGAACCTTCGAAATTGTGATTGTAACCGCAAAAATTTAATTAGTGCAGATTATTTTACTTTGATGTGAAAAAATAATTTTTTATTGATGTGGTTAGTGAAGTTAAGTTATAAATAAAAGAGAAAGGAGAGGATTGGTCCACCTCAAAAAAAGGACCATACATTACAGAGAAGTAAAATTTCTAATAGAATGGAAAAGTTTGATTGTTATTAGTACTTATATAGTAAATGATAATTACCAATCGCAAAAAATTTAATTGGTGCAGATTATCTCATTATGTGATGTTACATTATATGGCGATCAAAAATAACCAGATAATAACAACTTTCCACACCAGAAAGGTAGCTGTATAGAATCCTAAGAACTGCCGCTAAAGCGAGTTCCACTTTGTTTAAATGCTGTTTTAAGGGTTTAAACATGAATATTCCGCAATTTCCAAATTTCAGCTTTCCAAATATCTACAGGGAATTTTTAAATTCCGGGTTCCATTTTGCGTGCTACTCCCCTTACTTCTCTAAACTATGGCAAATAGGAGTAGGAGTACTTTGGAGGATCATTAGAACACTTAAATACACATGTTTGCAAAATTTCAGCTTTCTCGGATGGTTTACAAACTCTAGCTAAATTTTGGCTTCGTTGCTAAAGTTGATAAATAAAATAAACTTTACCTCTGTGAGAACATCTCCATGTGAACGTTGGGAAGAAGTACCTCCCAATGAAAAACTTTTTGCTAATTGATTAGTTATATAATAAATTTGACGATTATTACGTTCCAAAACAACAAATTCAATTTCGCTCTCCTGCAATCCAATTGTTTTTAATTGTTTCTTACTACTTCCACGGATATTTTGAACTCCAAAGCTTCCGGCAACCTAAAAGTTTAAATTTCAGAGTTAATAAGAGAGAAAAATCTTAATGAGATATCAAAATAAATTACAGTTACTTTCAATTACAGGAATTGAACCAAAAATGCCCTAGACATGTATTAAGAAGTAGACTTCTAAATAAGAGTAGAAGAACCCGTTTTATTAAATTTTTAGCCAACTTCCCACAAATAGGATCTACTATTTGTCCCAACAGCGATAATCACAAATATCCCGACAAGACAAAATTACAGTAGTGCCCATTTGATTATTTTAATCTGGAGGATGCCCTTAAAACGCTATTAACATTTCGTAACTTAAATTGATCGATGTGGACAGGGAGAGGTAAACAAAAATGGATACACAATGATGTACTCAGGTGAAAACGAGCAAGGAAGGAATGGCACTGCTGTAATGATAGGAAACAGATTTAAAAATAACATACTACAGTTCATACCAATGGGCGGAAGGCTTGCATATGTGAGAATACAAACTAAACCACAGAATACATCTATAATCAGCGCCTACGCACCAACAGAGGATTAGTGATGAATTAGATAAGGTTGACTTCTACAACAAACTAGAAGAATTGATAGAAACAATTAATAAAAGGGATATTTTAGTAATAATGGGTGATTTCAATGCCAAGATAGGTGAAGTGGCAGGTAGAGAAACGATACACAGCACAACAAATGAAAATGGACACAGACTGTGCAACTTGGCGGCGGCTGTTGCCTTGGACTTTAGTAGCACAAGATTTAGACACAAAATGACCTGGACGTGGCCAGGAGGCGGAATACAGTGACGGAAACCAAACAGATCACATAATGATAATAAAGAAAAGAAAAACACTAGTCACAGATGTAAGACCCTACAGGGGTGCAAATGCGGATCCTGACCAGTATTTAGTGGTGGCAAAAATAAAACTCAATAAGGCCCAAGAATACAAAATCAACACATTTAGCAAGAAATTGGCAACAAACAAACTACAAGATGAAAGAATAAAAAAACGATTTGAAGATGCGTTAAAGAGAACAATGGAAAACCAGGAAAGACATGACAACATGGGACCAAGAATACAAAAAAATAACATCCAGTCTAATAACGAGTGCGGAACAAATAATAGGATATGAAGGATGGAAAAAAGATAGAGAATGGTTCGATAACGAGTGCAGAGAGATAAGCAAATTGAAGGCAAAAGCAAGAAACAAATGGCTCAACACAAAGGAACACGAAGATCAGGAAAACTATAGAATTAAAAGAAGTGAGGCGTACAAAATATATAAAATAAAGAAAAACGATTGGCTAAAGAAAGCAATAAATATCATAATAACCGACAATTCTAAGAAAGATTGAAAAGACACAAGATGGGGGCATAAGATAAAAACAAGAGGAATAAGAAACAAAGAGGGACAGTTGGTGGATGAAAGAGAAAAAATAGAACAAGTATGGGTCGAACACTTCCAAGGTTTATTGAATGAAGCACAAGTAAAAGATTACCCCATCGTAGAAAATGAAGAAAATCAACAAATAGAAATACCAACTTACGAAGAAGTTACCGAAATAATAAAAAGGCTTAAAAACAGAAAATCTCCGGCTAAAGATGGTATAAACGCCGAATTGCTCAAGAATGGTGGAGAAATCCTACAACAAAGAATACATGAACTTATAGAACAAGTATGGTTAGAAGAAAAAATGCCACAAAAATGGAACGAGGGCGTGATAGTGACAATTAAAAAGAAAGGAGACTTTGAAAAATGTGAGAAGTACAGGGGCATTACACTGTTAAATACAACCTACAAGATTCTGTCATCACTAATAAACAAAAGATTGAAGATATTTTCTAAAGGAATAATTGGTGACTACCAATGCGGATTTGTGGAGGGCAAGTCGACAGTGGACGCAAAATACGTACTAAAATAAATTCTAGAAAAAAGTCACGAACATAACATAGACTTGCACATGATCTTCGTAGATTTCAAACAGGCATTTGATAAAGTTAAGGGGTAATGACACTCTGGGATTTTTAAAAAAAGCAAAATTTTTTTTTACATTAATTAATAGTTCAATATCTTAAAATTTATGTATTAAAATTTCATATCGATATTCCGAATATTTTCGGAACTATAGGCATTTAAAGCGCATAAGAAGTAGGCAATAAATTACCCAAGTTTATGGTACTGAGCATTACAACTGTCGGCAAACCATAATAAACCAAAGTGCATCCTTTATTACTTTTAAAAATTCTAAATAGGTACGAAAATTTAAAAAAAATTTATTATTGTCCTGTAATATTATATTTTATAACCTGTAAATCAAATATGAAATTTTGCGAAAGTGGACGACGTGGTTTAGGATTTAAAACTGTTATTCTTGCGAGAACTGTAACGAAACTGTCATTCCAAATTGCCCATTTATTGATAAAGCATATGAAATTAACCCTAAAATTATCCTGGGCCCAATTGCTTGAATTTCTGTGCGAAAGCTGATGCACGCCGCATTAAGTTCTCGGAGCGATCGCTGTCTGACGCTGCTAAAGAGGCTCGGTTTTGGTTAAAATCAGCCAGAAATGAAGAACAGCAGTATATTAACATAGAAGACCAATTGTATGGTGCAGGTATTGCAGATTAGAGGTAAATAAAAAAATTTCATTCAATAATGCTATGTAAAACTTTAAAACGCTCTATCTCAAAATGACAATTTCTCAATTGGACGGCAACATAACTTTGACAGATCTTAATCGATTTGCTTGATATTTTAACTGTAGCTATAAAATTACATTATCTAGGAAAGTACGTACGGATTTGGCGCTAAATTGTAAACTTTTCTTGTTATAAACAATTTTTCACGTAATTTTTGATCAAAAATAGAAATTTGAAATCAATCGTGCGCTATTCTTACAAAAATCAATATTTTTTAATTTCCGTACGTACTTCTCTAGATAATCTTATATAGAACTGAAAAAATTTTTGTTTTTTGTTCTAGGTCAAAAATTAGCGGAGAAATCTTGCCGGCCGCGGAACGCTATTTGTAAAGAGAGGTTTCCTTTGCTGGGATGTGACGCTGCCATTTTGTAAAAAAATTTAAAAAAAAATTATAAAATATTCTATAAAATATGTACAATAAACCGTTTCAAACAGAGTTTCTATTGCATTTACTATAGCGCCATAAAAAATTGTTAAAATTATGCTATTTTTGTGTCTTCTAGAGTGTCATTACCCCTTAACAGACAAGAATTGATAAAAACAATGCAAGAAATGAAGATTCCGAGTAAGCTAATACGATTAACACGAATGACCCTGGAAGAAACTACAGCTTGTGTCAGAACAACAAACGGCGATACAAAGGACTTCCAGGTAAATAGCGAGGTAAGACAAGGAGACGCGATGTCATCAACCCTCTTTGATCTGTTTCTGGAAAAAATAATCAGAAGCATAGAAATCAAAGACACTATAAGCAGCAGGGAAATGCAAGTGATGGCCTATGCAGATGATGTAGTCATAATATCAAGAACTTTAGGAAAATTAACTGAAACCGTCAAAAACATCAATGACACAGCTGAAAAAATAGGACTATCAATAAATCAAGAAAAACAAAATACATGAAATGTCAAAGGAAAAATACGAACAAAACAAATAATCTAAGAATATCAGCTGGAACTTACGAAGAGGTAAACAGTTAGTATCGTATGTATATCTGGGTGTGCTGCAAATAAATAATAAAAACTAGCGACATGAAGAACTAAAAAGACGAATACAACTAGGAAACAGGGCGTATCACGCAAATAAACACCTACTGTGCGATAAACAACTGTCAAAGGCAACCAGAATCAAGATCTACAAAACTTTAATAAGGCCAATCCTCACGTACACAGCTGAAACCATGTGCTTTAGTAAGAGGGAAGAAGAGGAGATGAGAATTTTTGAGAGAAAAATATTAAGAAAAGTAATAGGATTACACCGAGTCAATGAACAAGAAGCGAGACCAAAGCTGAACCATGAGTTGCTGCGTGAGATTGACAACGAAGACATCATACGAACAATTTGTTACGTTATTAAATTTTAATATTCTTTTTCGAACTACGACAATTTTCTGTTTCCAAATGGTGTAATATTCAATTATATCCTACGGTCATAATTTTTATTTTATTTCAACATTCACAGAAACTACCCCTATTATACTAATTTATTCGTTCAGATTTTGACAAGAAGTAAACAATTTTAAAATTAAAAAGTGTTCTGGGAACACATGTTAGGTACAAAATAATTTTAGTGAATAGGAGTAATACAAAAAATCAATTAGTTTTCACAGAATTTTGAGTTGCCTGAAATCAGTTAACGTCATATCGCACCATTTGAAGAACAATAAATTAGTCTATTTATTGTCAGGTTTGAACGGTTTATCGTCACATTATATCTAGTTCAACTCAATTGTCGGTTACGTATAGAACCAATTTCTGTGATTGGCTTTTTAAAAAAATATGTTAAAATCATTGGTTCCCCTATTTTAAAAAATGATTTCTTAAATTTTAAAAAGAAAAGAATCAAGATTAAGTTGACAAACTCTGAAGAGGTGAGATGTAGAATTTGTACATCTTACATAAAAATCAACTTAGTCAATTTTATAGAGTTCTAACTATTTGTTTCAAAGTTAATCAATGACTAGAATAAAGCAATAATAAGTAATCAACAAATGTGAGAAACGCCAATATAAAATAAATTATCTTGGCTAAAAATGCGTTAAAAAAAGGAGATAACTTGAATTTTTCCTAATTAAAGTGGAGCGAGAAAATTATAAATTTATAGTTGATAAATGTGAGCGACGCTAATACAATAATTTAGTGGATACAAGTGCGAAATAAATAAATAAACAATATTAATTAAAAATATGTTTCCCATTGTGAGAACAAAGAATATTTTAAACTTTTATGTATTGGAATAGTGCAAACAATAAGAACTGGCAACCAATGAAGATTATTCTAAGTTATTACATTCCAAAAACTTACTAAGGTAAATTTTTAATTTAATTTTAAGATAAATAGTGCGATAGGACATTCTTTTTTATAATTTTTAATATTAAACTTTTAGTTAAATTATAAACGCCACTTAGGCATACTTTCATAGTTATAATTGTTTTTGTACAAATTAATTTTTATTTGTTTATTATATTTAAATTTTTGTAGTTGTTATGCTTTTTATTCTTCGTATAACCTTCCCTTATTTAGTGAAACTTATAAACATAAGAGCCTGAGATAAGTAAAATCCGGTGAGTATTAGCCAGGGGATAATTCACATAATTATGTGAGATTATTAGAATCTCTGATTGCCAATTAAAGTCAGGGGTTCGCAACAAATTAAGTCACTCAGAATAAGATGGATGGGACACGTGATGAGAAGCCACGAGAACTCGATCATTAAACGGATAACGAAGTGGAGACCTATGGAGAACCGTACCACAGGGAGACCCAGGGTAAGATGGCGGGACCAGGTTGAGAATGATTTGAAGAGTATGTGGAGGTCGAAAAGTGGCAACAGAAAACAACGAATAGACAGGAATGGAGAAGAATTATTGTAACAAAAGCAAAAACAGACATAAGAATATAAATGTATTAGAATATGGGGACTAATCCACCCAAAAAAAAAACGGATATGTAAAGTCTCACAAGAGACTCGCTAAATTCCAGCAGGAATAAAAAGCGTGTATTATTATTATTATTAATTGATCGATAACTTGCAAACCGTTGATTTTAGGCCGGAATGGGTAATAATTTAGTTTTTAGATAATTTCGCGCTCTTTAAAAAAGCACTTAGGTATTAACACTAAAAAATTAAGATTTTCGATCTTATGGCCGTTCGAAGCTAGATATAGAATTTTGAAGAAAAACAAAAAAATTAACTTTGCAATTATTTTAACATTTCGCAACTTAATTTGATCCATAACTCGAAAACCATTGATTTTAGACCGGAATGGGTAATAATTTAGTTTTTAGATAATTTCGCGCTCTTTAAAAAAGCACTTGGGTATTAACACTAAAATATTAAGATTTTCGATGTTATGGCCGTTCGAAGCTAGATATAGAAATTTCAAGAAAAACAAATAAATTAAACTTGCAATTATTTTAACATTTCGCAACTTAATTTGATCCATAACTCGAAAACCGTTGATTTTATGCCGGAATGGGTAACTTGAAAAAAAATACTTACATGAAATCCATCGAGAACTGTTGAACTTAATGGTGTTTTCATAGTAGGGTTGAGTTTTTCCATCATGGCTACTTTAACACCACCTTTGAAAGGAAGCATTATAAGGTTTCGAAATAATATTCTGGAAGAGTAATTTTTACATTAATTAAGTAGTTCACATGATAAGATTATATTTAGCAAACTTACCTATTAATTCCATGCACAGCCGAATTATAGTTGGGAAAGCGTCTAATTTGGTTAGTAAGTGGACACAAAATATCGACACCATTGGTAAAATCATGTAAGAACGCTTTAATGTATCCCAAGCCAGGAATGTTAGTAATAAAATATCGAATTGTGGTTTTGTTTTCTATGGAATAACATATTAATTCCATTATTTCATTATCAAATTTCTTTTGGGACTTGTCAAAATCGCAGAATTCGTTCATTAACAAATTTAAATCGCTCCAATATATATCTTGTTCATAATTGGTAGTATCCTTATCATCATTATTTTGTACACACTCTGAAGGACAGCCTAATATCTGAAGTAAATTATTACAATTCCAGTTTTTCAAAATAACTTTCAGCTCGTCTTCATCTTCTGTCAGATCGATGCAATTATCAGGAGTAATACCACAAGTTGAATCCTCACAATCTTCATAATTATCTATTTGATTTACCCAAAGTCCATTTGTAACGCCCATCCTAATTGATTCTTTTATCGCACCAAATTGATCCAACTGAGAGGTAATAAGAGCCGTATGGTGATCCTCCTCATTCGAATAAGGCCCAACAAAAACCTTATCAAAATAATTGGGAACGCAATATATGCCAAAATTTTGATTCGAAACATATTTTCGCATTTCATTTGATGTTAAAATAACAGTCTTCCGCTTCTTTCGAGCTAATTGCACAAATTTCATAATATCACAATAGCTAATGCTGAAATTGTTGTAAGATAAACGAAGATAAGAAAAACTTTGATCAGTATAAATAAGCCTCCATTTGCATTTGTTAGCTTCTCGAGGCAAAGGAAAGCGTACTTCTCTTTTGGTAACAAAAAAGGAAGAATTAACGTATTCATAGAATAAGGAATGTGGCTTAAATTTTCGAATATGGTAATTCATTACTTTGGTTGCACCATGCATACCATAATGTTGAAACTCGCCTTCCAATATTTCTTCTTCTGTTTGATCTTCTTCTATAACTTGTTCATCAATTTCGTTAGAAGTTACATTTTCAACATCGACGACTTTTGTTGGCGGAGCTTGTTTAATCTGTCGAAGAAGCGCAAATTGAGTTTTCAAATTATCATTCTCCAACAACTTTTCCAATACACTGTACACTTCAAAGCATTCGGTTTTATTAAATTCCACTGCTACAAAAATGTTGTCTGGATTCTTGTTCATCGGAACCTCTTTATATATAATCCACCGAATAAAATCTAGTGGAATGGATGCTTCTTCTTGAAGGCGTTCGAAAACTCTTATGTTGCAATGATTACCCGAGGGGCGTTCATTTCTTCGCGTTATTATTATTGGCGATATTTTGGTTGTATTTAGGTACCAAATTTCAAAAATTTTACTGTTGTAGTTACTTTGCACAGTGGTCCAAGGTAATAAGCGAAACACTTTTTGCCGTGAAGAATCCACATGTGTTTCCTGAATATCAATAAGACCAAGCTCCGCAATATCAGTTGGAAGTTTTCTTCTCACAGTTTCAGGCGTAACTATGCCGTTCATCCTTCGATGTAGGCGGGTTATAATATTATCTAAATGACGTTCTGATCGAAGAAAAGGTGATAATTTTTCAATGGTCTGGCGTACTAATTCACGTTCTCTTTCTTCCTTTGTAACATCTTTAGGAACATCACATCGAGACGTACGTTTTAATTCTTTGAATTTAACTTGAAGACTGTCTACATAATGGTGAAGATTTCGGCTAAACATTTTAGAAGATTTAAGGATTTTTTCTAATTGGAATTCCATAGTATTTCTCGTAATATAATCAGTAGAAATTCCTCTAGTTCGTGAACAAAACTCTTCTTTATTCAATGTTTTGGCGCCTTTCTGTTTTCTAACGCATGTTAATTTCGCTACAGCAGGTTTTACTAAACCATCAGGTCGGGGTGCAGCTTTATATTTATACGGTTTTCGTGTTTTTCCAGTATCGATTTTAAGCGATTCTGCCTTAGTAACTGGTGAAATCGCAAGTAATCCCGCCGGATCTGATGTGTATATACAGGCACATCTATGCATAGAATGTATCATGCAATATGGAATTTTCTCATTTAAATTACACTTTGTCAATAGTACAGAACATGGTTTGATATTGTCCGGCAAAACAACACCATCGGTACTCAACTGATGTATGTCACCACTAACGCGGTCAGTTAAATCTTCGTTAAAATAATCATTGTATTTTTTTGGTGTTCTGGTAATTCTACGTCGCCTTTGTTTAGAATCTCCCAGCATTATTAATTGGTCGTCTGTTTTGATGATTGTTTGTGTGAATTCTTTCTCAACCTAATTCATGAAAAAGTATAAAAATTATATATAAAAATACAAATTGTAAGCTACTATAAATTTATGATTAAAATAATAAAACAACGAAACAAAGAAAACTAGGTTTTTGCAATGGTTGGTGTGTACATTTATCCGGCACCAGGATTTTTCAATCGAGATTTACAGTTAGTATTTTATTGTGCGCCTAAAAATTTGAAATTTTCAGAAATTCCCTAACAATATCGATTTTGAAAGAGGATTCGCTCCGAGGCGACCGAACGAGGTAGACGTGAGTCGAGTCGCGCTTAAAATAGAAATTTTTGAAGAAGTAATTTTGTGATTTTTTGAAAAGCGACAAATTTGTGAAATAATTACTATGTAATTAAAAAATTATTTTTGATTTTGCATAAAAAGTAATTGAATAGATAAGTTAAAGAAAAAGGTGTTTGATTGAATAGTGAATTGGAAAATTTGTTTTGAGTGAAAACTAGATGATTTAAGAATAAATTATAAAAACTATTGAAGATTTGAATTGGATGTAAAATCTCGAAAAAACCACGGGGTTTAATTTTAAATAGCTTGGTTGTCATAAAAAAACACCACAGCTAAAATGGCACCCAACTTGGAGGCTCGAAACACCACGAAACTACCCTGAGATTGGTATAAAATTTTGCTATAATAAAAAAAATTTACAATTGGTAAAGAAATTCACATTTTCGAGATTGCAAATTAAAATTTATATGGACAACTGCGACCAATAATTGGAATTTATTACAGAAAAAGATAGCAAAAATATTAAAAGGTGATACAAATGACTATATTTTATTTAACAAGGGGGAAAGAAAAGGAGGAAGTTTCATAGATGCTAGCATGGGAGAAGGAACTCCAATAATTTCAGAAAAAAAGAAAGAAAAAACCAATAGTCCCAGACGTTATGGAGGAGATAGAAGTGCAAGAAGGACGACGGAATATCAAAATATATGTTCCAAATAAAAGAATTAAGATGCAAGGAGAAGGAATTCCATGGATGGATTTGGAAGAATTGGATGGAAAATGGAATAGTAATGGGGAAGATCTGGATCAAAATAAAGAACTGGATGAAGGTACAATAGGGATGCGAGAGGAAATAAAACTGGATATTGATGAAATTCCCTCTCAAATAAATCAATCAATCGATAAAGAAGAACTAAATTCTGGAGTGTACGAAATATAAAGTAAGATTCAATCGTAAAAATTTAAATAAAAAGAAATCTGCTACAAGAAGTAAATACAAAGCCAGAGGTGTAAGTAAAATTCGTGGTTTTAATAATAATAAAAAGAAACATAAAAACTTAAAAAACAATACGGGTGTAAATAAAATTAAAGTAATAACAATTAATTCTGACAAAACATTTAAATGTGAGGCAGTGGAAATTAGGAAGCAGGCAAATTTCAAAAGACTGAAAGGTTTAATATTTCAAGAACCACAAAGAAAGAAATTAAGATTTGAAAATTTTAGATTAAAAAAATTAATAATTGTAAAATTACTAATTAGGGATGCGCGATTTAAAACTTAAAGAATAAGAAGCTTAAAAAAACATTACAAGTAAAAAATAGACGATATAAAAAATTAATATTTAAAAAACTCAGATATAAAAAAACAATATCTAGGGGTTGAGGAATAAAAAATTCAAAAGGACGAGTGAAATAAAAATAAAAACGAAAGAATATTTTTAAAAAATTGATTATAAAACATTAAAATTAATTTAAAATTTATCTTGTGCAAAAGCGGAGTACTGGATAAGTTAGGATAGAGGATTTTTTCGTACTTTCTCCGCGAATAAAACAAAATATACTTCTGCTACCGGTTTCGCAAATTTACTCGCATCTTCAGGCAGAAACAGTCAAAATCTCTACACTAGTACACACAAAGAGCTTATCATTGTTTTACACAAATCACACGTTACACAAATAGATAAGTGACATAAAATAAACTATATTAAATAAACAAAATGAAAGAAACGATTGCATTTGTCAAAGTATAAAATTTCTCTTCTTAACTATTTGTGTATAACAATGATAAGCTCTTTGTGTGTACTAGTGTAGAGATTTTGACTGTTTCTGCCTGAAGATGCGAGTAAATTTGCGAAACCGGTAGCAGAAGTATATTTTGTTTTATTCGCGGAGAAAGTACGAAAAAATCCTCTATCCTAAATTAAAATTAATTTAAATGTGAGGCAGTGGAAATTAGGAAGCAGGCAAATTTCAAAAGACTGAAAGGTTTAATATTTCAAGAACCACAAAGAAAAAAAAAAGATTTGAAAATTTTAGATTAAAAAAATTAATAAGTGTAAAATTACAAATTAGGGGTGCGCGATTTAAAGAAATTTACAAGTAAAAAATAGACAATATAAAAAAATAATATTTAAAAAAACATACTACAAACAAAAGAGAGATTAAAATAGGATAAATATGCAATAATCAGCTATGCATAAATTTGGAAGGAGTTATTTTATTTTAATATTATTATTTTTCAACCACAAAGGTGGAAACCATATTTAAGTTTGAATTGTTATTTTTGTAAATAGATTGATGATAACTATTGGATTGTTTTTTTGTTAAGATGTTGATTTGATCTATAGTTAAAATTGTAAAATTGATTAAACTTTCAAAAACTCACAAAATTCGCATCGGCGAGAAACATTTAAAATTTCAAATTTTTAAGGGCAGATTTTTGATGTAATCTTGCAGAAGCCTTTGCAGAATTCCATTCCGTGTACATGAAAAGGTTAAAAGCTACGACCTATCCGAAGTTGCTCTTTAGTAATATCAGAAACGATCCAACGAGGTAGTACAAAAATTTTCAGGTGCGGCGTAGTGGTAAAGAGGTATTTTTGCCTGAAAATTTTTATTTTCTAATATAAGACACTACATGAGACTTATTTTGAATTTATGCAATTTATTTAGTTTATTCCAGTACCCCTTTGAATCGTTTCTGATATTTATTTTACAATTTAAAGTAATTGTAAAAGATTCAATTTGCTAAATTTCAACCATTTTAAAATTTTATGAGATTACATAGTAATATTTATGTGGATCACAATTACGAGATAGCCCCATTACTATTGTTATTATAAAGGTGTACATCGCCAGCCCCCCCCCCCATTTCGAATTTTGGATCCAACTTATACAATGCGCGAAGGAGGAGCAAAGAGGGCGAAATACATACATATGAAATGCTATGTAAAAACATTAGCTTGGCGCGAAAATTTAAAAAATGTAAATAAGGCTAAAATAGCCTTAAAGAAGGCTGATTGTTATTTATATTATGAAACAATACTAATACCATTTCATAATAATAAAACACGAAATTTGTGTAGCTGTCAAAACGAAATCAAACATTCAACGAATGTTTTCTAGATGGGCTTTTTAGTATTTGGACGCGTTTTCGTTATTGCGCTGATGTTTGTATAAGTTTTGAGCTTTGGTAGCAACTCTACCTATTTGTGCCTCTTTCCTTTTCGTTTGTACCTCATTCGTTTTTGAGATATTTCAAAAATTCGTCGGGAGGGGGGGCTAGCCTCCTCATTTCAAATTTAAATTCAAAATAGTCCCAATTGTTTTTACCTCTTTTAATTTCGTTTCTACAGTTATTTTAAAAAAATTCGTGGGGGCTGACGAAATGTTAGCACTTCGCCAGCCCAGCCAACATTTTTTTAAATATCTCCGAACGCAAAGAGATACAAACGAAAATAAAAGAAGTACAAACTATTGAGACTATTTTGAATCCAAAATTTGAAATTGGGGGGTTAGCATTTCGCCCCCCCCCCAACGAATTTTTGAAGTATCTCAAAAACGTAAGAGGTACAAACGAAAATAAAAGAGGTACAAGCGAGGTACAAAGAATTTAGACTATTTTGGATCCAAAATTCGAAATGGAGGGGGGCTGGCGAAATGCACCTTTATAATAATGATTAGGCACTAAGCCAGTGAGTCACTATTGTATGCTTATTGATATTTGCAAAATTTAAAAATCCTTTACATTTAATGTCCGTTATTTCGAAATTTGCCGAAAAAATATACACACTTTTCATAGAACTGTGGACAGTTCTACGCATCTGCTTGCTGTCGCTGGGGGATTTAGGATTTGAAAAAGCGTAAAATTAATGTAAATGTATAAAACTTCGAAAAAAGCACTGTTGACTAGGGGAACCCCCGTTATATACATCTCAATCATAAATATATTTTTTGTTACATTATCAATTAGAAATACAAAAAATCTTACCTTGGCTAAATTCTTCTTGGCCTGGATTGCATCATCGGTTTCGGTTATCACAACTTCGCCGGGCTCAATTGCAACAGGAATTTTCTTTTTTATTTTCATCGTCTTCTGGTCGTTTTCATAAGGTAGTGTAAATTTAAAAGATCTAAGTATTGCCTTGGCATATTTAGTTCTCAACAACGACAAAGCAAAGTTAGCACGGGTTTCAGTTACATGCCAGTTTTCGTTGCCAATTAGGTGCTCAAGTTTTGGATGGATAACTTGACCGTATTGGGGAACTAATGATATGGACACTTTTGGAAGTTTCACCTCAACGGTTTCCCATTGAGTTGGATCATATTGTACCTTTTCAGGCGGTTTGTTTAAACTGTCCAGTAAAGACGGTTTCTTTATATTGCTCACCTGAGGGGTTTTACCGGGAGCTTTGGAAATTTTCTTCCGATTTTTTGTACAGGTTAAAACTTGATTGTTCTTAATACTGGTCACTTTAAGTTTTTTACCGTTGTATGTTTTTGTTATATCCGAAGAAATTCTATACGATTCTCGGTCAAATAGCACTTCGTCGGCAGTTAATGTCAATTTAGATCCTACTAATGATATGGGTTTTTTATTAGTATTTGTTAAAATTGTAGTAGAATTAGAAGGAAGAGCAACAGTTGAAATGGTAGAAACAGGAGATGCTTCGGAATGGGCAATTGGTCGAGTATTGGTAGTAGACATAATGGAAGTGGTTGAAATTATGGCAGTGTCTAAATCTTCTTCTGGAAGAGCGATATTGTGGTCAAAGGGATCTATCAATTCGGTGGAAATAGTTGAGATTGACATTGAAGCTAAACTAGCAGCAGATGTGGAAGGCTCATTGACATTGGATGTGGTGATGACTGTCGAAACGGTGGGCACAGTAAAATTGTCAATGGTACTTTTCAGTTCTTGAATTCCATTTACTGATTTAGGCGTATTGGCAACCTGATGGAGTTGTTTGCTACTAACAAATGGAGAAGCATCGCATATGTTTTCCTTCTGTGCTTCAATGATTGAGCTTTCCTTGCTGACGGTAGATTTTCCCTCTTCGCACTCCACAAAGCTTTTATTCTTCCATCCTTTAATCTTGGTGATATCTTTTGTTTTAGTTGGTATTATGGCATTTACTACAGGTGTTGAAAATATATTTTCACTTAAGCTTCTCAAAACGTTACCAGTTGACCTTGTTTTAACCAAATTTGCTTCAGTATTGTTGCTTTTTTCAAATTCCAGCTTGTGTTCAATATTTTCACATATTTTTAATTTAGTAGATGTTTTGCTATGGCTACTACCATTAGATTGATCATCTTCCGATATGGGATTTACGTCAGCAGAAGAATTTTCATTTAAATTCAAAACTTCTTCGGTAGTAAATTCTGGCGATTCTTCAATATTACCATTAGATCGATCATCTTCCAATATAAGATTTTTGTTAGAAACACAGAGATTTTCATTGCCATTCAAAACTTCTTCCATTTCGTTGTCAATGCAGTGTGTCATCATATCACATAATTGAGGTACAATATGGTAAGGTACATTATTTTTAAAACTATTGCCATGTTGATCATACAATGATACCACATTTTCCATCGAATTTAAATGAGATTCCATTCTATTTTGATTCGTATCATTGAAGAAATCGTCAAGATCATAATTTGTTTCCTCTCGAACGGGAGATTTATAACCACCGACGACATTGACAATCTTTAATTCGCTATCACCAGTCCCTAACACATCGTTGGTCTCTTCCTGCCTGTTTTTTTCGACAACTACACTTTCATTATTTACAATAGCTGAATTTTCAGAAACTTTTTGAGCATCATCAGGTTGTGAAAACAAAAACTTTAGTTTTGGTTTTTTCTTTTCTCTTAATAATTCTAATTGTAGTTTCAGTCGCTTTCTTACCTCTGCAGCTATCTTCTTAGTCTTTTCGATTTCCCTATTGATTCTCTGTTTTTCTAAAAATAAGTACTTCTTAAGGATATATTTTTTTTTGCACATGGTTAAGTTCTTAATCTTTGAATTGTCTGGAACTATATTATTAATTTTATCGAATGGCACTGTTTTGTCTGTTAATAATACGCAGGTATTTTCACTTTTATCACTAAAACTAGGAGTATCTATCACAGTTGATTTATTAATTAAGTCCGGTTCATCATCTGATAATTCAATCGAAATCGCACTATCTTGAAGATTTACATTATTGTCTTTTTGGAAAGTTTCTTCAATTATTTCAACATCAGAATCACTCTCCTCTACCCGTATGGTTATACCATCACTTCCAGATGTATTTGAGTGATAATCGGTGAGCCGCAAAAGAGCTTCTTCCGGAGACCATCCTGTTTGCTGTAGCAACGTTTCGATTGGATTATTGGATTTTTTCACCGTCAAATCTACTAATGTTAAGCGATTCATCGTGAAGTATCTGAAATTATTAGAGAATAAGTAAAATATAATAAATTATTGGTCCAATACCAATCAGTTGATATTGACCAGAATTTAGTATCTAATAATAGTGGTATATTCGCAATTTACATCACCGTTAGTGGCGCCACAACAACAACAACATGGCTGTTCTTAGACGTATTTAGAATAACATGTAGGATTATTATTAACAATAAGGGGTCGTCCAAAAATTACGTCTAGCAATTTTAAGTAATGTTTAACCCTAATTTTAAACCTAGAACCCCCTCCAAGTATTACGTCACATATTCTTGACACCCCCCCACAAATTTTTCAAATTTAAAATTTATATAATAAAAACAAACCCGGGCGGATTTCATGGGTGTCATCCTCACCTCGGCTGATGACCTTTTTTTTAGGGATAACACCCCAAAGGAAAATTCTATGAAGGGCGGTCCGCCCTCCCCCTAGCTACACGCCAGTGGCTTCAGTGGCTTGACCACTCAAAATATTTTTTTTTTAAATACTTATAATAAAATATTTAATCTATATATTTTGTGACGTCACAATTTTTGAAACCCCCCCTTCACCACAAGGGTCGGACCCCCCCCCAGGAGCGTGAAGTAATTTATGGACGACCCCTAATCTATATATATAAAAATGGTGTGAAAAATGTATACTTATTCATCAATTGAGAACGGCTGGGCCGACTTGGCTCAATTTTTTTTAAGTTGTTCGTAATTGCCAGGAGAAGGTTTTTACGAAAGAAAAAATTAGAAAAGTTGCCCGGAAAATTTAAAAATTCGGGAAATATTCGTTAGCAATTTTTTACTTTCAATAGATGGCGTTTAACGAAATTGCGTCGTCGGCAGGTGGCGCGACAATTTTATTTATTTTTTATTG
This sequence comes from Podabrus alpinus, assembly GCA_932274525.1. NCBI lineage: Eukaryota > Metazoa > Arthropoda > Insecta > Coleoptera > Cantharidae > Podabrus > Podabrus alpinus. The sequence continues at coordinate 5,689,606 of OW026452.1, forward strand.
GCCTAAAATTTGGACCAATGACAATAGTAGTCAAGAAAGATACTTCTGCCTATAAAATGCCCAATAGAATGAAACATACCCTAGGTACAGACCTGGTAGAATAAAATAAGACACACACTCTACCCAGTAATAAAGGGTAATAAACAAACAAAGGTTGGTAGCTCTCTGATACATTAATAAGTCTACTACCCCAAACGAGGAGTAAGATGAAGATAACAGAGGAAATAAACAAAGTCAACAATTATTTAGGAATATAATTTTGGAAAGTAAGTAAAATTTAGTGATTGAAATTCAGTGCGATATTTAGTGAGGTTGTCCAATTGGATTGCGGGAATTCATTGCGAAACATTCATTCCGTAAGATTTTTTTTTGAAGAGAATTTTCTTTAAAATTTTTTTTTTATGGACAGTTATTTGCTTGACTAATGCCTCCTATTAGACGATCAAACCTTGGACGACGCACACGTCATGCAATAATTAGTCAGAATGTCCGTAATAATCAAACGCAAGAGGAACGTGCAGAAAAAAATGAACGGAGACGTGCCCATATTGCACAGGTTCGCGCTGCCTCAAATTCGACAAAATGTTACTAGAAGAAGACCAGTCGTAAATGTAGACTTGAATCGCGCTGCTTTCGAATACGATTCCGCAATCGCCTACAAAGATCTTCGCTGCGTTGATATCGGTTCATTGTCTGTCGTATGCCAGCATTGCAATGCATTGAAGTTTCAATCGGAAACCCCCGGCTTATGCTGCGCTGGTGGCAAGGTGAAATTGCCCGTTTTGACTCATCCGCCAGAGCCATTGTATTCGTTTCTCTATGGAGATACAATCCAATCTAAACATTTCCCGGCGAATACACAAAAATATAACGGGTGCTTTCAAATGACGTCGTTTGGAGCCGAAGTTGTTGACCAACCCGGTTACAATCCGAGTTATAAGGTAATGGCGTCTCATTGTTATCAAAATGAACAATTTTTCTCATTTTTTTCTAAATTGCTTTCAAACTTTCAGATTCAAGGGCAAATTCACCATCGAGCGGGCGCTTTGTTACCGCCACCAAACGAAGATCATAAGTTCCTTCAGATCTACTTCGTTGATGGTGATTCGGCAATTGAACTAGATCACCGTTGTGCCATTTTTACTGCGACCAAACGTCAAATGATCGAACAATTGCAAAATCTTCTGCATGAGCATAATGAATTGGTCAGATTGTTCAAAACCACATTGGATGCAATGCATTCTGACGACCACAAAATCATTATCAGAGCAGACAAAAGACCCGCTGGAGGCCATGCGAGACAATTCAATGCTCCCACTATCAATGAAGTCGCAGTGGTGATTGTTGGCGAGAATGTGGAATCACGGGATATTGTTCTCAAGCGTCGGGATGGTGGACAATTACAGCGCGTGTACGAGACTCATCGGTCATATGATGCACTTCAATACCCGTTGATGTTCTGTCGTGGAGAGGATGGCTATCACAAAGGCTATCACTTGAATATAAAGATGGTCAATCCAACAACGACATAATATGACCAGTGGCGGCTCGCGAGTAGGGGGGCGCAAACAGAAAAAACAAAACTGACTATGACATAAGAATTTTAACCTTAAGATAATGACATTGGCATATGATCAGTGGCGGCACGCGAATAGGGGTTTGCAAACAGAAAATGAAACTGTCTTTGACATATGAAGTTTAACCGTAAAATTATGTCGTTGACATATGATCAGTGACGGATCGCGAATAGGGGTGCGCAAAGAGAAAATAAAACTGACTGACGTAAGAAGTAAGCTAAAACAAAATTGCAAAATTGTAGCTAATATTTATTGTAAATTAAAATTTAATGATAGAAAATAAATCCTTTGGTTGACATGAAATTCCGACTTAATTTTTTTCTAATATTTTTCAAACCATCGTTTGAATTAGATCCAGAGGTACCCTTGCAAGCAACTTTAGTAAATACATCCGAAACTGTCAGGATTCGATATTACTTACTTTTAATGTAAATTTTTTGGTTTTTTCATAATTTGTTTAATTATTTCGTAAATTTATATTTGGATAAACAATTCTTTGAGTGGCATAAAACTTAATTTCGGGCAGGACAACGTCTGCCGGGTCAGCTAGTAACAATATAAATGAATAAATTAAAAATTCTGTATAAATTTAATAAATCTATTATATAAAAAATAAAATTAAATAAAAAATAAATTAAAAAAACTGCCAAGTTATTTGAAAATCGAAAAAAATTTTCTGCTCTAATAAATAGTTCAACATCTTACAATCAGTGTGTGAAAATTTCATATCAATATTTATAGTATTTTTCGAATTATAGCACTTTAAACGGACTAGTTCAATAAATTCCATAAACTCTGTCTGATGTTTATGGTAGCATTTTAACTGTCAATAGAATAATAACCCAACGGGTTTCGTTACATTTGGATATTTTTTAAAGTTAATGTCCTTCAAATCTAACCATATCAAAAATTTAATTTATTATTTATTATACAACATGAGGAAGGGTGCAGGAAACGCAAATTAACGGTAAGATACGAATATATTAAAAAAAGTGATTTTTAACAGGTATTTCCTTGCTAAAAAAATAAACTTGTCGGAAATGTAGAGCACTTTCAGTATACTAAAGCATTTTCGAGGCACAGTGTCAAATTACAAAAATGTGTTGTATATTAAATATGGATTTAATAAAATAATACGGATTGCTACAATAACAAATTTTGTTATTGTAGCAATCCGGACATGCTTCATAAATTTTTGTAATTTATAGTTGTAGTACCTACTCAGAATAAATAAACCGAAAACATTTAGCTAGTTTATTGGTAAAGAAATAATTACGTATTTTCAAACCACTTAAATATTTAACTTTATTACCTAACTCGCTGTCGGCCTCCCGATTGTTTATGGGCTTACCGACGGGTTTTTGGAACTTTTAAGGATTCCATGCTCGAGTGTTGGTTTGCGTGTGAGAGCTCGGGTTTCTTTGGTACGGATTTGGCATCTCAATGGCGAAGCGAACCCGAGTCGGCCTTTGGCCTCCCGATTGCTTTTAATAATACGGGTCGCCCTTCGGCCTCCCACTTGTCATTCCTATTATGAGTCGGCCTTCGTCCTCCGATTTAATTTCGAATATTGCGGATCCGACATCCCATTGCATATCCGCGCTACAAATTCAAAGTTCGATTTGGCGACAAATTTCGGCCTTAAAAATAATTTTCAAGGTCACGTCTCTTGGAACAATTTAAAGCCAACGACGGTGTTTATCGAGAACTTTAATTTGGGCAATCTTGTAAAATTTCTGAAATTCGCTTTAAAGGCCGTAACTGTGCCCTCGAAAGAGATTTTAAGGTCAAAATGTAAATGCATTTAATAACTGCGCACGGGCAATAAAAAATCCCACATTTCAAGTTCTCCCAGATCTGGGATAACCGTCGGAAGGACACGTAAGCGTCACCGCGCTGTCGCACGAAAAACATCCAATGACCTAATCGGGGTCGCCTAACAAATCTGCACACGCTTACGCAATATCGTCATTTGACCTTGTAGACTTCATAAAAAAAAATCGACAACTTACTTACTTACCGGTCGACTGCGATCTACGACCTACGTATTGTTTTGTGGAAACGCGAATCTAAATTCCAGGCCGTCGCGATGCGACCCAAAACTCGAAATTTTAATCTCCACCAAAAAGGTCGAGGTTTGAAATCGAAATATTTCAAAATTTGCATTTCCGCAATTTGCCAGCTTATCGGACGTCCGTTACTTTCAAAAAGGCAGGGCTCGAAAGATGTCGCCCGAAACAGTTTTTGAAATTAAAAATTTTTTCGTGGTGGTCGCGCCAGGACGGCATTAAGGTGGAAATTTTGAGAATCCTTCAAACGGCCTCATTTTTTACCGCCAACCGAGGCAGATTCCGGGGATGCACGAAATTGCATTTATAGCTTTTTTTCGTATCTCGCACCGTACGGCTATAAATGAAAATGCAATTTTCCAAAATAATTTTCAAGGGTGTACCCAAATACTATAGATACCTTCAAAACCGTATCGCAAAAATTTTTTTTATATAAAATTTTAACGTCGAACCGGAATTTCGCGAGCAATTTTAATAATTTTTGATGCAAAACTTGTTGGGTAATTATTCTTCCTCGACCAAAAAAAATCACTTCAAAGTTGTCGACATACATGCAGGACTTTGGTTTCTTGACAACGCAACGGTGAAACGAACACGAGTCGACCTTCGGCCTCCCAATTGCTTGTCAGAATACGGGTCGGCTTTCGGCCTCCCACTAGCCTTTATGAATACGGGTCGGTCTACGGCCTCCCACTTACTTTTAGGAACACGGGTCGGCCTGCGGCCTCCATATATTTGTTCCATCAAAATTTCATTAGCACAGACCAATTGATTTTACCGAAATTATGTGAGACGTCAAAATGTAATTTTTAAAATTTGCCGTTTTTTAATTTGTATATCACGATATACTCGAAACCGGTCCATTTTTCGAGAAAAAATGTATCCACAAATTTTGGCGGGCATACGGTCGGCTCGACGACCGTGTATTTTTTTTCGCGATTCGTTCAACGCCGCCCGGCGTAGCTCAAAAAACTGCGAAAAAAATGTAATTAAAATCGTCGGCTCGCTTAGCGGCCGTAAACGATCTACGACCTACGTTTTTTTCTAAATTCGAGCGGATCCAAATGAGATCAAAAACTACTACATTTTTGACCCCCCCTTAAAAGGAAACGAGACAAAATTTTGAAAATTTGGCGCTACCGATTGTCCGGTTTCGCCACCCCCACCCCTCTCGAAAATTTGAGTTCCATCGGACGAAAAACCCGGAAGGAGATACATAAATACGAAAATCCGCGCGGAGCCGTTTTGCCGAGCACTCGGAAAAAATTTCGCCCCCTCGACCGTCGCTGCCTGCAAAATTTCAACTCTCCAAAATGAATTCTCAAATTTTTCGACCACTTTGAACCGCCATTTCACCCCCTCCCTTATGTCCCATCTAACATTGCATAAATTAATATTTACCTCATTGTACACATAGTTTTTTAATTTTTCGGTTTTTGTGTTATAAATTTTATGCATATATTTATAAAATTTACCTTCATTAAAAAAGGGTTTTAAAAAATTAAATTTTTAATAAAAATTTTATATACCTCGAGGGGTCGCACAGTGAGGGAATCGCCGCCCACACTTCAATACACCACTTAACACGAAGGTCACAGACCGTAAAGAAATGGCTCAATTTTTACAGCGCCGTTTAAATTCAGTCATTAGTTAATTTTTTAATTATTAACGTTAAACAACCTTATGTAAAATTTCTGTGGCAATTTGGAACAAAGGCCTAAGTCAATTTTTTCACATTTTGTGCTCAAGTCAATTCAGAAGCAAAATATCACAAGTTTAATTTGATAAAACGACCAGTCACAAATTTATGGTTCCTGGGCACACTCATATGGAATGTGATGTAGATCACTCCACTAGTGAGAAGACAAAACAACTCACGGTTTTATTTAAATTAGAAGTTCTGACGCACTAAAAAAAAACACCCTTTATAAACACTCCTTAAGAGAAGAGGAAGTTCTTAGAATCCCATTCAAACGAAGAAAATCAAATGCTAGTGGGGGAAACCACTTAAGGAAGAAGTATGAGGCGTTGTTGCCTCATGGTTTTGAGATGGTTTTGAAACGGAGAACACGTTGCCCATCTCGGGTTTTGGTTTTTGGGTTGTTACTAAGTATTCTCCATTTGATTAGCCTAGGCCATCACGAATTTTATTGTCAGTTGCCATATGACAACATTGCAAATATTCATTCCACAGTCGAAAATGATTCCGTAGAAAACTGTCAAAAATAAAAATTTAATTTTTGGTATTTTTTTAATAAAAACTTGGTAAAATTTATTATTATGTTAAAATAAAAATAACACCACAATGTCAACAGTAATTCAATTAATTAATACAAAAAAAATTACACTAAACTGGATATAAAAAATCGTACACATTTTTGTGTACGGTTGCCATTTATTTTCTCCTGTAAAATCACGTTTTTGACCTTGGCCGTTGTTCAGAATTATCTCAGATTAGCGATGAACAAAGCTTTGATGTTTGGTATAAACGACTTAAGTCAAAAAACACAAGTTTACAGTAGAAGAAAATTTAGTTGTTTTTACCGTTTAAAAAAGATAAATTTCGAACAAAGTTTATAATATTTTCTCTCTCACACTCTTATTTTTGTGATTAGATAATATCAAATCACAAAACGGACTTTTTTAAACGGTAAAAACAACTTAATTTGCTTCTACTGTAAACTTGTGTTTTTTGACTTAAGTCCTTTATACAAAACATCGAAGAAAGAATCTCGTTAATCCTACAACGCGTCAAAGTGATTTTCCAGAATATTTCGAAAACTAAAGAGGTACAAACGAAAATAAAAGAGGTACGAACAAGTACAAACTAGATACAAACGATTGAGATTATTTTGGATCTGAAATTCGAAATGCTAGCATATTGCCCCCCCCCCTTCCCAACATCTTTTAGAATATCTCTGCGATCGCAGAGGTACAAACAAAAATAAAAGATGTACGAACAAGTATAAACAAACTAGGTACAAACGCTGAAGATTATTTTGGATCTGAAATTCGAAATGGGAGGGGCTAGCATTTCGCCCCCCCCCCCCCAACATATTTTAAAATATCTTCGATCGCAGAGGTACAAACGAACATAAAACGGGTACAAACAGGTACAAACAATGTCAACAGTAATTCGTTTCGCTAATACAAAAAAAATTACACTAAACTGATCGGTTTTGACTTCACTGGATTTAAAAAATCGTACACATTTTTGTGTACGGTTGCCATTAATTTTCTCCTGTAAAATCATGTTTTTTGACTTTGGCCGTTGTTCAGAATTATCTCAGATTAGCTATGAACAAAGCTTTGATGTTTCGTGTGAAGGACTTAGGTCAAAAAACACAAGTTTACAGTAGAAGAAAATTAAGTTGTTTTTACCGTTTAAAAAAGATAAATGTCGAACCAAGTTTATAACATTTTCTCTCTCACACTCTTATTTTTGTGATTAGATAATATCAAATCACAAAACGGTCTTTTTTAAACGGTAAAAACAACTTAACTTGCTTCTACTGTAAACTTGTATTTTTTGACTTAAGTCCTTTATACCAAACATCAAAGAAAGAATCTCGTTAATCCAACAACGCGTCAGTGATTTTCCAGAATATTTCCAAAACTAAAGAGGTACAAACAAAATAAAAGAGGTACGAACAAGTACAAACTAGATACAAACGATTGAGATTATTTTGGATCTGAAATTCGAAATGCTAGCATATTCCCCCCCCCCCCCACAACATCTTTTAAAATATATCCGATCGCAGAGGTACAAACGAACATAAAACGGGTACAAACAATGTCAACAGTAATTCCTTTCACTAATACAAAAAAAATTACACTAAACTGATCGGTTTTGACTTCACTGGATTTAAAAAAAAGTATACATTTTTGTGTACGGTTGCCATTTATTTTCTCATGTAAAATCATGTTTTTTGACTTTGGCCGTTGTTCAGAATTATCTCAGATTAGCTATGAACAAAGCATTGATGTTTGGTGTAAAGGACTTAAGTCTAAAAACACAAGTTTACAGTAGAAGAAAATTAAGTTGTTTTTTGCGTTTAAAAAAGATAAATGACGAACCAAGTTTATAATATTTTCTCTCACACTCTTATTTTTTGATTAGATAATGTCAAATCACAAAACGGTCTTTTTTAAACGGTAAAAACAACTTAATTTGCTTCTACTGTAAACTTGTGTTTTATGACTTCAGACCTTTATACCAACCATCAAAGAAAGAATCTCGATAATCCAACAACGCGTCAGTGATTTTCCAGAATATTTCCAAAACTAAAGAGGTACAAACGAAAATAAAAGAGGTACGAACAAGTACAAACTAGATACAAACGATTGAGATTATTTTGGATCTGAAATTCGAAAGGCTAGCATTTCCCCCCCCCCCCAATATCTTTTAAAATATCTCCGATCGCACAGCTACAAACGAAAATAAAAGAGGTACGAGCAAGTACAAACTAGGTACAAATGATCGTGATTATTCTAGATCCAAAATTCGAAATGGGAGGGTCTAGCATTCCGCCCCCCCTCCGAACTTATTTTAAAATATCTTCTATCGCAGAGGTACAAACGAACATAAAACGGGTACAAACAATGTCAACAGTAATTCCTTTCACTAATACAAAAAAAAATTACACTAAACTGATCGGTTTTGACTTCACTGGATTTAAAAAATCGTACACATTTTTGTGTACGGTTCCATTTATTTTCACCTGTAAAATCATGTTTTTTGACTTTGGCCGTTGTTCAGAATTATCACAGATAAGCTATGAACAAGTATTCTCGTTAATCCAACAACGCGTCAGTGTGATTTTCCTGAATATTTCGAAAATTAAAGAGGTACAAACGAAAATAAAAGAGATACGAACAAGTACAAACTAGATACAAACGAATGAGATTATTTTGGATCTGAAATTCGAAATGCTAGCATATTGCCCCCCCCCCCCACCATCTTTTAAAATATCTCCGATCGCAGAGGTACAAACGAAAATAAAAGAGGTACGAACAAGTACACACGAATGAGATTATTTTGGATCTGAAATTCGAAAGGCTAGCATTTTGCCCCCCCCCCCACATCTTTTAGAATATCTCCGATCGCAGAGGTACAAACGAAAATAAAAGATGTACGAACAAGTATAAACCAGGTCCAAACGATGAAAATTATTTTGGATCTGAAATTCGAAATGGGAGCGGCTAGCATTTCGCCCCCCCCCCCTAACATATTTTAAAATATCTTCAATCGCAGATACAAACGAACATAAAACGGATACAAACAATGTCAACAGTAATTCGTTTCACTAATACAAAAAAAATTACACTAAACTGATCGGTTTTGACTTCACTGGATTTAAAAAATCGTACACATTTTTGTGTACGGTTGCCATTTATTTTCTCCTGTAAATTCATGTTTTTTGCCTTTGGCCGTTGTTCAGAATTATTACAGATAAGCTATGAACAAGTATTCTCGTTAATCCAACAACGCGTCAGTGTGATTTTCCTGAATATTTCGAAAATTAAAGAGGTACAAACGAAAATAAAAGAGATACGAACAAGTACAAACTAGATACAAACGAATGAGATTATTTTGGATCTGAAATTCGAAATGCCCCTCAACATCTTTTTAAATATCTCCGATCGCAGAGGTACAAACGAAAATAAAAGAGGTACGAACAAGTACACACGAATGAGATTATTTTGGATCTGAAATTCGAAATGCTAGCATATTGCCCCCCCCCCCACCATCTTTTAAAATATCTCCGATCGCAGAGGTACAAACGAAAATAAAAGAGGTACGAACAAGTACACACGAATGAGATTATTTTGGATCTGAAATTCGAAAGGCTAGCATTTTGCCCCCCCCCCCACATCTTTTAGAATATCTCCGATCGCAGAGGTACAAACGAAAATAAAAGATGTACGAACAAGTATAAACCAGGTCCAAACGATGAAAATTATTTTGGATCTGAAATTCGAAATGGGAGCGGCTAGCATTTCGCCCCCCCCCCCCTAACATATTTTAAAATATCTTCAATCGCAGATACAAACGAACATAAAACGGATACAAACAATGTCAACAGTAATTCGTTTCACTAATACAAAAAAAATTACACTAAACTGATCGGTTTTGACTTCACTGGATTTAAAAAATCGTACACATTTTTGTGTACGGTTGCCATTTATTTTCTCCTGTAAATTCATGTTTTTTGCCTTTGGCCGTTGTTCAGAATTATTACAGATAAGCTATGAACAAGTATTCTCGTTAATCCAACAACGCGTCAGTGTGATTTTCCTGAATATTTCGAAAATTAAAGAGGTACAAACGAAAATAAAAGAGATACGAACAAGTACAAACTAGATACAAACGAATGAGATTATTTTGGATCTGAAATTCGAAATGCCCCTCAACATCTTTTTAAATATCTCCGATCGCAGAGGTACAAACGAAAATAAAAGAGGTACGAACAAGTACACACGAATGAGATTATTTTGGATCTGAAATTCGAAAGGCTAGCATTTTGCCCCCCCCCCACATCCCTTAGAATATCTCCGATCGCAGAGGTACAAACGAAAATAAAAGATGTACGAACAAGTATAAACTAGGTCCAAACGATGAAAATTATTTTGGATCTGAAATTCGAAATGGGAGCGGCTAGCATTACGCCCCCACACCCTAACATATTTTAAAATATCTTCGATCGCAGATACAAACGAACATAAAACGGATACAAACAATGTCAACAGTAATTCGTTTCACTAATACAAAAAAAATTACACTAAACTGATCGGTTTCGACTTCACTGGATTTAAAAAATCGTACACATTTTTGTGTACGGTTCCATTTATTTTCACCTGTAAAATCATGTTTTTTGACTTTGGCCGTTGTTCAGAATTATCACAGATAAGCTATGAACAAGTATTCTCGTTAATCCAACAACGCGTCAGTGTGATTTTCCTGAATATTTCGAAAATTAAAGAGGTACAAACGAAAATAAAAGAGATACGAACAAGTAAAAACTAGATACAAACGAATGAGATTATTTTGGATCTGAAATTCGAAATGCTAGCATATTGCCCCCCCCCTCAACATCTTTTTAAATATCTCCGATCGCAGAGGTACAAACGAAAATAAAAGAGGTACGAACAAGTACACACGAATGAGATTATTTTGGATCTGAAATTCGAAAGGCTAGCATTTTGCCCCCCCCCCCACATCCCTTAGAATATCTCCGATCGCAGAGGTACAAACGAAAATAAAAGATGTACGAACAAGTATAAACTAGGTCCAAACGATGAAAATTATTTTGGATCTGAAATTCGAAATGGGAGCGGCTAGCATTACGCCCCCACACCCTAACATATTTTAAAATATCTTCGATCGCAGATACAAACGAACATAAAACGGATACAAACAATGTCAACAGTAATTCGTTTCACTAATACAAAAAAAATTACACTAAACTGATCGGTTTCGACTTCACTGGATTTAAAAAATCGTACACATTTTTGTGTACGGTTCCATTTATTTTCACCTGTAAAATCATGTTTTTTGACTTTGGCCGTTGTTCAGAATTATCACAGATAAGCTATGAACAAGTATTCTCGTTAATCCAACAACGCGTCAGTGTGATTTTCCTGAATATTTCGAAAATTAAAGAGGTACAAACGAAAATAAAAGAGATACGAACAAGTAAAAACTAGATACAAACGAATGAGATTATTTTGGATCTGAAATTCGAAATGCTAGCATATTGCCCCCCCCCCCCTCAACATCTTTTTAAATATCTCCGATCGCAGAGGTACAAACGAAAATAAAAGAGGTACGAACAAGTACACACGAATGAGATTATTTTGGATCTGAAATTCGAAAGGCTAGCATTTTGCCCCCCCCCCCCCACATCCCTTAGAATATCTCCGATCGCAGAGGTACAAACGAAAATAAAAGATGTACGAACAAGTATAAACTAGGTCCAAACGATGAAAATTATTTTGGATCTGAAATTCGAAATGGGAGCGGCTAGCATTACGCCCCCACACCCTAACATATTTTAAAATATCTTCGATCGCAGATACAAACGAACATAAAACGGATACAAACAATGTCAACAGTAATTCGTTTCACTAATACAAAAAAAATTACACTAAACTGATCGGTTTTGACTTCACTGGATTTAAAAAATCGTACACATTTTTGTGTACGGTTGCCATTTATTTTCTCCTGTAAAATCATGTTTTTTGCCTTTGGCCGTTGTTCAGAATTATTACAGATAAGCTATGAACAAGTATCCTCGTTAATCCAACAACGCGTCAGTGTGATTTTCCTGAATATTTCGAAAATTAAAGAGGTACAAACGAAAATAAAAGAGATACGAACAAGTACAAACTAGATACAAACGAATGAGATTATTTTGGATCTGAAATTCGAAATGCTAGCATATTGCCCCCCCCCCCACCATCTTTTAAAATATCTCCGATCGCAGAGGTACAAACGAAAATAAAAGAGGTACGAACAAGTACACACGAATGAGATTATTTTGGATCTGAAATTCGAAAGGCTAGCATTTTGCCCCCCCCCCCACATCTTTTAGAATATCTCCGATCGCAGAGGTACAAACGAAAATAAAAGATGTACGAACAAGTATAAACCAGGTCCAAACGATGAAAATTATTTTGGATCTGAAATTCGAAATGGGAGCGGCTAGCATTTCGCCCCCCCCCCCCCTAACATATTTTAAAATATCTTCGATCGCAGATACAAACGAACATAAAACGGATACAAACAATGTCAACAGTAATTCGTTTCACTAATACAAAAAAAAATTACACTAAACTGATCGGTTTTGACTTCACTGGATTTAAAAAATCGTACACATTTTTGTGTACGGTTGCCATTTATTTTCTCCTGTAAATTCATGTTTTTTGCCTTTGGCCGTTGTTCAGAATTATTACAGATAAGCTATGAACAAGTATTCTCGTTAATCCAACAACGCGTCAGTGTGATTTTCCTGAATATTTCGAAAATTAAAGAGGTACAAACGAAAATAAAAGAGATACGAACAAGTACAAACTAGATACAAACGAATGAGATTATTTTGGATCTGAAATTCGAAATGGGAGCGGCTAGCATTTCGCCCCCCCCCCTAACATATTTTAAAATGTCTTCGATCGCAGAGATACAAACGAACATAAAACGGATACAAACAATGTCAACAGCAATTCGTTTCACTAATACAAAAAAAATTACACTAAACTGATCGGTTTTGACTTCACTGGATTTAAAAAATCGTACACATTTTTGTGTACGGTTGCCATTTATTTTCACCTGTAAAATCATGTTTTTTGACTTTGGCCGTTGTTCAGAACTATCTCAGATTAGCTATGAACAAAGCTTTGATGTTTGGTATAAAGGACTTATGTCAAAAAACACAAGTTTACAGTAGAAGGAAATTAAGTTGTTTTTACCGTTTAAAAAAGATAAATTTCGAACCAAGTTTATAATATTTTCTCTCTCACACTCTTATTTTTGTGATTAGATAATATCAAATCACAAAACGGTCTTTTTTAAACGGTAAAATCAATTTAATTTGCTTCTACAGTAAACTTATGTTTTTGACTTAAGTCATTTTTACCAACCATCAAAGAAAGAATCTCGTAAATCCAACAACGCGACAAAGTGATTTTCCTGAATATTTTGAAAACTAAAGAGGTATAAACAAAAATAAGAGGTACGAACAAGTACAAACTATATACAAAAGAATTGAGATTATTTTGGATCTGAAATTCGAAATGCTAGCATATTGCCCCACCCCCCCAATCTTTTAAAATATCTCCGCAGAGGTACAAGGTACAAACGAAAATAAAAGATGTACGGACAAGTATAAACTAGGTAGAGGTGATTTCTTTTGTCAAAAGCCCTACAATGCGCGAAGGAGGATACATACATATAAAATGCTACGTAAAAACATTAGTTGGCGCGAAAATTTAAAAAATGTAAATAAGGCTAAAATAGCCTTAAAGAAGGCTGATTGTTATTTATATTATGAAACAATACTAATACCATTTCATAATAATAAAACGCGAAATTTGTGTAACTGTCAAAACGAAATCAAACATTCAACGAATGTTTTCTAGTTGGGCTTTTTAGTATTTGGACGCGTTTTCGTTATTGCGCTGATGTTTGTATAAGTTTTGAGCTTTGGTACGAACTCTACAAACGATGAAGATTATTTTGGATCTGAAATTCGAAATGGGAGGGGCTAGCATTTCGCCCCCCCCCCCCAACATATTTTAAAATATCCCCGATCGCAGAGGTGCAAACGAAAATAAAAGAGGTATGAGCAAGTACAAACTAGGTACAAATGATTAAGATTATTGTGGATCTGAAATTCAAAATGGGATGGGCTAGCATTTCGCCCCCCCCCCCAACATATTTTAAAATATCTTCGATCGCAGAGGTACAAACGAAAATAAAAGAGGTACAAATGATCGAGACTATTTTGTATCCAAAATTCGAAATAGGGAGGGCTAGCATTCCCCTCCCCCCAACAAATTTTTAAAATATTTCAAATATGTACGAAATAGATACAAACATTTTTGACTATTTTGGATCCAAAATTCGAAATGGGGGAGCCTGGCGAAATGCACCCAATAATTTTGCCTGTAAAACAAGAAACCAGCTGTGCGAATAATTCCTTGTTCTTGTTCATTATTTACATTCAAAAATTACTGATTACAGTTTTATAAAAACAAAGTCAACTGTTTGAGTTGTGTCAGAATTAGTAGTAATACATGCCACTAGGAAAAAATTTAATTGTTTTTTATAATTTCTAATGATGACATTGCAGTTGTCATTTTGATTTCAAATTGATAGTTATTATGGCACTAGTGCGATAATTTGTCATATTTCGCACTAGTCCAAAATTAAAATACGAATTTAAACGTGATATTGTTTTATGAGTAAATTTTTTTGCACGTGCTCGATCTGAATTTTTGCATAAGCCCTCCTACTGACATTCACCAAAAAAATGTTTGATTGTCTGCTTCTGTTTTAAATTAAAAATTTTATTTATGGTCAACTTTTAAATTCGATATTTGAATGTCTGAGCGCAAAGCCAATGTTCCATTATTTTCTGTTGCGGTCGAAATTTCTCGAAAATTTCTTAAGACACATTGATTATTGTATACGTGCTTTCTTTATCGGAAGATTCACCAATTTTCACTTTATTAGCAACATACTCTTTCCCAAAAATTTTCAATAATTTGTAATTATAAAAAATGAAGAAAACTAGCATTTGTTTTTTTTTTTCGTGTAGGCAATTATTTAAAAAAGTTGAACCAATTTTAACAAAATAATTTAAAATTTTATTACAAACAATTAATAAATAATAACGTAATTAATTCAAATATGTTTATCTAATCATATTTGTAAATTCCAATTTTAATTTTTATACAAAGGTTAATTTAACCTAAAAATTGTAGTTACGCCCCTGGATTATTAGGTTGCAATGTTATTGTCAAAATTAACAACAAATGTAATTCTGATAAACATAAAGACGAAATCGAACAAGTTTCCATCAAAATATTAACAACCATAAATTTTTATATAAAAATCGAATACGCGTATCAGCAGAATTTTGTTTATATATTTTATGTATGCGCATAGCACACTAGGTGAAAAATATTTGAGTGAATTATGCATACCACACAAAAAAGTTAAATTCGTTATAAAATAATTATATAATTAACATAAATTACCTTCGGTTTTTCGTAGAAAAATAAAATACTTTAAGGTTACAAATTCCTTCTTGCAGACATCAACACTTTACTAGAGCATTATCGGTAAAGTAGACAGCACAACACAAAATGACAAAACACAACTGAAATTACTGAAACTGACGTCGTTTTCACAATTTTGACTACGTCAGTCATACGATAATCCAAATTTTCTAAAAAAAAAATTATTTTAACTTCTTTACATAAAAAAAAATTTAATTAATTGAAATCTTGCAACTTACCTACCGAATTTTGATTTGTTGTAAATTTAAAATTGATAATTTGATGACATTTACGTTATAAATCGCAAAACTACTTGAAGAATAAATACTTTTCTTTAACAGGATGGTTGTTGCGTTTATTATCGTCAGATGGCAGCATCTACAAAAATTTGATTAAACTTTAATGCAACAAACATGCAACTTGAATTTTTTTGTTTATTATACTCTTTGAGTTCTTATTATGACTCCGATTTCACCGGTTGTTTTGTTTTCAAAATTTAATTATGAAGTTTCAAAGCATTAAAAATGTTATCATGTCCGTAATTTTAGTTTAACTAAACATCTAAGTATAACCTCTTTTTCCCAACATTCAAGTTTTATCGATAAACACTCATACCGTGGCTTTTCTAAACCGTAATTAGCTATAAGCAATGTGGTTTTGGACTATCGATTATTAGTCAATGTGCAAATTAATAAACCAAAATTAAAACGTACATTTTTAAAATTTTTTTTTTTTATTGGCTTCCTAGTATTTTACAAGCTGTCTAATAACGATAAGTAAAAAGTTTGGTATAGAGAAATGACATAGGAGGAGTTTGCCTTTGCAAACTCCATTTACAATTTAACACTCAAGTGCTGTTTCGCGGCTTCGCAGCGTATCCAATGCACATTTGTCTAGTTCAGAAGCGATGGGGTAGGTCCAGTGGGTCGTGACGTTTTAGCCTCTTAGTTCCATGGGTAGTTAGTAGGTCGATTGCAAGAGAGTTGGGATGCTCCCTAACACGATCTTGGTATCTAATGCTGTGACTTGATACACTCCTCAACTGTGGAAATTTGAAGGTCTCGATGGATTACTTGATTGGGCACATACCATGGAGCATCAGTAATGGTTCTGAGAGTTTTCGATTGGAATCGTTGTATTTTAGCAATGTTGGAGTTGCTTGCAGCTCCCCAAAGCTGTATGCCATACGTCCATATTGGCTTTGTAATGATTTTATATACTAGCACCTTGTTTTCAAGTGATAATTGTGACTGACGATTTAGCATCCAATAGTGCTTTCGAAAAGTATGACCCAATTGAAGTCTCTTACTCCAGATATGTTTACTCCAAGTCAATCTCCTGTCCAAATGCATACCCAAGTATCTGACTTCATCTCTTTGCTGTAAAAGATTTCCATTAAGCTTGACCGGAGGGCAGGTGGTTCTTCTATTTGTGAAGGTTACATGAACCGATTTTTGATCGTTTGCTTTGATACGCCATTTTTTTATCCAATTCTCGAATTTGTTAAGGTGGGTCATACTGAAGGATCAGTATGAGATGCCAAGATTGCGGTGTCGTCGGCAAACGTCGCTATCGCTGTATTTCTAGTAGTTGGCAGGTCTGCTGTGTAGATCAAGTATAGGATCGGGCCGAGCACGCTGCCCTGTGGAACTCCAGAGTCGATGGGTAATAGCGGTGAAATGTCTTCCTGAAATTTCACGAAGAAATGCCTATTGGTAAGGTATGATTTAAGTACCTGGTAGTATGTATGCGGTAAGTATGATTTAATTTTGAAGAGCAGCCCAGTGTGCCACACCTTATCAAAGGCTTGGGTTATGTCAAGAAATGCCGCTGAACAATATCTCCTGGTTTCCAGATCATGTCTGATTTTAGTAGCGATTCTATGTACCTGCTCTATTGTGGAATACAAAACTGGTACTTAGGAATAATCTCCCTTTCTTCAATTACTGGCATTAATCTTCTCAGTAGTAATTTTTCGAAAGCCTTTGACAAGACAGGGAGCAAGCTGATAGGCCTGTATGAGGCAGGTTCCGTCGGTGGTTTCCCGGTTTTGGAATTAATACCATTTGGACCACCTTCCTATGACCAGAGGCGGTCATAGCATGGCAGTTAAGTGCGTCTACTGCTAATGCAAAACGCTCGGATCGAATCCGGGCAGGGTAAGAACTTTATTGTGACCGTCTCTCCTCGGCAGGCAATGGCAAACCACCGAGGTAATCTGCCAAGAAAATCCATCTCAAAATTAAGTGTAGTACACTTCCCGTGGTTCGGAGCCCACGTTAAACAAGTAGGTCCTCTATGTATGTGAAAACAATTTGAACGCACATCATATTTATGCATAGAAAGAGATAGAACGAGATGGGTCACCAAACCCTCATTAGGGTAAAAGGACTGAGAAGGAAGGGCCACCTTACATTGTACAGGGAAATATCCTATTCGCAAGATTGAGTTGTAAATCATGGTAATATATCTGACAATATTATCCGGTAATTCTTTTTGGACTCTTGCGGTTATTAGCTCGAAACCAGGAGATATTTTTACATCTAGTTCTTTCTTTATGTATGTTGATACTTCACTCTTCTTAAATTTTCTAATTTGCAGTTCCATTTGGAATGGGGCGTCTAGAAATTCTTTAATTTTGGCATCTTCGTGAGGAACTTCTGTTTGATAAGGTTTAAAAACTTCAGCCAGGTGGACAGCGAAGGTATTTGCCTTTTCGACGCTGCTTCTTGCCCATTCCTAGGTGCGAGTTTTGATAGGTGGACTTGTCAGTTGGGGTCTTTTAATTTTTTTAATTGCCTTCCACAGCGAATAATCAGTCGCCCTGGTTGCTGTCAATTCAGTTAAATATCTTTGGATTTCTTGATTTTTGTGGTCATTTAGTAGGTTTTTAAGCTCCCTAACTGACTTGTTGAAGTTTGTCCTATCGCTAGGTGCTCGCGTGACTTGCCATTTTTTCCTGAGTTCCCGTTTTTCTCGTATTTTGTTCTGTATGCGTTTTGGGCAGTGATTATCTACTTTTTGATTTAGATATTCTGGAGTAGCTTTCCAGGCTGCTTCTTGTATATTTTGGATTAAATTTTGCACTGCTTCATCTAGCTCGTATTCATTTTTCACAGAGACATGTTGCGGGAGCTTTGTGAGTAATATTTCTTTAAACATAGCCCAGTTAGTCTGATTATTGTGCAGTGTTGCAGGCTTAGGTAGTTCAGTAATTTGAGTAGAAAGAGTGGCTATAATTGGAGAGTGATCCGAGGAAAGTTCAAAACAGGGTTTTACATTGAGGTAGTTTTGTGATATACCTAGTCCAGCACATCAGGTAGCTTCTCTCTGTCTGTTGGCCAATAAGTTGGCTGACCGGTGGAGCAGTGGTTTAAATTTTTGGTTTTCATGACTTGGAACAATGTCGGCCTCCGGGTTAGTTAATCGTGATCCCCAGTAAGTATGCTTAGCATTGTAGGCTCCACTCGCGAAGAAACGACTACCAAGCATATTAAAGTAGGAAATTATTAATAAAATTTATTGATAATGTGAAAAATTTTCTATAAATTTCAAATGTCAAAGAACTGTCACTTTGAAACGGGTATATAGAACGTATTGTCATTTTTTGATAACGATCTAGAACCAAAAAGCGTGCGGCTACATCGCGAGTTAAGGAACAACCTATAACCTCGTTGTAAAAATTGAATCATTTCTTTTCGGTCTGTGACCTTCGTGTTAAGTGATGTATTGAAGTGTGAGCGATTCCCTCACTGCGCGACCACTCGAGGTGTATGAAATTTTCATTAAAAATTTAATTTTTTATGACCACATGCTATGTAGTTGCAACGAAATAACTGAAAGTACTGCTAAAGTTTAAAGGAAAATCAAGAAAAGAACTGATAAGTTCGAAAGAATTCATCCTAACTACATTCTATATTTAAAATTTTTATTTATATAAATTGAAAGTACAAAACAGATCCGTTTTAAAGGACTTTGTCAACATGGTTTCGGTGCAAATTTCACGAGGAAAGCGATTTTTCGCTGGTATGACTTCTTAAGTGAGTTTTTAAATTTCCTTTTTGTGAAAATTTATCACCACAAATATAACATGAAAAAGGTTTCTCGCCAGTATGGGTTCTTAAATGCATTTGCAAATCCCTTTTTCGTATACATTTATAACTACAAATTTCACAAACATACGGTTTAAGCTCCATATGGTTTTTCAAATGCATTTTTAAATATGCATTACATGAACATTTAAAATCACAAATCTCACATGTAAACACTTTTTCGCCAATATGAGTTCTTAAATGGTTTTGTAAGTGCGATTTCTGTGCACTTTTATAGTCACAAACATCACAACTAAACGGTTTTTCGCCAGTATGTGTTCTTATGTGAATTTTTAAATTTGAATTTTGTGAACATTTAAAATCACAAATATCACAATTAAACGGTTTCTCGCCAGTATGAGTTCGTAAATGCTTTTGCAAACCCCTTTTCGTTGTACATTTCCGGCTACAAATTTCACAGCTAAACGGTTTATAGTCCATATGGGTTCTTACATGCAATTTTAAATTTGAACTTATTGCACATTTATAATCACAAAAATCACACTTAAACGGTTTCTCACCAGAATGAGTTCTTAAATGATTTTCCATAGCTGATTTCCGTAAACATTTAAAAGAACAAATATCACAAGTATGCGGTATAGTACTAGCATGACCTGATACATGAAGTATTAAAGTTTTTTCATTTGTAAATTTATACCCACAAATTGTACACACAAATATATCCGCACCGTTATCCGGTAATTGTTGAGTACCGTTGTCCTCTTTAATTTCAATGGAATGATGCAAATCCTCTAAATTTAATTTTACATCTTCCAACTCATCCGTTTTAAAATCTAAACTGTTATTGGAATTACATACCGCTTCCAAAGATGTTCCTTTTTTTTCCATAATTTGAAATTCTTCAGGGGGCAACACTTGAGCCATATGATGTAAAGCAGGTTCCATTTGAGCGATGTGACTGATCCAAAATCACTTTTCTTAATCTAAATGCGTTAATCAGAACTTGTCGTTTTTACTAAGCTGTTGGGCAACAAAAAATAAAATAATTACATTTAGCGACATCTATATTGCATGTTGTGGTACTGAGCAGTGACAGTAGAGTCCTGTTTTAATGGGAGGGCACAAAATTTAAAGAAATAAATATAATATATTGTAACAACCCGCATTTAATTCATTATTATTTATATATATCGACCACGTAATTTTAACACGTAAAGATGAATTTATCAATGATAAATAAATGAAAATAAACATTAAACCATGTTATAAAATAGATTATAAGTATTAAACCATATTATGTGTAAACCATTTAGGTTATAATTATTTAAACTTATTTAGTTTATAATAATTAATTTTGTTTATAATAAGTGTTAAACCAGAGAAAGATTTGTTTGAGATGCACTGGAAATTCTCGAGTGATATTGTAAACTTTTACAATATCCGTCCTTTAATATTTGTAACAATAAGGACGGAAACGTTAATAGCTTTGTAAGAGAATTTCCAGCAAAGTTAAAAGAAGCGACAAAGATTTGAAAGTTATGCTGGGTCATAAAGTAATTCGTTTGCACTGCACTTGCGACTTATTCGGGGAAAAAAATATACGTTAGAATTTTGTGAATGGAACCGACGCTTTCCAATCTATAGAATCTCTGGCACCCCGCTGGGTTTCTAGAACGAAAGCGAGTAATGGAGCTTACGCCGAAGAAACCATATAAGTAATCTCTACCCGAGGTCCAAAATTAATAAACCTCATACGTTGCTATTCCCTCCCCAAGGGAAAATCGTCTTCAATAAATACTACCCCGGAAGCGAAAGTAAAGTCAGTTGCCAGTTGCGGGTTTTTCGAGCATATACGCGTAATTAAATTAGACGCTAATTAAAAGCGTAAGTTTTTCTAGTCAGTCAAAATAATCTAAGTTCAAAGTTAAATTAAATATAAATAATCGTGTTGACCAGATTAAATAAGATAAAGTTCCAATTAAATTAGTACGGTTCGAATTTCAAGTGTAATTCACTCAAATTTCGACCGCGCCACTAAATTCAAATCGATTAAAACTATATCAACCAATCATTACGAGATACGCGCAATTTCAAAGTACCCAATCGTAACCAAGGAAGGACCACTCACGTGCACAAGCGAAAGAGGATTATAACCTCCAGGTATCAACCATTTTTAATTATAAAGAAATCTTTTACAAACTTTTACTCTGGTCGGATTAGAATAATTAAATAATTTTGAGGTATAATTTCTAGTATTGTATTTTAGTAACGCCTTTAAGGGTGCATAACTGTAAATTTCTGTTTGGGTTTTTTTTGTTGTTATTTAAATAAATTGTTTAATTAAGCCAAAGGTGCATCAATTATTGAAATCTCCTACAAGTAATAAGTCGTTTGTCGTAAATATTTGTCCTGCGTCTCTGTTCAAAATAAGCTCATCACGTTACCAATTAAACAAATTACTGAAAGTTAAAGTAAGTATTTTAAGCAGTATTCACGAGTTCAGAACCAACTCGCCAATTTTCTTTAAAACGGTTCTTGGTGGCAGCTAATTATAACTATTAATTCAATTAAAATAATACATTCACTAATTAAATCAAACTAAAGCAATCAGCTTTAGAACAATATTATAATATTCTTCTGGTACTATCAGAATATTAATACTCTTCATTGCCAAATTTAATAGTCAATTTAAAAATAATAAATGAAAATAGTAATACTGGGGGGGGGGGGCAGCATATCAATATGGTCATCCTGGTCTCCACATGCTAAGGGACCGTCCATTAATTACGTAAGGATGATTTTTGTAATTTTGGACCCCCTCTCCACTCCCACGTAAGGGTACGTAAGATTGTGGCAACCCCCCCACACACATCTTACGTAAGGATTATTTAAAAGAAAATTAATTTTGACCCACCCTCTCCACGCCTTATATTTATAAAATATGAATAATAATATATTTATTTTAGTATAGATAATAATACAAAAATTTAAATTAAATTTTTATAGGACATGAAAAACCGTTGGAAAGATCGCCAAAGTTAGATGCCATTTTCTAAAATTCACACTATTATACCACTATGTTTAATGATTTTTAAGTAGGTACTGTATATTTCAATATATAGTATTACCATTATCATCATCATCATCATGCACCAGCGCTATGTGTTCCATTTTTGGACAAAAACCTCCCCTAGCTGCTTCCATTCTGCTCTATTCGTCGTTAGGCCCATCCACTGTTTACCCCCCATTTGCTCCAAATCATCTCTCCATCTCGCTCGAGGTCTTCCACGGCTTCTCTTCCCAGTTCTTGGTCTCCTTTCGGCGATCTTTCTGCTCCACCTATTATCTTGTCTTCTTCCTAGATGGCCCGCCCATCGCCACTTAAGTTCGGCTATGCGCTCCGTCGCGTCCTTTACCTTGGTCTTACATCGAATCCAGGCGTTTGTTTTTCTGTCCTGTATCCTCTCTCCCAACATAGATTTTCCATGTGTCCCTGAGTAACTCTAATTTTTTCCAGATTTGTCTCTGTAAAGCTTCAAGTCTCGGAAGCATACGTAAGCACTGGAAGCACGCACGTGTCAAACACTCTTGTTTTGAGATGTTGCGGATATGAGGATTTGAATACTTCTCTTAGGTTTCCGTACGCTGCCCAGGAGAGTTTTATTCTCCTGTTAATCTCTGCAGTTTGGGGCGTGTCCATTGTCAGTTTTTGACCCAACTATATATATTCGTCTACCACCTCTATGAATTCATTCGATATTTGGATCGGTGTGGCATCATCGCGATTTGACATTAGTTTTGTTTTACTAATGTTCATTTTGAAACCCACCTCCTGCATTGTTTCATTAAGATCCGTAATCATGGTTTGTAGTTCCTTCATATTATCTGTCATGACTATAATATCGTCCGCAAACCTCAACTGTGACAGGTATTCTCCATTTATGTTTAATTCTTTTTTCTCCCAGTCCAAAGTTTTGAACACATCTTCTAGTAGATTTGTAGGTTCGAGTTATGTAACCATCCCCGACCAAAAAAATGTTCGTGTGCTACACACTAAAGAACATGGTTAATATAGTCTATAGAAAAATTATTTTGCGAGAATTGTTTATAAACAACCCCAATTTCAAATTTTTAAAGTACGTAAAAGACTCGTCCGGCTGCAAAAGCTAAACATACTTGAATGCTCCATCTTTCAAGAAAACCGGGATTCGAGTCACGTTACCTGTAGAACGTGCGAGCAGCATCTGAGGAAATTTTCTAAGTGTTAGGGTATACCATTCCACACGTACCGTCAACAGAATGCCGACGCGTGGAATCTCTTATGAGATTCCCGCGCGTCGGTCGGCTTTTACATGTTAAATTTGCTAATTTAAAATCGATTTATTCAAAAGTTTGGGCCCAATTCTCGCAAAATATTTTTACAATTTATTATATTAACCATGTTCTTTAGTGTAGAACACACGAAATTTTGATTTGAGTGGGGATGGTTACGTAACCCTAGCCCGAATGCCTTCTCGAAATCAATGAACGCCATGTAGAGAGGGAGGTTATATTCGTGTGTTTTTTCCATCACTTGTCTCACCGTATGAATGTGATCTATGGTGCTATATCCTCTTCTAAAACCCGCTTGTTCTGGTGGTTGAAAATCATCCAGTTTGTTAGCAAGTCTATTTGTTATAATTCTAGACATAAGCTTGTATACGTGGGATAGTAACGAGATTGGTCGGTAGTTTCTCTGGTCTCGTTTATTTCCCTTTTTGAAGATCAATACTACATTCGCAACCTTCCATTGTTCGGGTGTCTTTCCTTCATCCAGGCATTGATTAAATAGTCTTTCTAAGTAGTCCAAAAGTGTTGATTTTGCTGCTTTAATTGCTTCTACTATTATATTATCTGGTCCCGTTGCTTTGTTGTTATTCATCTGCTTCAGCGCAATTTTTATTTTATATTTGGAGATAGGTGGAATATCCTCCGTATAATGCCGGGTAAGAGTCGCCCTTCTATCTCTAGTAGTGGCGTAGCCAGGGGGGGCTGACCGCCCCGGGTGTCACCCG
Organism: Podabrus alpinus; assembly: GCA_932274525.1. Lineage (NCBI taxonomy): Eukaryota > Metazoa > Arthropoda > Insecta > Coleoptera > Cantharidae > Podabrus > Podabrus alpinus. The sequence continues at coordinate 5,714,139 of OW026452.1, forward strand.
TCTGGGGGTGACACCCAACCCCAAATTATTTAAATTTCCTGAGTAAAATTGCCTCGTTTCAGGGTTTTTTAGGTTCCTAGGAGTGACGCCTCAAAAAACCGTCATCGGTTTAGGTGGGAGTGACACCCGACCCCAAATTATTGACTAAAATTACCTCGTTTCTTGGTTTTTTAGGTTCCTAGGGGTGACACCTCAAAAAAAAGGTTATCGGCCTAGGTGGGGGTTGTACCCGACCCCAAATTATTTAAATTTCTTGACTAAAATTACATCGTTTCTTGGTTTTTGGAGTGACACATCAAAAAAGAAAAGGTCATCAGCCTAGGTGGGGGTGACACCCATTAAATCCGCCCCGAGTGTCACCCATGCTAGCTGCGCCACTGTCTCTAGGGCTTATATTTATTGGTTCTTGTGCTTTGGATAAGTATAAATTTCTATAGAATTCTTCCATATGCTTCAGGATTTCCTTACGGCTCTTTATGTATCTTCCCGTTTCATCTTCCAGACACAATTTCCTTATTTCCCAATTTTGTTATATGTCTAAACACTTTTGGACCCCTATTCTCTTCTATAGTTTCTCTTATAATTTGTTCTCTGTATGCTACAGGGATCGGACAACTCGCCGCGGCCATCTCGCCGCCGCCGACTCGCTGCGGCCATCTCGCCGCCGCTGACTCGCCGCAAATGTTAAAAATTGGGATTTTGCTATAAATATGTTATTATATTTGTTTAAATAAAAAATTAATAAAAATAAGCAACAAATTAGTGTCTGAACATATTGCATCATATTATGTATAGTAGTGTGCGATTCCTCTTAAATATTCAATAATATCCCTGTTGCTGTAATCCATAACTATCGCTAATATTCTTGCGTCCGCTTCTCTATATTTTTGGGGTGGTGCGTGTCCCGCAATATTTATATAATTTTTAAGTTGGTAATATTTGATATCATAATATAGGCAACACCTGGTACAATACAGGATTTTCAACAGATGGCGCTACTAAATTGGAAAAAATTATTGCTTTGGCGCCAATTGTAGTAATAAAGCAAAGAAAAGTCGAGAACAACAAATAATGAAGATACAAGACGACCAGCCGAAGCGGCGGAGAGGAAATAACGACCGGTATAAAAGAGGACTACGCAAAGATACAAATCTTCCCGAATCTACTACCCTGTACTTTTATTTCATTTTTGGACAAGCCCGACGCTTATGATTTTTCTTGCCAGATTTTTATTGAAGAGAACCCTTGTCGTTTTCTTCTTCATGTAGAAATATATTTACTTGTAGATTAAATAGACCGATTTCACAACAATAACTTTTACAATAAATTATTATACACACTGTAATAATTTGCTGCGACCGCGACAAGATGTATCAAATGGGGATTGGCGGCGAGGTGGCCGCGGCGAGATGGGTTGGCGGCGAGTTGGACCGCGGCGAGATGGGCTCGCGGCGAGTTGTACTAGACCCGTATGCTGCTAAGCCTGTTCTAACTTTTTTTCTTATATCCCTATTAACCCTTATCTGTTCTTCATGCGTCATATTTAATTTTAGCCTATTCCTTTCTGCTATTAATTTCCATTATACCTGGATATAATTACCAACATAAAAAGAAAAAATATTTGATTTTTAAATTAAATTAAAAAAAATATTTTAAGAAACTTACGTAAGGAATACGTCGGACCCCCCCCCTATGTAAGGGTCCGTAAGATATCCAATACCCCCCTCTCCGCCCCCCAAACCCTTACGTAATTAATGGATGACCCCTAAGGGGTTACCATTTAGAACATAATCACTAATAAATTCATAACCAAATTATACATATATTTTTGCAAACTAATCATTAACTCATTAAAACAGTTTAACACCACCCCTTAACTTGTCTGTAGTGGATTTATGCCCTAAAATAAGTTCGAGTTTCTTAATCATCGAGATATCAAAATTTTAAAGGATAGAGGAATCTCAATCCTCATATGGTTGAATTTGTATCATGTTGTTTAGCTATGTTTTTTGACCTTTTGTATATGTAATTTGAATTTTTATTTTTGTACAATAAACGCTATTATTATTAATATAATTTATAAAAAATGTATTTCAATATTTTCTTCAATTCAATTATAATTCAGTTCTGTTAAATTCTTATTCAATGTTCAATTCTATTCATCGTTAAATTGTTAACAATTGTTACATCATCCCCCATTTAACATTTACCAATCATTCATATTAATTGTTAAGTTTTATATTGTTTAATACTGTTATTTTTATATGTACACTAGCTGACCCGGCAGACGTTGTCCTGCCCGAAATTAATTTTTATGCCACTCAAAGAATTGTTTATCCAAATATAAATTTACGAAATAATAATTAAACAAATTATGAAAAAACCAAAAAATTTTGTGGATGAACTGTGTATATTCGTCCGAGGGCATCAGTCGAATAGACATCAGCGAAGCCAGCAACAGCCTCACCTTTCTTCCGGCGTTGAAACTTCTTCGATGCAGCGTTCCATGTATAATAGCGTGGCATTTCCGAATAGAGTAAAGTCCTTGCGAGCGGATCGCTTTCGCATGTCGAAAAGAAATTTGTCAATGTTGTCGCTGGTGGTCGTTCTGCTCTTTGCGCTGCATTTGCGTCCGTAAAGTAGACACGCTGGCCGTTCTCCAAGTAAACTTACAAATGTACGACAGTCGGGTGACGTTCATGAATTGGAAATGAAAACTGCCGCCAAATTGCCTCGTTACAACTCACGTAACGCCCAAGTTGAAATTTCGTCACCTCGTCGTTTGCATTCGGATCGGCAATGCCAAACACCGCCATGTCGCTCCCTTTGTTCACATATTTGCAAACGTACTTATTGATGGATTTGATGGAGTTGCAGTACTCAACATTCCAGTGGGTCGAGAACGTTTTCGATAAAAGCGGACAATATGGAACGATCCAGCGGTTATCGACGACAACATCGTTTCCTTTCACTTTCATAACGATTGATCTGCCGTTGTCATCTGGAGAACGACGCCGATACAATAGATATCCGTCGATTCCACTGATTGTGTCAGCCACCAACGGACGGGGAAAACGCTTAGTACAATTTCCGTTTACCATGCACGGTGAGTCTGGGTTGTGAACTCCGCAAGGGCCATGGATCATGTTCGTTGTCACAAAGGAATGCAGCTCCGGATCAGTTTCAGAATCTGGTATTTCGGCAGAAATGATCGAATCAATATGATCTGGTCGGATCTTGTCGAACATCCAAAGCAGAATGTGTGCATGTGGTAAACCACGCTTCTGCCATTCAACCGAGTACATCCAACAACGGAGCACGCCAAAAACCTTCTGCTTAACGATGTAATCCATGAGCACTCTGATCTTTTGTTTGAATACTCGTGCAGTGATGTCATGTCGATCGCTGGATGTTTGTCCTGTCAGCAACAGATTCGTAATTTCGGGCCATTTCGGATTGCAAGTGAACGTGATGAATAAATCAGGGCGTCCGTAATTCCGCACGTACGTCATCGCATCTTGAGCGTACTCATGCATGTGGCGCGGGCTTCCAACATAAGTAGCTGGGAGAATGGTCAAACGACCGATGTTGGCCGCGTCTCCTTCAGTAGCGATGGCGTCACGCAAGTGGATGTACTCGTCTGATCGTAACTTCGACTGATTGAAACGAATGAAATTGAGACGCTCCGTTTCGACTTTGACGTACATGTCGACGCAGTACTGTTGAAACAACCGGCGATATCTCAACAGATGATTGTCAATATCTTGCCGAATCATCAATCGATACGCATAAAAATTCATTGAGCTGATCTTCTTATTCGTTTCTTCTCCTGAAATATGAATTCGAACTTAGTTGTAGAATGAAAAAGAAGTGATGACTTGTAAACAAACCTGTCGTTGGATTGACCATCTTGATATTCAAGTGATAGCCATCCTCTCCACGACAGAACATCAACGGGTATTGAAGTGCATCATATAACCGATGAGTCTCGTACACGCGCTGCAATTGTCCACCATCCCGACGCTTGAGAACAATATCCCGTGATTCCACATTCTCGCCAACAATCACCACTGCGATTTCATTGATAGTGGGAGCATTGAATTGTCTCGCATGGCCTCCAGCGGGTCTTTTGTCTGCTCTGATAATGATTTTGTGGTCGTCAGAATGCATTGCATCCAATGTGGTTTTGAACAATCTGACCAATTCATTATGCTCATGCAGAAGATTTTGCAATTGTTCGATCATTTGACGTATGGTCGCAGTAAAAATCGCACAACGGTGATCTAGTTCAATTGCCGAATCACCAACGAAGTAGATCTGAAGGAACTTATGATCTTCGTTTGGTGGCGGTAACAAAGCGCCCGCTCGATGGTGAATTTGCCCTTGAATCTGAAAGTTTGAAAGCAATTTAGAAAAAAATGAGAAAAATTGTTCATTTTGATAACAATGAGACGCCATTACCTTATAACTCGGATTGTAACCGGGTTGGTCAACAACTTCGGCTTCAAACGACGTCATTTGAAAGCACCCGTTATATTTTTGTGTATTCGCCAGGAAATGTTTAGATTGGATTGTATCTCCATAGAGAAACGAATACAATGGCTCTGGCGGGTGAGTCAAAACGGGCAATTTCACCTTGCCACCAGCGCAGCATAAGCCGGGGGTTTCCGATTGAAACTTCAATGCATTGCAATGCTGGCATACGACAGACAATGAACCGATATCAACGCAGCGAAGATCTTTGTAGGCGATTGCGGAATCGTATTCGAAAGCAGCGCGATTCAAGTCTACATTTACGACTGGTTTTCTTCAAGTAACATTTTGTCGAATTTGAGGCGGTGATTGTGCAGCGCGAACCTGTGCAATATGGGCACGTATCCGTTCATTTTTTCCTGCACGTTCCTCTTGCGTTTGATTATTACGGACATTCTGACTAATTATTGCATGACGTGTGCGTCGTCCAAGGTTTGATCGTCTAATAGGGGGCATTAGTCAAGCAAATAACTGTCCATAAAAAAAAATTAAAAGAAAATTCTCCTCAAAAAAAAACTTACGGAATGAATGTTTCGCAATGAATTCCCGCAATCCAATTGGACAACCTCACTGAATATCGCACTGAATTTCAATCACTAAATTTTACTTACTTTCCAAAATTATTTTCCTAAATTGTTGACTTTGTTTATTTCCTCTGTTATCTTCATCTTATTCCTCGCTTGGGGTAGTAGACTTATTAATGTATCAGAGAGCTACCAACCTTTGTTTGTTTATTACCCTTTATTACTGGGTAGAGTGTGTGTTTTATGTTATTCTACCAGGTCTGTACCTAGGGTATGTTTCTTTCTATTGGGCATTTTATAGGCAGAAGTATCTTTCTTGACTACTATTGTCATTGGTCCAAATTTTAGGCCAATAAAAAATAAATAAAATTGTCGCGCCACCTGCCGACGACGCAATTTTGTTAAACGATAGGTCCGCCATGAACGCCATCTATTGAAAGTAAAAAATTGCTAACGAATATTTCCCGAATTTTTCAATTTTCCGGGCAACTTTTCTAATTTTTTCTTTCGTAAAAACCTTCTCCTGGCAATTACGAACAACTTAAAAAAAGTTGAGCCAAATCGGCCCAGCCGTTCTCAATTGATGAATAAGTATACATTTTTCACACCATTTTTATATAATATATAGATAATAGAAGATAATAGATAATATGTATCCATTTGCATAAATATACTCCCTCTCTAGGTGGTTAACTTAGAGAGGAAACATGAAAAAAAAGGGGTTAATGATTAAATAAATAGAAATTACATATCGTAATAATCTATAACAAAAAATAAATAATTAATCTTTATAGCGTCTCGATATACTTTTACCAACATATTGCCATGATTCAATCGTCAATAAATATTGATAATCATAAGTGATGCAAACAAGCAATTACAGGTCGCATGAAAATTCTTTTACGATTTAGAAGGTTCTCCGACATTACGTGAGACTCGAAAAAAGAATACAATAAATTCGGTTAATGATAAAAACAAGTAAGGAATTGGAAAATCCAAGAATAATATCGAAAAGTACAATCTAATATTCACAAATTAATTCATTAAAAATTGTTAAATGTTAAGAAATTGTTATTAAATAAAAAAATGTATAATTATGTTAGATTAAGTTGTGCGTCAAAATAAGAAATTACGTGGGTTTTTAAAATCGGTTGAACAATAATGCAACGGTAGTTGTCAGAGACGTTTGAAATATCGCAGGCGGGCGATGATCGCAACGGCAGACGAATCGAACGATGAACGCTAAAAAGAAAAACAAAGGTGTAAATAATTTAATGACACTTAGTAAATTAATCAATTATCAAAAGTGCAAGGGAACTTACCAGGTAGAGAAAATATCAAGTAGGAATAAAAGGGATATTTTTCCAAATATCCTAGCAACGAGTAGGTAAATAAACGCTTCTCCCAAGAACGCCAAAGCGTGGAGCACGTGTATAATTCGGCTCCGAGAAAGTTTGTTAATTGATTTTAAATCAAACGTAAGTGTGTAGAACTAAAATTAAATAAGTATAAGCACGTGGGCAATTGAAATTAAGTGCGAAAGTAATAAATTGTGAGTACTTACTTGGTATAATTTGGAATGATGGTATGATGATTGGATAAAGCAGTTCTATAATAATAATTGGAGCATAGATGCACACCGTGGAATCGAAAATAAAAACAGAGAATTCTAGATCACAGATGTACAACAGATCGACCGTTTGAGTGTGAAGTTGGTAACGTAAAGGAGTGACGAACACGTAAGGGTAAGATCCCACTGAAACTTAATTTTTATAACGCGGCGTGAGTTCGTGAATTCGAATAACATTAAACCGATTCCGGGAAAGAACTAGAGTAATTTTGGGGCAGAAGTACAATTTAATATAAGAATTTGTGTTAACATAGTTAAAATTGTTTATTATGTTCAATGTTATAAAGGTCAATATTTTTATTAACAAATGAAAAATAAAATTTAATTACAAATTGTATAAAAATATAGTCGTATCATTCGGGGATTTTTCTATCCCGTCAATAGAGATTCAATTTCAGAATAAGAGCGAAGGAGCAAAATCGCAGAACCGACTACTAGAGAAAGGGGTTTTCATGTGAAAGGTAATTATACAAGGAGCTAGCCGTGGTAGAACCACAATAATTTATAATTAACAAAAAAAAGTCAATCTTAAACACAATAATAAAAAATATCGAGTGTATTGGTCAATATCCCCGCCGGTCACCGTAATATGTAACTTGGTATATTATGTGTAGATTCTAGGTCTACGTCATTTAAAGCAATAAAACGTATACCTAAAATTTTGCCCAATTTGTTTGCAAACAGACGAAAGGGGACCCCTTTGGTGTTTTTTTGGGCCAAAAATCGAAAGTTGCAGGATAATTCCTTTTTCGACGGTTTCTGACGTAGTTCGATGAGAAAATTACATTGGCGAAGTCGGTTCGTACGTAAGTTAAATTTTTAGATTTTATCTCTTGAATTTCATGAAATTTTAAAATTTCGCGGTTTAGATTAGATTTTGAATTATTGCAACTTGCCACAGTTCTCATCGTATTTTTAAACACTACGCATCGAAATACGTCATTTAAAGCAATAAAACGTATACCTAAAATTTTGCCCAACTTTTTGCACAAAAACGAAAAGGGACACCCCTTGGTGTTTTTTTGGGCCAAAAATCGAAAGTTGCAAGATGATTCCTTTTTCGACTGTTTCTGACGTAGTTCGATGGTGACAATTCACGATTTCTGAATATCATTTGACAAATCTGAATTACAATTCACGATTTCTGAATACCAGTTGACAAATCTGAATTACAATTCACGATTTCTGAATATCAGTTGACAAATCTGAATTCCAAATCACGATTTCTGAATATCAGTTGACAAATCTGAATTACAATACACGATTTCTGAATATCAGTTGACAAATCTGAATTACAATACACGATTTCTGAATATCGGTTGACAATTCTGAATTACAATTCACGATTTCTGAATATCAGTTGACAAATCTGAATTCCAATTCACGATTTCTAAATATCAGTTGACAAATCTGAATTACAATACACGATTTCTGAATATCAGTTGACAAATCTGAATTACAATACACGATTTCTGAATATCAGTTGACAAATCTGAACTACAATTCACGATTTCTGAATACCAGTTGACAAATCTGAATTACAATTCACGATTTCTGAACATCAGTTGACAAATCTGAATTCCAATTCACGATTTCTGAATATCAGTTGACAAATCTGAATTACAATACACGATTTCTGAATACCAGTTGACAAATCTGAATTACAATTCACGATTTCTGAATACCAGTTGACAAATCTGAATTACAATACACGATTTCTGAATACCAGTTGACAAATCTGAATTACAATACACGATTTCTGAATACCAGTTGACAAATCTGAATTACAATTCACGATTTCTGAACATCAGTTGACAAATCTGAATTCCAATTCACGATTTCTGAATATCAGTTGACAAATCTGAATTACAATACACGATTTCTGAATACCAGTTGACAAATCTTAATTACAATTCACGATTTCTGAATACCAGTTAACAAATCTGAATTACAATACACGATTTCTGAATATCAGTTGACAAATCTGAATTACAATACACGATTTCTGAATACCAGTTGACAAATCTGAATTACAATTCACGATTTCTGAACATCAGTTGACAAATCTGAATTCCAATTCACGTTTTCTGAATATCAGTTGACAAATCTGAATTACATTACACGATTTCTGAATACCAGTTGACAAATCTGAATTACAATTCACGATTTCTGAATACCAGTTGACAAATCTGAATTACAATTCACGATTTCTGAACATCAGTTGACAAATCTGAATTCCAATTCACGTTTTCTGAATATCAGTTGACAAATCTGAATTACAATACACGATTTCTGAATACCAGTTGACAAATCTGAATTACAATTCACGATTTCTGAACATCAGTTGACAAATCTGAATTCCAATTCACGATTTCTGAATATCAGTTGACAAATCTGAATTACAATACACGATTTCTGAATACCAGTTGACAAATCTGAATTACAATTCACGATTTCTGAATACCAGTTGACAAATCTGAATTACAATACACGATTTCTGAATACCAGTTGACAAATCTGAATTACAATACACGATTTCTGAATACCAGTTGACAAATCTGAATTACAATTCACGATTTCTGAACATCAGTTGACAAATCTGAATTCCAATTCACGATTTCTGAATATCAGTTGACAAATCTGAATTACAATACACGATTTCTGAATACCAGTTGACAAATCTTAATTACAATTCACGATTTCTGAATACCAGTTGACAAATCTGAATTACAATACACGATTTCTGAATATCAGTTGACAAATCTGAATTACAATACACGATTTCTGAATACCAGTTGACAAATCTGAATTACAATTCACGATTTCTGAACATCAGTTGACAAATCTGAATTCCAATTCACGTTTTCTGAATATCAGTTGACAAATCTGAATTACAATACACGATTTCTGAATACCAGTTGACAAATCTGAATTACAATTCACGATTTCTGAATACCAGTTGACAAATCTGAATTACAATTCACGATTTCTGAACATCAGTTGACAAATCTGAATTCCAATTCACGATTTCTAAATATCAGTTGACAAATCTGAATTACAATACACGATTTCTGAATATCAGTTGACAAATCTGAATTACAATACACGATTTCTGAATATCAGTTGACAAATCTGAATTACAATACACGATTTCTGAATACCAGTTGACAAATCTGAATTACAATTCACGATTTCTGAACATCAGTTGACAAATCTGAATTCCAATTCACGATTTCTGAATATCAGTTGACAAATCTGAATTACAATACACGATATCTGAATATCAGTTGACAAATCTGAATTACAATTCACGATTTCTGAATATCAGTTGACAAATCTGAATTACAATACACGATTTCTAAATATCAGTTGACAAATCTGAATTACAATACACGATTTCTGAATATCAGTTGACAAATCTGAACTACAATTCACGATTTCTGAATACCAGTTGACAAATCTGAATTACAATTCACGATTTCTGAACATCAGTTGACAAATCTGAATTCCAATTCACCATTTCTGAATACCAGTTGACAAATCTGAATTACAATACACGATTTCTGAATACCAGTTGACAAATCTGAATTACAATTCACGATTTCTGAACATCAGTTGACAAATCTGAATTCCAATTCACCATTTCTGAATACCAGTTGACAAATCTGAATTACAATACACGATTTCTGAATACCAGTTGACAAATCTGAATTACAATACACGATTTCTGAATACCAGTTGACAAATCTGAATTACAATTCACGATTTCTGAACATCAGTTGACAAATCTGAATTCCAATTCACGATTTCTGAATATCAGTTGACAAATCTGAATTACAATACACGATTTCTGAATACCAGTTGACAAATCTTAATTACAATTCACGATTTCTGAATACCAGTTGACAAATCTGAATTACAATACACGATTTCTGAATATCAGTTGACAAATCTGAATTACAATACACGATTTCTGAATACCAGTTGACAAATCTGAATTACAATTCACGATTTCTGAACATCAGTTGACAAATCTGAGTTCCAATTCACGTTTTCTGAATATCAGTTGACAAATCTGAATTACAATACACGATTTCTGAATACCAGTTGACAAATCTGAATTACAATTCACGATTTCTGAATACCAGTTGACAAATCTGAATTACAATTCACGATTTCTGAACATCAGTTGACAAATCTGAATTCCAATTCACGATTTCTAAATATCAGTTGACAAATCTGAATTACAATACACGATTTCTGAATATCAGTTGACAAATCTGAATTACAATACACGATTTCTGAATATCAGTTGACAAATCTGAATTACAATACACGATTTCTGAATACCAGTTGACAAATCTGAATTACAATTCACGATTTCTGAACATCAGTTGACAAATCTGAATTCCAATTCACGATTTCTGAATATCAGTTGACAAATCTGAATTACAATACACGATATCTGAATATCAGTTGACAAATCTGAATTACAATTCACGATTTCTGAATATCAGTTGACAAATCTGAATTACAATACACGATTTCTAAATATCAGTTGACAAATCTGAATTACAATACACGATTTCTGAATACCAGTTGACAAATCTGAATTACAATTCACGATTTCTGAACATCAGTTGACAAATCTGAATTCCAATTCACGATTTCTGAATATCAGTTGACAAATCTGAATTACAATACACGATTTCTGAATACCAGTTGACAAATCTGAATTACAATTCACGATTTCTGAATACCAGTTGACAAATCTGAATTACAATACACGATTTCTGAATACCAGTTGACAAATCTGAATTACAATACACGATTTCTGAATACCAGTTGACAAATCTGAATTACAATTCACGATTTCTGAACATCAGTTGACAAATCTGAATTCCAATTCACGATTTCTGAATATCAGTTGACAAATCTGAATTACAATACACGATTTCTGAATACCAGTTGACAAATCTTAATTACAATTCACGATTTCTGAATACCAGTTGACAAATCTGAATTACAATACACGATTTCTGAATATCAGTTGACAAATCTGAATTACAATACACGATTTCTGAATACCAGTTGACAAATCTGAATTACAATTCACGATTTCTGAACATCAGTTGACAAATCTGAATTCCAATTCACGTTTTCTGAATATCAGTTGACAAATCTGAATTACAATACACGATTTCTGAATACCAGTTGACAAATCTGAATTACTATTCACGATTTCTGAATACCAGTTGACAAATCTGAATTACAATTCACGATTTCTGAACATCAGTTGACAAATCTGAATTCCAATTCACGATTTCTAAATATCAGTTGACAAATCTGAATTACAATACACGATTTCTGAATATCAGTTGACAAATCTGAATTACAATACACGATTTCTGAATATCAGTTGACAAATCTGAATTACAATACACGATTTCTGAATACCAGTTGACAAATCTGAATTACAATTCACGATTTCTGAACATCAGTTGACAAATCTGAATTCCAATTCACGATTTCTGAATATCAGTTGACAAATCTGAATTACAATACACGATATCTGAATATCAGTTGACAAATCTGAATTACAATTCACGATTTCTGCATATCAGTTGACAAATCTGAATTACAATACACGATTTCTAAATATCAGTTGACAAATCTGAATTACAATACACGATTTCTGAATATCAGTTGACAAATCTGAACTACAATTCACGATTTCTGAATACCAGTTGACAAATCTGAATTACAATTCACGATTTCTGAACATCAGTTGACAAATCTGAATTCCAATTCACCATTTCTGAATACCAGTTGACAAATCTGAATTACAATACACGATTTCTGAATACCAGTTGACAAATCTGAATTACAATTCACGATTTCTGAACATCAGTTGACAAATCTGAATTCCAATTCACCATTTCTGAATACCAGTTGACAAATCTGAATTACAATACACGATTTCTGAATACCAGTTGACAAATCTGAATTACAATACACGATTTCTGAATACCAGTTGACAAATCTGAATTACAATTCACGATTTCTGAACATCAGTTGACAAATCTGAATTCCAATTCACGATTTCTGAATATCAGTTGACAAATCTGAATTACAATACACGATTTCTGAATACCAGTTGACAAATCTTAATTACAATTCACGATTTCTGAATACCAGTTGACAAATCTGAATTACAATACACGATTTCTGAATATCAGTTGACAAATCTGAATTACAATACACGATTTCTGAATACCAGTTGACAAATCTGAATTACAATTCACGTTTTCTGAATATCAGTTGACAAATTTGAATTACAATACACGATTTCTGAATACCAGTTGACAAATCTGAATTACAATTCACGATTTCTGAATACCAGTTGACAAATCTGAATTACAATTCACGATTTCTGAACATCAGTTGACAAATCTGAATTCCAATTCACGATTTCTAAATATCAGTTGACAAATCTGAATTACAATACACGATTTCTGAATATCAGTTGACAAATCTGAATTACAATACACGATTTCTGAATATCAGTTGACAAATCTGAATTACAATACACGATTTCTGAATACCAGTTGACAAATCTGAATTACAATTCACGATTTCTGAACATCAGTTGACAAATCTGAATTCCAATTCACGATTTCTGAATATCAGTTGACAAATCTGAATTACAATACAAGATATCTGAATATCAGTTGACAAATCTGAATTACAATTCACGATTTTTGAATATCAGTTGACAAATCTGAATTACAATACACGATTTCTAAATATCAGTTGACAAATCTGAATTACAATACACGATTTCTGAATATCAGTTGACAAATCTGAACTACAATTCACGATTTCTGAATACCAGTTGACAAATCTGAATTACAATTCACGATTTCTGAACATCAGTTGACAAATCTGAATTCCAATTCACCATTTCTGAATATCAGTTGACAAATCTAAATTACAATTAACGATTTCTGAACAGCAGGTGAGGTTTTCTGAATTACTGCTGGAAAAGGTGTAGATTATAAGCATAATTACGTTTTAATAAATGTTTAAATATTTATTCAATCTTTATACCTATAGGTATTTAATAATAATTTTTGATCTGCTAGTTCGTTTTTTCTAATTAATAATTCCATTTGTAGCTCATGTTCCTTTTCGAAACATTCCCGTCGATATTTCAAAAATGACCGCTTAACATCATGTTCTCTTTTGAAGCACTCTCGTTGGTATTTCAAAAATGACAATTTTTTGTTAGCTAACTGAGAAGTTTTGGTGGGGTATTTCTTCCAAGCTCGTGGTAAAATTTTCTTGGAGGATGAGGATGAATATGTGGTCCAATCCACTGTAATATAAAAAATTATGAATAAAAATTAGTAGCAAATAAGATTATCTTACTTTCACTATTATCGGCAACTTCAAATTCTTGTTCTTCTAAACCTTCAAAATGTTCATCAATATCTAAAACAAATGAATACATTATTATTATTACCTATAGCTTGAACTAATATTTTCTATACATTTATTATCGCAAAGAAATTCTAACTATGGTTAACCTGAAAGTGAAGGTAACTAAACTAAAAAGTTAACTAACGATTTATGCATCAAACAAAGCTTGTGAAATTTATTGAACTATTAGTCCGTTTCCGTGCAGTTTTAAAGTCACAAAAATCGTAATCAAACGGTTTCTCCCCTGTGTGAGTTCTTAAATGCAATTTTAAATCAGAACGTCGCAAACGCCACAAGCAAATGGTTTTTCGCCGATGTGAATTTTTAAATGTAGTAAGTGAACATTTATGATCACAAAAATCACAGGCATACGATTTTTTCCCAGTATGAGTTCTCACATCGCTATTTAACCTATTTTTAACTGCACATTTATAATCACAAATTTCACGATTAAATGGTTTCTTGCCGGTATGAGTTCCTAAATGAATTTGTGAATCTGATTTCCATGCCGATTTATAGTCACAAATATTACAAGTAAAATAGTTTCTTACCTGTATGAGCTCTTAAATGCACTATTAATGCTCGTTTCTGTGAAACCTGATATCCACAAATTGCACACTCAAAAATCTGTGTTAATAATTGTTCAATATCGTAGTCTTCTTTAATGTCAATGGAATGATGCAAATAATCTAAATTAAATTGCACATCGTCCATATCTTCTTTTTTAATATCATAACTGCTGCTTGAATTACATGAAGTTTCCAAAGGTTTAGCGGTTTCTTCCAGAATTGGTAAACCTTCCGAAGGAAGCACTGCATCTATAACCGATTCCATTTAGATTTTAGAGGATGTGAAAGTGCTTCTGAACTTATACAAAATCACTATTCTTCAACAAAATGCGTTGATTATTTATGTAATGGTTTTAAAAAGCGTATGTATGGGGTTATGTTATGAATTTATCACGTATTGATCATTTCGAGGTGACGTCACGACAGGTCCGCCATATTGCCGGTAGGGCATACAAAACGTTCGCGTCATTGTAAACAATAGAAAAGATCGATTTTTAAAGTGTGAATAATTTAAAATGCCGGCGTTTTGTTCTGTTGTGGGATGTTCTAAAAGGGCAGAAAGGGATCTATTTCGTTATTTTAGAATCCCCAAAGCGTTACAAAACCGAGGAGAAATGCTGGACGCCTTATCAAAAGAACGTCGAGAATGTTGGGTTAGGGCTTTAAAACGGGGTAATTTGAGCGATACATTCCTTAAAAATGCACGAATTTGTGCAGATCATTTTATATCAGGTACGTAAATCATATTAATACATAAGAAATGCAAAAGTTATGATCCAAAATGTTTGAATTTATATTTAAATAATATGGTGTTAAACTAAACGTTTTTTGTTCCAACATTTTAGGAGAACCAGCCAAACTGGAAGCTAGGGATAGCCCTGATTGTGTCCCTTCTGCAGGGTGGCCACTTGCCATAAATTCATAAAAAATCATAAATTTTGAAAATTGCCATAAAAATCATAAATTTTACAACTTTGCCATAAAATACCTATCATAAATTTTAGTTAAAATTAAAAATTTAAAATACTTAAATTATTTTTAGTAACCGAACCCATGCTCATCCCATGATCAAATTTGGTAAAAATTATATCTTATAATATATAAAAATTTATGTGATTGTTATTGACAAATTTTTTGCATTTCTTTCTTCATTTTTTACCCACAAATCTGTGGGGTTCTGAAAATAGTTTCTTCATTTTTACCCACAAATTTGTGGGTTTCTGAAAATATTTTCTTCATTTTTCACCCACAAATTTGTGGGTAAACCGGTGAAAGGGTGAAGTATTCATAATTACATATTTTATTTAGGGCCGCGATTATAAAGGACAAATATTTGTCCTAAAAGTTGTAAGATTCCTCAAAAATTGCTTTACTACAACACGGTTTTGCTATAAATATAAATTTTTAAACAACAAAACACGTGTTTGCAGGGCCGGGCCGGCCTGAAAATATTGAATATTTTTTAAAATAAAATGTTTTTATTTTTTTAAGTTTAAGAATTTTTAATAGGGAAAGTTATATTTTTATTATTTATAAAATGATCTATTTTTGATGTCCCAATTTATACCCAGGCAATTTTTAATTGATTCGGTTGGCAAATTGAGGATTGCTCCTCCCTGAAAAAAGTTGGTTTAGCACGTCCCTGACTATTACTACAATAGTCAGAGTAATTCACGAAACTGATTTCTTTTTAGTTTGAAATATGCACACATTTTTTTGTAAATTGTCTGGATGGGGCGAGGTATAAAGGGAGTTCCCCCCTCCCTATGGCAAAGCCATAAATTTTTGTATCGAGTGCCATAAATTTGCCATAAATTTTTGCTTTGAGTGCCATAAATTCATAAATAAATGTTACTTATTGCTAGTGGCCGGCCTGCTTCTGTAAATATGGGATACGTTAGCACCAAAGCACAGAATGAGCAAAGTGTAAAAAGGCATGTTAGATTGGTTAAACGTCAAACGAAACGTCTTAAAATGGTCAGTATTATTGTTATTTAAAAAAGTTGTATTCCCCAATCATAGTCTTCATTATCTTTAGGATGAGTTAGATGAAGCCGGGAATACTGCATTAAGTATAGAACCCACAGCAGGTCCATCTACAGAAGCCGTAGAAACTCCTGAACTGTGCGACGAACATGAAAGCCGAAGGACTGCTAGCACTCAAACGGATTTGGATATGGACCACTTAAACAAACTCTATGGAGATCTCGATTTTGCTAATCAAAAAATATATGCTTTGGAAGAAAAATTTAAAGCATCAGATTTAACGGAGGAGTCATTTAAGAACGATTCAAGAACGTTGTACTTTACTGAGTTCCCAAAAGCTGAGATGATGTTTCTAATTTTTAATAGTGTGGCTCCCTATTTATCAACTAAAAGTGTTCTGTCTTCGTTTAGACAGTTTATTTTGACATTAATGAAGTTGCGTCTTAACTTGCCATTCAAGTATTAATCTGTGGCGAACCTGAATTTCAATTCTTAATATTCAAGTTAAAAGTTCCCGACGCCAACACCTTGAAGTTGGCAACCAGTCATACGGCAAGTAGTTGGAATTGATCAGTGGTGCCAGAAAAAGTTTTGTTTAATAATTATTACCAATTTGTTATTAATTGCTGACGTTTGAAAAATATATTGTTAATAGTTTATGTGTGATTTTTTATTCATCAAAAATCCCACAAATCTTACCGATTTGCTATAGCTCTATCAACTGCATCGGAAACATTTTACAAGTGTATTGATGTACTCTATGCTAGGTACCAAAAACTTATATTTTGTCCAGATAGAGAGATATTAAAAAAAATATGCCTGCCTGCTTCAAAGAAAATTTTGGTGATCGTGTGGCAGTAGGTAATAATTGATTGCTTTGAAATATATACAGAAACACCATCCGCCGGTATGTTAAACGCAGCTCGTTGTTGGTCTAATTACAAACATCATGAGACTGTTAAGTTTTTAATTGGGATCACTCCTCAAGGAACAGTATCATATATCTCGGAAGGTTGGGGCGGCCAAACCAGTGATAAGTTTTTGGCAGAAAACTGGATTCTTAAATTTAATTGTGCCTGGTGATGTAATTTTAGCTGATAGAGGATTTTTGATAAGAGACTCTGTTGAAACTCTAAGAGGACACCTGGAAATTCCCGCCTTTACAAAAGGAGAAAATCAACTTGATCCTGCCGATATAGAAAGCACCCGTAAGATTGCTAATGTAAGAATTCACGTGGAGCGAATAATTGGCCTGCTTAAGAGGAAATTCAAAATTTGTCAAGGTCCCATTCCTATTAGCATGTTATCAGCATCTAGATGATTTAAGTGCTTTAGATAAGATTTTAGTTGTATGTAGTGTCTTTATCAATTTATGCCCTTCCGTTATCCCCATGGATTAAAAATTCTCTAATTTTATTTTATAATATAAGACTTTTAACTATTGATAATTCATAATAATATAAAACTTTTAAAAAATGAAATAGTTAATTTAATCTTCTAATAATATTTATTTTTAAGCTTTCGGTGTTGTTTAACACCATCATCAGAAAATAATTTAATCATAAAATAATTTAATCATAAAATAATTTAATCATCTTCTCCAATTTAGCCCTGCATGCAGTTTTGAATTTGGATGCTGTTATTTTGCCAGCCCTATATTTAAACCAAATATTGTTTTGAGCTTGCTCTCGGGTTGCCGATTCTATTTCTTTGATGTGCTCTACGCTTATGGTTAAATCAATGGGTTGTGCTACCAGTTCTTTATATGTAGACCCTTTTAAATCGTCATTAAAAAGTGTTTCCAAACCATTGGGTAAACTTTTCGGGGGCTGGTACATTTCAGAAACAAATGGCTCGCACACTCTGGCAATTGCTGGTGTATAACATCCAATTTTTGAAAACTGCGGATAATTGTAACTAACTCCTCACCTTGTAAGGGTGGTACTCCACCTTGGGGTAACACCATTGGTTTTGCTTTCCTAGTCCAGTCCATATCTCGGATCCTTACCATGTCGATGGTTTTGGTAGACGGTACTGGCCACCGAGCGAGGGTTTCTGTGCAAGACACCTCTTCGCTACTGGGACGGGCTTCTAAATAAAACAGAATTGCTGCTACATGGCTGCAAACTTCGCTCAAGCCTGCCATACAGGTGCAATGCGCACAGGATACGGCTCCGTCCGGTAAGACAATGACCCATACATGCAGGGGCTTTTCCCGTGTTCTTTGGGAATGTTTCACATAAACCAACGAAAAAGGAAATTAACAAAGTTGATCTTGGGCGTCGCAGAACATTTTACGCTAATTATAATAGCTTGTGAGTTTAACGTAATTGGAACAAAAAACTTACCTTGCCAACTACAACAAAGGAATTTTCATTTATTCTCTTGGCCAATACTTCTACAACAAATCCAGCCTCATAATACTTGTAAGCCTGTAGGGATTTGTAGGCCTTCAACTGTTGTCCAGTATAGAAACTGTGAGTTAAAATTAGGTAATTCACCATGTCCATAAGGGAGGTTGTAGACTGCGCCCGATGGTTAAAGGGTCTCATAATCTAACATGCAGATTGCGCCGGGTTCGGTTAGGGAAAGTATGTAGATTGCGCCGATGGTCAATTAATAGGTAATCTTTTTGGGTAACGACGGAGTGAAAATCCCATTAGAGGATTAAGGTACTTAATTTATTACAGGAGTACTATACATTATGTGCGATTTTTAATTAGGTTAGTAATTTGACGAGGTTATTTTTAAATAACTGCATTATTTTGATTCTTTCATTATTAAAAACTTTTATAACACAAATTTATAACTACGAGAAATTTGTAATTTCGAGACAATTTGTACGATTCTGTTGGTCTATAATTTTTCAATAAAATTTGATTGGTTACAATTTTATATTTGCGGAATATATTTTAATATTTTTTATTTGGTTAGTTATTTGACGAGGCTTTTTTTCATCTTAATTTTTGGGTTGGTATTTCACATTTACTATATAAGTATAAAAATATTTAGTATGTAGTAAAAATTCAAGAACATATTATTATTATTTATTAGCAATGTCAACGATTACAGAAATGTTAAGTGAGCGCGGAAAAACGTTGTTGGTGCGCGATGGGTACAAATTTTACCAGTACATTGAATTAAAGAATGGAGAAATTAAATGGCGCTGCTGCAATCGAAAATGTTCAGCTAATATGTACACCGTGGGAGAAAAAAATCATAGGACAATAACGAAAGATAATTTGGAACATAATCACGAAATGGATGAGCAAAAACTAAAGCGGCAAATTGTTAGTGGTGAAGCCAAACGAAAAGCGATTGAAGATACTTCGCTAAGACCTTCTGACATTCTTATGGGCGCCATCGCTAAAACGAAAGTTTCTCGGGTTGATATTGATCGCCGTGATGCTGAGATGATCTCTAGAGCTATATATGACGTAAGGCG
The DNA here is from genome assembly GCA_932274525.1 of Podabrus alpinus. Lineage (NCBI taxonomy): Eukaryota > Metazoa > Arthropoda > Insecta > Coleoptera > Cantharidae > Podabrus > Podabrus alpinus. The sequence continues at coordinate 5,734,308 of OW026452.1, forward strand.
AAAAGAACAGCCACCATTACCAACCTCTATAATGGATGTTCATTCCGCGTTGGACTCTATAGTAGTTAACACAGAGAATGGCGAAAATTTTCTTATGGTTAACGACAAGGAAAACAATTTGATTATATTTTCCTGTCTGACTAACTTAAGATGTTTGTGCTCTTCAGAGAACATTTTCATGGATGGTACTTTTGATTACTGCACTAAATTCTTCTATCAATTCTTTACCATTCATGGGTATAAAAATGGATATTACATTCCACTTGCATTCTGTCTTTTGAAAGATAAAAAACTGCTCACTTACCAACACTGTCTACAAACGTTAGTAGACATTTGTTCTCGAAATAATTTACTTTTTGAACCGAAAACCGTTACTGTCGATTTTGAAGTTGCTATTCATGCGAGCATTAAACATGTTTGGGAAAATGTGGAACTTATTGGGTGTAGATTCCATTTAAGCCAGGCGTGGTTTAGAAAAATACAAAAATTAGGCTTGGTCACGGAATATCGAGATGAACTTTCCGAAATTGGTAAATGGTTGCGCTTCTCATTTGGGTTACAATATTTGCCTCCACACGAAATTGATGCTGCTTTTAGTGAGGATTTAATAGCGATATTGCCAGACGATGAACGACTGAACAGGTATACCGACTACATATTTCAAAATTATATCGATGCAAACTCACTTTTTCCACCAAAGCTCTGGGCGGCACACACAGCGAGTATGTGCCGGACAACAAATGCGTGCGAGTCGTTTCATAACGTATTTAGTTCACATTTTTATAGCCCCCACCCAGCGATTTACACCTTTTTGGAGAAATTGAAAATGATGCAAATTAAGACATATATCACCATAAACAGTTTAGGTACGGCTAAGATGCAAAATACCGATGCAATCAGTAAAAAAGCTAAACTACAGCATTTGATCGACTTGTATTCTAGCAAAACAATGTCACGGTTGGAATTTATAAAAAGTATTTGCAATAAGTATTGTCACATTAATGATAATTAGGTACCGCAATTTAATTTTTTTATTTTTTATTAATATTTAATAAACTGATTTACAATAATAACCCCATTATGCCTTGGTAATACTTTGTAATCCCTCAGTACACCATCGGCGCAATCTGTATGTTACCCTTAATGACCATCGGCGCAATCTACAGGTTGCCCATGGTCATTTACCCAAAAAAAAGGATTAATTTCTGACCATCGGCGCAGTCTACATATGTCCGTCCATAATGCTCACAGTTGGCAAAAAACTTAAATTGCTGGTCAGTTCACTTGCACCAAGAGAATAGGGAATCAACATTGCATATAATTCGAAGTTTTGAGTCGTACCGCAATTTCACGTCTCCTTTGAGTGATAAGTAGTATTCACTACAAACCATATTGTAGTTAAAGTTAATAAAATACGCAATACACGCACTAAAAACTCGAAATAATGTAACGTTCTCAATGCCCGTTATGGTCCTTCTTGGGTTTTTTTTAAATTACTTACAGTAATTATTTTATTCCGATAGAATACGTTATACCCTGTACATCGTATTTTTCAATTTGAAAATGCATTGAAAGTTGATAACACAAAAATCGTGAGAGAATGTGGCGAGCGATGAGGCTTTTTGACACGATTCGCTTAAATGGTAGATAGATTTTTAGTAGTTGAAAATTAAAAAGCAAATTTTACTAATTAAGTAATTAGTTTTCGTGAAAATTGTTGTTATTCCAATAATATTGATTCACACCCATCACTTGGCCTAATAATTTTGGATAATCATTCTGATCTGGGACGAAATTTACGCAAATTTGGAAAGCAGATCGTATCATCGGCTGATCCGTTTGTCAGTGGAATTTTAGAAAGTTTTCTTTACCACGAGTAACACGAAGTTGCTTTTTTTTATTTGGATAAAGCTAAAGTCGTATCAGCCGACGTTTTGATTCAGTAGCGCCTCCGAGGTCTTATCTCCAATAGGATTCCTGGACGAGCAAGAACCATACGAATACCTAAATTCCATCTATTCCGGATAACAACATAATTGCTGAGCCGTTGCAAACTTTAGCCAGTTTATATTTTTTGTCATCATTACGCATTGGAACAGCTGACTGTCTTTTTTTGGTATTTAGTTTGTGCATTTGAATACGTTTGATTGTAGGACCTTAGAAAAGATTATTATTTGGATTGGCAGCTGGCGAAGCAGAGCTCTGTGGAGGTCCAGGATTTTCTTGCCAAAGATAAGGGGTAAGTCCGTATTTAATTAACAGATTGGTTGTTGAGATTGCTGTTGGCTGTGACCGCAGCTTTGTTTAAGTTTTTTTTGCAAGCATTTCTGTTTTTGCTTGCCAGTAAATTGGCTTAGTTAGGGACGGATCAGTAATTGCGGTCCAAGAACTGGACTTAAGCCAGTTGAGATCGATTGGCGATTCCGAATTAATATTTCATATCCTATGTTTGCGACTATTAAGTCGAATATTTTGTTATAGTTTTTGTACGTTTTTACCATCTATCACTGAACTATTGGTCGAAATTAAATTATTTTCTTTTCAGCTGTTGTTACAGGAATAAATCACTGGAAAATCGAGTATCGGACCCACGAATATCCCAGCTCTCGGTCTGTGGTTCGAAAAGAACAGAGTTTAGCCGCCCGATTTTACTACGGGCACAAGTGGCAATATTTGTGCAGATATAAGCTCGATTATTGGCACAATAAACACCACAAACTCACAGATAACAATGAATACCTAATGGCCAATCCGCGCTTGTATGCCCCACTGAGGTATACTACAATATTATCATTTCAAAAACTTCTTTTAAATCATTTCGTAACTATCTTAACTTAATTGTAAAAGTACACTACAGGCTGAATGACTTTAAAATATATATGAAGGGGTAATTTCTTTAAAAGATACCTAAATAAAAATTATGATCAATTACAAATAATATTACAATTTATTAAGAACACAAAAAAATTAATTCCTTAAAGCACATAATGATAATGGATACTTTGTTAGACATAAATAACATAAGCAAGCGTTTCTCAGCAATCACCAAACTCCATTTCTTTTCATTTGAAGTTGTAAAATTCAATACCATCGTTTACTAGCTATTATGAGTTTTTAAATGACGTTTTAAATGGCATTTGCGTGCACATTTATAATCACATATCTCACAAGAAAACGGTTTCTCGCCAGTGTGGGTTTTCATATGCTGTTTTAAATGGAACTTGTGCGCAGATTTATAATCACATATCTCACAAGCAAACGATTTCTCGCCAGTGTGAGTCAGTAAATGAGCTTTTAAATGTTGTTTTTGTGCACTATTATAATCACATATCTCACAAGCAAATGGTTTTTCGCCAGTATGAGTCATTAAATGAACTTTTAAATTTGATATCTGGGCACATTTATAATCACATATCTCACAAGCAAATGGTTTCTCGCCAGTGTGGGTTTTCAAATGCTGTTTTAAATGGAACTTGTGCGCACATTTATAATCACATATCTCACAAGCAAACGATTTCTCGCCAGTGTGAGTCATTAAATGAACTTTTAAACTTGTTTTTCGGGCACATTTATAATCACATATCTCACAAGCAAATGGTTTCTCGCCAGTGTGAGTTTTTAAATGCCTGACTAAAATTGATTTCTGCGCACATTTATAGTTACATAAATCACACGCAAACGGTTTTTCGCCAGTGTGAGTCATTAAATGAACTTTTAAACTTGATATCTGGGCACATTTATAATTACATATCTCACAAGCAAACGGTTTTTCGCCAGTGTGAATCATTAAATGAGCTTTTAAATTACATTTGCGTGAACATTTATAATCACAAAATTCACAAGCAAATGATTTCTCACCAGTGTGAGTTTTTAAATGTTTGTTGAAAGTAACCTCAAGGACGCACTGATAGCCACATAATTTGCAAAGAAACTGTTTCTCGTCCATATGGGTTCTTAAATGCAGTTTTAATGTTCGTTTATTAATAACTTTATACTCACAAACAGCACACTCAAATAAATTTAGGCCTTTGTATTTACGTAAAGGTTGCTCCTGGGTTAATGGTTCAATATCGCTGTCTTCTTTTATGTCGATAGAATGATGCAAATCTTCTAAATTAAATTTCATATCCTCCAATTCTTTGGTTTTAATTTCATTACAGTATTTAGGGATATATGATGTTTCTAAAATTGAACTGTGGGTTTCCATGTTTTCCAATTTTACCGAAGCTGGCATTTTATCCATAGCTGTAATGAATTGCATTAGAAGAAATTAAGGCTGTTCGTGGGATGGTGCACAATCGCTTTGGTTAATTTATCAATGAAATTAAATTGTTTATACCTTATATTGTGTTAAAAAACTTTTGTACCAGACTCGAAAAAAGGAAGCGTAAGTTTAAAATGGCGACCGTCGGGGATGGTCAACGATCAACTGACGCCAGGATAGCTCCGTCTGGTTATAGCGGTGAGTACAATGAACTAGCCTTTCGTTTATAAATTTTTAAAGAAATTTTGTCACAATGTCTCAAAATAATCACAATTGTGAGGATCACTCGATGCACGTATAATAAAAATGATCACACGACTTGTTCTATTCTATCGTATCTTCTTTACCGACCGAATGACTCGACCTTCTCCCATCAGCAAAACTTGGGCGGCAAATTCAAATCGCATCCTTCCAATTCGACCAATTCAAGAATCATCAGACATTTGTCAACTTTACTTATTCCAAAGGTTCACTATTTTTATTGAAATACACTTAACATAGTGAATATTTGTGCAATATGTCACTACGGATTTCGACAATTTTTTCGAAGCGTACATTGGAGAAGAGGTTTGGGGTTGTTCCAAAGGTCAAAAGATATTTTTGACCCGATTTTTGGCAGAGATTCCGGTCGTTAACCGAAAGTTTTGGTACCTTCCTACAAGGGTCCCAACTAAGAATTCAGGTTGTGAGATCTATTTTTTAAGCGAGATCACTTCGATGATATTATGTCAAAACTCCCTAAAATCCACAACTTTTAATATTAAGAAAGAAATATATTTAAGAATAAAAATTTATTATGAACTTACAAATTGAACAGGTAAGATTTCTTGAACCAGGTTTCTTTGGAGTGGGTGGGGTGAAACTTTATTTTATTTCATTGAAATTTTACTTGATAAGTTGTGATTATGAAGGCATAGACAAACTCCTGCAACTTTTAGACTAATGTCAGAAGGTTTTGGGGTTAACCCCCCCCCCCCCGAGGCATTTCAAAATGTTTTTGAAAATGCTTAAGTGTTGACGCGATTTTAACTACTAAAGATGTTTTAAAATCAATGTTTCAAGATCAAAAACAGGAGGTCATAGATTTTGCTCCCCAATCCCTCGATTAACTCTTAAAAACGAAAAAAATAGCGGGAATCCACATCCCTACGATAGTTTAAATTTGGAACAAATATTAATATTCTCATGTATCAATTCTGGTATTTTCCTTTAAGTTTTAAATCACGATTGTAGTTTAACCTCGCCATTTTTCGAAAGTTTAAAGATTTATAAGAAACTAGCTGACCCGGCAGACGTTATCCTGCCCAAATTTAACTTCAATGCTTCGGTGTCGTATTGTTGTTCTCTTCGTAACTCGTGGTTAAATGCATCGTGCATTGAACGATTGGGTGATATCATGCCCAAACACGGCAACAATTTATTCGCCATCAATAAACACATATCTTCTATCATGATCAATGTCTTATTGTGAATTTCTGCAGTCACTTGCAATCTAGGATTTAAAGTTTGGCGACGCACACGATACAAAACATCCTCAGACATGTCGTCCTTATATTTGACCCACAAACCGTTCGGATTCGAAGGGAAACATGTGGATATGATAATCGCAAACAATGTGCGAATTTGATGCGGTGATGAAGATATGACGGAATCTTTGAACGTATTGTCCCAATGCGAATCGTTCTCGAGCAACTGTAAGAGTTGACACGCCTCACGGTAAGTCGCACACAGATGACCATTAACGGTTCTTAGTTGTTGAAACGACGTCGGACCACGAACATTCACCAACAACAATCGAAGATAGTAACATTCGTCGTTATTTGGATGCACACTGTAGATGTGACCCAGAGCGTCTGAAGCAAATACATTTGGATGTCCTTCAACTGGTGTACCTTGTTTTCGACGCTGAAAAGATTTCGATGATGCGTTCCATGTGTAGTAGCGTGGCATTTCAGCATACAGCAAAGTGAGAGCGAAAGCATCTGCTTGACAAACCGAGAAGAAGTTTGTCAATGTTGTGGACGGTGGCCGTGCCGCTCTATCCGCTGCGTTATCAGGATTGAAATACACTCGTTGTCCGTTTTCCAGATGTACTGCCAAATGTACAACAGTGGGATATCTTTCATGAATGGCGAATGAAAACATGCGCCAAATTGCTTCGTTACTACTAACATAGCGGCCCAATTGGTATTGAGTGACTTCATCTTAGGAATTCTCCGCATCAACTCCAATCACAGTCATGTCACTTCCTTTGGTCATATACTTACAGATATATTTGATGGATTTCACGGCATGGCAAGATTCGACGTTGATGTGCCCTTTGAATGTCTTCGATAGTAATGGCGAATACGGAACAACCCAACGATTATCTACTTCAATTTCCTGTTGATTAACTTTCACAATTGTTGATCTTCCATTGTCCGCAGTCGATCGGCGACGATACATTGGATAACCATCATTTCCGGTAATTGTTTCTGCAACTAATGCCCTTGGATACTGCTTCGAACATTTTCCGTCGACCATACACGGAGAATTGTTATTTAATGTTCCACAGGGGCCATGAATCATGTTCTTAGTAATAACCTCATGCAAGACTGCATCTTCTTCTTCATTGGGAATTTCTGCTGATATTACATCATCGATTTCATTCGGTCTTATCTTCTCAATCAACCAAATGAGAATATGTGCGTGTGGCAATCCGCGTTTCTGCCACTCCACTGAATACATCCAACAGCGCGTTTCGCCGAACACGCGATGCTTCTCAATTAAATTCATCAATGAGTGTTACCAACCAAGTGATATAGTGATACACGTTTTTAGTGAGCTCACAGAAATTCATCAAACAAGGTAAAATACTATAAAGATTTTAATACAGACAATTTTAAAATCATCCCAAATCACTACGCAAGTAGTGGAAAATTGAAAATAGCCGACTGACTAATGTATTCCACTAATTTGGAAGCAAAATAAATTAAGAATCAGCTGTCACACAAAAGGCTCAGTGTCAAAGTGACAGCTAATCACCTTTAAATCCAACAAAATGGAAATTCCATCAAATTCTCAAATTTCACCGACAAACAGAGATTCAACTTACTCCGAAAACATCTCCTTCGCAGATAAAGCAAAAACCACTAACATTTTCCCATCTAAAGAACAAGCAATAATTATCCAAGCTGAAAATCAAATCCAATTGAAATCATACGTTACAGCAGTCGGACAAATAATCTCCCCTAAAAGCATACTATTTGCATCTCGACTATCAAATGGACGAATTTGCATTTACCTAACAAACAATAAACTGGTCACCAACTTCGTCAACAACCATCCCATCTTGAAAGTAGAAAATACTCTTGCACAAGTACGACGATTAATTACTCCAACCAAAAGAATTGTTATCTCCAATGTATGCCCTTCAATCCCCCACAGTATCATTGCAGAAGCTCTTAACAAACACAGCCTCAAGACAATATCACCAATTAATTTCCTAAGAGCAGGGATGTATGAAACGGAGTATTCGCACATTTATAGCTTCAGACGCCAAGTTTACATAGTGCAATGTGAAGACAGTCAAATCCCATCCTCCATAATCATTAATGATGAAAACATTGAATACAGAATATTTCTAGCTACTGATACGCAATCCTGTTATAAATGCAAAAAAGATGGGCACCTGGCACAGAACTGCCAAAACATCACTCATGAACTCCCCCTAACAGCTCCGGAAACAGTGTCCAACGTAGAAACCACAGTAATACATCATCAAATGACAAACCTGAACAGCTTGAACTCAATGACTCGTGCACAAAATTCTGAAACCATCATCAAACAAAAAGCACTACCAAACCAACAAATTGCAAATCCCAATGATAAAACCACTAAAATGTCCATTGCAGAAGACGGTGAAACAGCTTCCGCCAACTCAATCCAAAAACAGGAAACTGACAAATCCAAAAAAGCCATAAAACGGCCACTGTCTCTCTCTTCTCCCGAAACAACCCCGGATGCAATCAAATCAACATCTATGACAAAAGAACCACTTGCAGTAGCAATAGCACAGAACAGCCTAGCTCCTCAAAAAGAATCTGACGCCGACTCAGAAAGCAACTCCAAAACAGAAGAGAGTTTTAAAAAACCAAAAGCAAAAAAACCAAAAAACACCAAAACTGAAACCCAATGCACAACAGAAATTTTACTAAAACCGATAGAAAATCTATTATTATCAAATCCCATAAATTATCCATTCAACTTCAGAGAATTCAAACAATTCTTTGAAGCAATAGCAAAAAGTTCATCTCCATTAGAAGAAGCAAAAAAATTAAACAAGGACATAGAATCATTATCAGATATTCTAATAGACTTTAAACCATTAGTCCATAGATCAATAAAATATAGACTTACAAAAATTATAAGCCTAATTGAGAAATCTATAGAACAAAATATAGAAAATGACTCGTCGCACGAATCAAACCTTGACACCGAATAAATAAATAAACCCCTGTAAACAACTACTAACTATTCCAAAAACAACCCAATGAATAATTGTTTCATTCTACAATGGAATATTAATGGCCTAATAACACGACTCCCAGAAAGTAAACAACTAATATCCCACAAACAACCAAGAATCTTATGCTTCCAAGAAACCTGTACAACTCCACAAAAGATGACCTAAAAAACAATTAAATAACAAAATCAAATAATATGTATGTTACTAAGCGTAATGACCCTGGCAGTTAAAAACGCAACTCTCAAAAAAAAAAAATTCATCAATGATTTCAATTTTTGTTTGAAGACTCTCGCTGTGATGTCATGGCGATCGATGGGTGATTGGCCAGGGAATAACTCGTGTCGAATTTCTATCCACTGCGGATTGCAAGTGAACGTGATGAACAAATCTGGTGTGCCGTAATGGCGAACATAGGACATGGCATCTTGCGCGTATTCATGCATATGTCGTGGACTTCCGACGTACGTTGCTGGGAGAATCGTCATGCGGCCAATATTCTGTGCGTTTCCGTCAGTATTGATGGCATCTCGAAGGTGAATATACTCTTCAGAACGGAGGTTTGTCTGGTTCAATCTGATAAATAGCAACCGTTCAGTTTCAATTTTGACGTACATATCGACAGCATATTGGTGAAATAGACGGCGACATTTCAATATGTGATTGTCCTCATTTTCACGAACCATCAATCGATATGAATAGTAGTTCATTGAACTGACTTTTTTGTTCGTTTCAGCGCCTGTAAGCGGATTTACCATCTTATGCGAGAAATCATAACCGTCTTCACCTTGCCAAAATATGATGGGATATTGTAACGCATCATATGATCGGTGCGTTTCGTACACACGCTGCAGCTGATCGTTTCGCCGTTGCAGAACGATATCACGTGATTCCAAATTTTCTCCAACGACGACAATGGCGACATCATCAATTGTTGGCGCATTGAAACGTCTTGCGTGTTCTCCCGCAGGCGTCCTATCGGCTCTGATTACAATTTTGTGATTATCAGTTGGCATGCGGTCCAGTGCGGTTTTAAACAATGCAATCAATTCATTGTGTTGATGAAAAAAAGTTTGAAGTTGTTCCACGATTGGTCTTTTCACCGAACTGTTGTGTGCACAACGTTGATCTACTTCTTGTGGTGAATTTCCCATGAAAAAAATCTGCAGAAATTTAAAGCCTGCATCCGGAGGCGGCAATAGCGAACCTGCTCGATGATATATTTGTCCTTGAATCTGTAAATGTTAATGTATGTTAATAGTGTTGTTGTCAAATAATGTTTAAATAAGATTGTGTAATAATTACCTTGAAAGTGGGCATGAAATTGTCCCGCACCACATTTGTTGCGCCAAATGAAGTCATTTGGAAACAACTGTTGTATTTCTGAATTTGTGTTAGGAAATGTTTGGAATTTGTGCTTGCTCCAGAAACCAATGAGCGCAATGGTTCTGGTGGGGGGACCAATGGCGCCAATTTGACTTTTCCACTTGCGCAACACAATCCAGGGGCTTCAGTTTTGTATTTCAATGCCTACAATGTGGGCACACAACGCTCATGGATCCAATAGCAACGGATTGGTCTGCACCGTAATCAATTGTCACCTTGTAACGGAAAGCAGCTCGATGAGTATTCAACGCAACATTTCTTGGCCTTCTTGCACTATTCCGTTCAATTTTATTTTCCTCGCGTTGCACTGCAGTTCGATTATTTCGAATATGTCTTTGGGTTGCAGCATTGCGAGTTTTTCGACCTAAATTACTCCGTCTTATTTGCGGCATTCTGTTCGTTTTAATTATCAGTATTATTTTGAGCGTTTTAAATCTTTTGGTTTTATTTTACTCCATGCAATGAAGTATATCTTATATAGCTACATGCCAGTTAGAAATATTACCAACCAAAATTTGATTCTTTAAGTTGGTGAGTGACTGTTACTGTCGAATCAAAAAAGCACTTTCAGTTTTTCATAAGGTGACCCGACAGACGAATTGAATTAAAGCAATTGCCTCACCCTGGGAGAACCGCCTACGCGAGGTAAATTTTTGCAAAATGTTTTCTTCCTTATTTGCTTTTTTTCTAAATCACCCCAGTATTGAGGCGAACAAAACAAAAATACGTTATCAAACCTCACTATGTGACAGAGCCGTACTAACGGTTATCGTGTCGCCAATCAAAACCTAATAACCAAATTACAAATTAATTAAAAAAAAATAACAAACCTTGTAATGCTACACCGGCATTATCTGCCTGATTTATATCAATCACCGGATCAAATATAAACATATTATCAATAGATAGCGCTACTAAATAAATTGACAGGCGTAATATATTAATTTATTCGTGGTTTTCATTTGGTTTTAAAGTAATTTTTTTATGACTTCCAAATTAGAGCCGCCATCTGTTGATCACTTATTTAACTAAACTGAACTTTCAGTTTTACCCGAATTTTCCAATTTCCGAACAACTTTTCCAGCATTTCATTACCTAACAACATTATTCGGAGTATATATTACGAACATTAAAAAAAAAATAACAAAATCGGTCCAAGTCGCCACTGTAGATAAAAAATCATAGTATATATGAAAAAATAGTATTGTTCATCGGCGCAATAACGATGAACCATTAAAAAGAAATTAACAAAATCGGTCCAGCCGTTATCAAGTGATGCTTTGACAATGGTTTTCACTATAGAAATAAAGTAGGTACTTTAATTACCTACCTACTTCTGTAGGTACTTAAGGTCGCGCCACCTATTGACGGTATAAAAAGCACTTCCAATTTTTCCCGAATTTTCCAACTTCCCGGGCAATTTTTTCAATTTTTTTTACGTAAGAACCATCTACGGACTATTCCAAACACTTTTAAAAAAAAATTAACAAAATCGGTCCAGCCGTTATCATGTGATGCCGTGACAAAGGTTTTCACATTCATTTTTATAGATAGATAATTGTAAGACGACCACAAGGCAATGTTTAAAACACCTGGTTGATTGCCCTTCCATTACTCATCATTGCAAGCAGCGGTCAGTGGCGTACCAAGAACTCTTGCTGCCCGGGACGGTTTCAAATTTGCTGCCCTTTTAAAGTCAATCAAATGATGGTTTTTATTAATTGATAAACATAAATAAATAATTGTAATTGAGACAAACTATAGGTGGGGAACTTTCCCATAGTTTTCGAACTATGAACTTTCGAATAGTAAACTTATGCAGTGAACAAGTTGTTTTTTACAACTTAAAATATAAAAAATGTCGCCCCAAAATATGTGCCACCCGGTGCGGACCGCACCCTCCGCCCTCCCTTAGGTACGCCACTGTTGCCAAAGTTCTTCAATGTGATGCATTTATTAAGCCGGTTTTCTAAATCACCACAAGCAATTCAATTTATTGTGAAAAATATAACCTAAAAATTTTACTATGTCTTCAGAATTGTTAACGCTACAAAGGAATATTAAAAGAAGTCCGTCCGTTGAAAAATTCAGAAATTGTGTTCGCAAAGTAACTAATTGGGTAGCGTAAGCGCGAAAAAATAAATTAAATAAATATGTTTTTTTAAGCAATATAAAGAAAAATTGAGACAAGGGCGAAATAGCGAATTAAACAGACGAAGGGACGTATTCAGTGCTACCTTGTCGTGTATTCATGAGTCTCTAACTCCCGACGAACAAATTATCGTAGAAACGGAATTGCTGAAAACAGAAGAAATCCTCGTTTTGTTTGATGAAGTAGAGAAGGAGTTAAAATATCGAGATTCGTTATATGAAGCTCAACAATATAATTTGTATGTGAAACAAGAAACCAACTCGATTCTCAATAATTTATTAGATAATTGTACCGTATGTGATAAGATTATTGGAGATCACAGTAATAATAATGCTACAATTTGTTTAGATTGTGGTAAAGCTTATTTTAATAATGAAAATCTATGATACTTTTGTATATAGTGTAAAATAAAATCAATGTCACAAGTAAAATAAAAATAAATTAAGATCGTCTCATTGTTAACATTGTGTTTATTTCCCAAATTATCCGTCTTAAATGATCAATTACTTCTTTTAGTTGTCTGTTCTTTAGTACAACTTGTTCCATAACATCTTTACTTTCTTCACATGCCAAACGATAAGACTCGGAATTTTTCTTTTCATCGTGCTTTGGATCGACTTCATCTTTGAATGGAATGAGACTTTCGATATGAGCATACTCCATTCCTTGGAGTTGACAATTTTCGTTGCATTTTTCATATATCAACCGTAAGCGTTTGAATAAAACACGAATTGTTCGGAGTAATTCTTGAACTTTGGCTTTCTTTTCATTGCTCGCACTGCTACCTTGTGGGGTTCCATTTGGTGGCTGAAATTAAATTCAAGCCTGCAAATGATGAAAAAATTAATAATGATGGTTTACCTACTTGTATGACCTTGAGGGTCTGAAAAACTTCCTGAGTTCTGCTCACAATGTCCTGCACCGTCTCTTGTCCAATGCGACACAACGATGCCGTATTGAATTCCTTCGACTGCTGAGCCGGAGTAGTCGGGGCGGGGTTGGGTGCTTGCTGTAAAACTTGTTGCTGCATTGCGTGATGTTGCAAATTTGCTAAAATTTTAAAACTCATTCTGAAGTCACTTAAAAAGTACTTTTACAAAACCTATGGGATTTTGTGGCATCTGTAGGGCATTTTGAACTTGATGATTTGGATTACTATTCATGTTATACTGCTGTGCTAAAGGACCCATCATTTGATTTCCACCAGTTAATGCAGAATTAATTTGATTATTCATTTGGTTGTTTAGCTGCGAGTTCATTTGGTTCGATGATGGGACCGACATTTGATTTCTTATTAGTTGATTTTGCATACCGTTTCCCATTTGACTTTGCATAGGGCTTGCACCAAATTGTGAACCCATACCTCCAGCTTGAACATTTGTTAACCCAGGTAGAAAGTGATGTGAAGATCCGGACATTTTCTAATAATAAAATTTCACTTAAAACTTCAATACCAATTTTTGTTGTCACACCTCTTAGCAGCAAGTTATTTTTCTTTATTCAAATGTTCCAACAATAAATTTCATTATATTCATTTTGGGACCAATTAATTTTTGGACCCAGTTCATGAATGTGAGGTTATATCTGATCTAGTCTGACGAACTGCAGTACTAAAAATTTGTAACTTTGACATTTATATAAGAAAATTGTGTTGTACGAAAATGTTGTCATTAAATTTTAAACAAATTTAAGCGTAATTCACGTCCACTTAACGTACGTAGCGGACATACAAGACAACGCAGAAAACATAGCATTTAAGGCTCAATTAAGCATTTCCAACTACGTCACAGTGGGCGTGACAGTGACGCCATTCGAACAGCTGATTGCCTCCAAATTGGTTATGGTTTGTTACCGTCCTTCTAAAAGTTTGTTAAATCTTGTGTTTTTACCTGTTTTATTGCTAAAAATTGTATAAATTAATAAACCGTGGAGAGTGTAGTGTAAAATTATTTCTGTAAGTACGTTAATTTTAATTTTTGAAATGAAAATTGTAATAGCCGCCGAGAATCAGCTGTTCGCCGCTGTCAAATATGGCTGTTCGTGACGTCACATGGAAACACTCAATTACACGATGATAGTAACTTATACAAGTTACTAAAACCAGTAGGACTGATCTTAAGAGCGCGATGCGGAAAGAGAGAGAGGGAATGATGTTGAAAGAAGCCTCTAATCTTTTGTACAAATTTAAAAAACTGAACGTCGTATCAATGTAATTCTTTTTTTATATTAATAAGAAAAGACTATTGAAGGCAATAACCAATTTTGACGCTTAAAATTAAAAGTAAATAGGTTAATTTAATTTATGAAAAAGGACAATTTTGAATTTTTATGACAACCGATCTTAATGAAACTTCGTTATTACCTTCTGCAGATCATTATAAGGACAAAACCTGACTTTGAAGCGATTTCATCATCAATTATAGAAAACTTGTACAAAACTTGTAAATCAAAAAGTGCCCTTAGTGGAGTTTTAAACTATTGCCGTGTCTTGCTACTGAATTTTTATTTTCTATAGCGAGGGTTTAGCTACGACTCTTTTTTTTATTTAAATTGCCTCAGCCAGCAAAGAGAACTCTTCAGGGTCAAAAGGTGGATAAATAAATTAGTCGAAACACTCTTAAATACGTCACCTTATACCAGTGATCTTTCTTATAAATGTAGCACAAACTAATGGAAAATTGCATCTGTCTCCTCTTCAATTTAGTACTGCTATTTAATGAAATTATACGCAAACGTTATCAAACGAAAAATATGAAATTTATTTAACACAATAAAAAATTCTTTTAACAAAATTGTAACAACCCGCGTAAATTAATTCTTAATTATATATATACCGACCCCGGAAATTGTAACTAGTAAAGCTGAAATTATGAATTTGTATGTTAAATCAGGTTATTTAGAAATTAAGTTATAATTCCTAATCACAAAAAGGATTAATTTATCTATAATTATTTGATATTAATTAGAATAGTAATATGTAATTACATTTAATGACGATTTAAATTAAAAAAGTAATTTAAATCTTCATAGGAAAACGTTGGTACGCCTATGGTATTTAACTCCTTGTGTGGTCAAGGTACTTTAAACAAAGAGACAGTAGAATAAATAACATTCCCCCATGTTTAGAGTCTAGACCAAAAACTATTAAATAATTTTATCTCACACATGTAACTTAGAAAAATATAATTCCCACAGTTTTAGGTAAAATGTAACACAAATATCCACTTAAGGGTGGACCCTTAAATTTGTTAAGACTAGACGGTTAACTGATAAAATAAGGATTTCTTAACAGTTAAGACGCGCCAAAACCGATTAGCTGGCTTTATCACACAAGACACATGTAGAAAAATCAATATAATATTAAAGAACACCAATGTCTAAAAGCAAAAAGCAATTAGTGCGTTATTAAAATTGACAGATATTATAATTAATAACTTCCCGTAACATGAAAATTAAAAGCTTTGGAAATCACCAAGGCAAGATAATAGTCAGACGATAACTTAATATTTGAGTTATCTAGAGCCCTTACACACAGCTTAAAAATAGTAATTAGCCCAATTCACTATCTCAAAATAGCAGGACCTTTCTATGTATTTCACATATTCAAACCCCACCACAAAAAGGGAAATAATTCACTCTAATAAATAGGGATGATTATTAAAATTTCCTCAGTTAGTCTGGGAGTTAGTCATCAGTCAGTCGTCAACAGGCAGTCTTCAGTTAATATTCACCAGACCTCTACGGGAGCGGCCAGGCCGGTCTCCTGGTGATGGGGTTCATAAATTCGGTCATCTATTAAATTAAAGTAATTCGATCAAGTTTTAAATCAAGTAAATCAATTATAAATTCAGTGTTAATTCGAGCTAACTAATAAAATTGGCTCCTTTTGTTTTATTGAAGTGTTAAAATGGTTTATAAGTTTTATTAAATTAAATTAGTTTTACAACTGGTTAAATAAATTATTCGCGAGTTCATTAATATATAAATAAATACAAGTTTCAAATAGATGGTTACTCATCAAATAATATTCGAATCACCAATGGCCAATAAAGCAGTCCAAATGCGGACCAAAAGGAATATAATTCAAGGTATGAGTCGTAAATTTTACCTACTCGGTAAACTTGTAAAAAGATTATATTTTATCCTACTGTCTCTTGTCAACTATAAATTTCAATTACTTAATTAAAATTAGTCTATTTTATTAATGTTACATATATCTGTAGAACCAATTGTTTGGTTCTTTTCTTCATCTTTGTTTTAATTATTGTTTAATATTATTTAATAAATCATTTATTGTTAAAATTGAAATCTTTTCTTATAAACAAATACGTTTATACTCAGTGTAGTTAGTTGCTTGTCATAAATACCCTGCGTCTTTGGAGGAAGCCTTCCGCAAAATTCACGTCTACCCAAATTAAAACAACCCTTTGAGGAAGTAAGTATTCGAGCTTTGGATTATCGGCTCGCTATCAATTCCATTGGATAGCAAACAGACAATCCTGGTGGCAGCTCTAGGTATAAGAAGGGGTTAATTAAAATTAACCTATAGTAAGTAAAGTGCATTCGGCGGATTCGTGGTGGAATTAATCAAACCATCGTTCTCCGTTTTGTACAAAATATTGGTTTTCTTATTAAAACAAATTAAATTTTTACAAAATGAAATATCGTAATAAAATCCCCCAAAAGTTTATGCGCGCCCGTAATTATAAACACGATTCGTCTATTTATCATATAGCAAGTCGTCACAAAAAATATAACTCTTACCGAAGTTCAATGTTCATGCGGAGTTTATCGATGTAACGGCGATGATGTGGAGCATAGGAGTCGAAGATTCTCATTGAAAAACTAAAGCAGGTAGGAACGAATAATGGACAATCTTCCCCCAAACCAGATAACCAAACACATGTAAGTATCTCGAACCAATCTCTTCCAATATTTTCAATTCATACAACCATAAAAACATAACCATCAAATTATCTTTTTCCAAAAACTGATTTCCAAAAATTTATAGCCAGAACTTATTTTCCATAATCAATTTCTAAACTTATTTTCCATAATTAATATCCAAACTTATTCCAATAATTCATACGATCAGCGTATCTGTGCTTCATGACCGCTGGCTACGGAATTCTTCATCCAAAAACTCAATTCAAAATTGTAATACCAACAGCCCACCTTCACTTTTCGGCGGCTGGCCTCCCAATCCTCTCCTTTCGTTCCCTTCTCGCTTTTCAAAACTCTCCCACCAATTATCCACTCTTTTCTCGCGCACTCGCAAATTTCACAAATTATCACCTTATTAATTCAACGCAAAAATCCTAAATTAACAAATAAATGAAATCAATTTAATTTGTTTCCTATTCATTAAATTCAACCAAACAACCACCAATACTTTGTTTTTCAAATTACATCACATCCTTAGATTTAATAACGCTTGCTTGTTCTAGATATGTGAGGCAGAGGCAGTCAAACAATCTTCCAATTAAAGAAGATTCAGATACAATCCAATTACTCACGTGTTATGGTCCAATACTGAATTAACAAAATTTTGAGTGTTTCGATAATTCGACCCAATTACTTCACACCCCTATCTCTCATCCACGGAACACGACACTATATAAAATCAACTTAATGCACAAAGGGTTCAAGGGTTCCCTTAGATATGGCGCAAATAATTTTTTAAATTTTTTAAATCTACTAAAGATTAGAGGCTTCTTTCAACATCATATCTACTGCTTCCCTCTCTCTCTTTCCGCAGCGCGCTCTTAAACCTATACAAATACTCGCGCGCAAACGAGTGACCCTTCAATATCTGTGTCATTTCAAAAGAGGTATCAAAGCTTAGCTTGAGGCTTAGCTTTGAGGCTTAGAATTCTTTCCCCTGTTTCCTCTTTAGGTTAACCACCTAGAGAGGGAGTATATTTATGGAATGGGATACATAATAATATAATTACCAATAACATAACAATTAAATGACACAAGAATGGTTGTTTTCCATGGTGGTGAAAATAATGTTGATGAGTTTATACAATACAATATATAGTCTTACATTCAGTTGTATTCAGACTTAACAAATCCGTTTGTTGAGGTGGATTAATCCTCATTATCTTAACATTTCATATAGATATTTACAACTTTAAACTTGTTCTCGCATCCGTTGTCATTGCCCTCCAAAACTTCTTGTCCTTCAGTCTCTCTCTTCATTTCACGACCCCCATACTTCGCAGATCCTCCATCACCTGGTCGTACCATTTCAAGTCTGGTCTTCCTCTCCCGCGGTTCTCCATCGGCCTCCACTCCGTAACTCGCCTTATCACACCATTCTCATTTTTCCGCATAATGTGACCAAACCATTGCAATCTCAGCGATTTGATTACCTTGACTATATCCTCGTTTCCAACCTCTCTCATTATCTCATGATTCATCATGGGTCTCCTTTCTTGCTCACCAATTTTTATTGGTCCCAATATCTTACGCATTATTTTTCTTTCATAGACTCTCATCTGTTCTTCTTCTCTTTTACTATGGCACATCGCTTCCGTCGCGTACGTAGCTACCGGTCTAATCATAGTCTTATATATTTAATCTTCGTTTTTCTTGATAGCTTTTATCGTTTAGCAAATGTTTGTTTACATAGTAAGCCCTATTCGCTTGTTACAATCTTCTTCCCAATTCTTGCTCTATTTTGTTTCTGTCGTTTATCTGTGTTCCTGGGTATATGAAGTCAATCACCTCTTCGTATGTATGGTCTCCGATTTTCAGCCCACCCTTTACTTGTATCTCTTCTTTTTGACATCTCATGTACTTTGTTTTCTTTTCGTTTATCTCCAAGCCCATTTGTTTTGCTATTTCTCTTATTTCTTGAGTTTTACTTATTAGGTTACTTCTCGACCTTGACACTATAACCACGTCATCCGCATATACCACCACTTGCGTTTCTCTATTGATTATTGTGCCTTTCACCTTTATCTTTCGCACGATCTTCTCCAGCATTATATTAAACAGGGTCGCCGACATAGCATCTCCCTGTCTCAATCCACAATTTATCAAGAAATCATCTGTTTCTCCACTTGAGGTTCTAACACAGGCTATTGTTTTTTTTAGTGTCATGTGTGTCAGTCTTATTAATTTATCGGGTATTTCCATTTCTTGCATTGCTTTCATCAGTTTACCTCTCTTAACTTTATCAAAAGCTTGTTTAAAGTCAATGAAAATCATGTGCATGTCTATATTATACTCCCGACTCTTCTCCATAATCTGTCTCATCACATATATCGCATCTACTGTCGATTTACCTTCCATAAAACCACATTGGTACTCCCCTATTTTATTTTTCATCGCGCTTTTTATTCTTCTGTTTATTATCGTTGACAGTACTTTATATGTTACATTCAACAATGTGATCCCTCTGTAATTTTCGCATCTGTCCGAGTCACCTTTTTTCTTTATTGTCACAATTATTCCTTCATTCCACTTTTGTGGCATTACTTCCTCTGTCCATATTTGTTTTATAAGCTCATAAACCCTTCGATATAGTATTTCTCCTCCATATTTCAGTAGTTCCGCTGTAATACTGTCTTTGCCAGGGGATTTTCCGTTTTTCATATTTTTAATTGTCTCGGTTCGGTTCGTTTACTTGTTGTTCTTCGCTTATTATTGTATCTTGGTTTTCTTCTGGTATGTCATTCAATAGTTCTCAAAAGTATGTCATCCATATCTGTTTTATTTTTTCTGTGTCGTCTTCTATTTTATTTTGTTTGTCACTCATTCCTCTCGTCTTAATCCTGTGTCCTGCTTTCTGCTCTTTCAATTTTTCATAGAATACCTTACTATTATTTCGTCTATTATTTTCCTCTATACCTTCCAATATGTCTTCCACCCATTTACTTTTCTTCTCCTTGTACAATTTGTATGCTTCACCTCTCTTTCTTTTATAATTCTCTCGATCTTGTTCTTCATTTGTGTTGAGATATATCGATCTTGCTTCTCTCTTCTGTCTTTCCATATTTTCACAATCTTCACCAAACCATCCTTTATCTCTCTTTACCTGTCTGTATCCTATCACTTTCTCTGCTGTTGTTGCTATAGATTTCGTGATATTATTGAATTCTTCGTCTACAGCTTTGCTTTTTTTACTATATTCTATATACATTTGAATCATATTTTCATATTTGTTTTTTATTTCTTCATCTCTTAGTTTTTCTGTAGCAAACTGTTTACTTCTGTTCTTCTTTATGTTGTTTATCGCTTTCTTCATTTTTATTTTAGCCATTACTAAGTAATGGTCCGTTTCAGCGTTCGCTCCTCTATATGATCTTGTTATTCATCTTGTTCTCCTCCGGGCCAGACCCAGGTTATTTTATGTACCTTTTTGTGTTTATATCTGGTACTGAAAATATCCATATTTAAAGCTGCTGCCATGTTGCAAAGTCTGTTTCCGTTATCACTTGTTTTTCTGTGTATATCGTATGTCTTCCTGCTACCTCGCTTACACACTTTTCCTTCCCTATTTTTGCATTAAAATCCCCCATCAATACCAATACATCTTCCTTTTCTCTTTTCTCACATAATTCTTCTAGTTCTTCGTAGAATTTTTCCTTTTCTATATCACTGGTATCCTCCGTTGGTGCATATGCACAGACTATTCTCATATTTGTGGATTTTTTTCTCATTCTCATGTATGCCATTCTTCCGCTTACTGGTTGAAATTGCATTATGTTGTCTTTTTCCTCATTTTTCACCATAAAACTTATTCCATTTCTTCCCTTTTCTCTTTCTCCCGAGTACAACATAGTATACTCCTTTCCGGTTACCTCACCTTGACCTTTCCATCTGATTTCTTGCAGTGCTGCTATTTCTATCTTATATCTCTTTAACTCATACTCAACTTCGTTTATTTTTCCTGCTGTTAACAATGTCCTTACATTCCATGTTGCGATTCTAATCATTTCATTTTCTTTACCATTTGGTTTTATTTTATTTTTATTTCTTTTTTTCACATGTGTTAGTTCGTTATCTTTCGCTTCATGCCTTGTTCGTATATCTTCCCCAGCCTGTGTTCCTGGAGCATTTGTCTGAGGGGGTCCAGACGCTCCATCTTTTGACTGTATTAGTTTTTTGCTCGTTGGGTTCTATTGTTTTCAAGCTTAAGGTCATTGTCTTTTTTATCGCACACATACAATTCATTCCGTTTAAACATCTTCTGGTAACCCACCTTAACTTTTACAATGTTTTTTTGTAACTTTTAAATTTAATAACAATTATTGTTATTAAATTAATAACAATTGTTAAAGAGGAAATGAAAATAAAATTTAAATATGAATGATTGAATTAATCACTTTAACATAATTTTTATTGTTTTTGATTAATTTGGGTGTTGCATAAATCCATATTAGGCAGACTAAGGGGGGGGGGTTAAATTGTTTAAGAGTGTTAATGATAGACTTACAAAGGGTTATGAAAATTTAGTGATAGATTTATTTGCAATGATTTCTGAAAGGACAAAGGGTGATATTTTACTAGCGAAAAATGAGAGGTGTAGGTGTGGCGTTGCTGGACGTATTTCGGGCAGCAAGACAACAAATGATGTAGAGTCTGCCTACTTTTTGAATCGCAGGGGCACACGTCACTAGGACTGATCTTAAACCTATACAAGTACTGGCGCGCAAGCGATTAGGCTTAGCTTGAGGCTTAATAGCTTAAAGCTTAGCTTTGAGGCTTAGCTTGAGGCTTACATTGAAGCCTACCTTGAAACTTAGCTTGAGGCTTAGGTTGAAGCTTAGCTTTGAGTCTTAGCTTGAGGCTTTGCATAAAGCTTGGCTTGAAGCTTAGATTGAGGCTTAGCATGAAGCTTAGCTTATAGCTCAGCTTTGAGGCTTAGCTTGAAACTTAGCTTTGAGGCTTAGCTTGAAGCTTAACTTGAGGCTTGGCTATTACTTTTCCTGTTTCCTTTCTAAGTTACCCACCTAGAGAGGGAGTATATTTATGCAAATGGATACATACTGTAATGAGGTCAGGGTAATTACGTCACTTACACTTTTATAAATATTAATATTAACTTTTGGGATGCTCAGGCTAGCTCGCGTTCTGAATTGTAGCATGAAATCTCTTACCTTAGTAGTCGGTTGAAACAAATCGAATCATCAGGAGAATCAGGTTGAGTCAAATTGAAATCACGATGGCTTTGGATTCCTACTTATTTATTAGTGAACCATCCTTAAATTTACCCTGTTGTTGAATTGACTTTAACAAATGTAATGACTTTGAATAATAATAACACCTTTGTTTAATTAACAAACAGTTAATTGAAATTTTTCTGTGTTAATAAATTTGAATTGATTATAACAATAGTATATTATTCTCCGAGCCGCGTTAGAGCTTTTTACCGTCACGGATGAAATTGTCACAAGGCGCTTGCGCCGAGTGACGTAATTTCATATTGAATTAAATTGATTGGTAACAGTAACTTGGTAACAGGTGAGTACATAAATCCATTTCGAAGACAAATTTAGGAGTGATGTTGAATCGTTTAAGTGTGTTTATCATAATTTTGCAAAATGTTATGAATAGTTTTGTGATGAATTTATTTTTTATTATTTCTGTATGGGGTCGTCCATAAATTACGTCAAGCAATTTTAAGAAATTTTTACCCCCCCCCCATCGTCACACAAACCTAGACCCCCTCCAAGTATTTCGTCACATATTCTTGAACCCCCCCCCAACTTTTCAAATTTATATAATAAAAAGAAACCCGGGGAGGATTTCGTGGGTGTCATCCCCACCTCGGCTGATGACCTTTTTTTTAGGCGTAGCACCCAAGAGGAAACATCTATGAAGGGTTGGGTGACACCCGGGGCTCTCCGCCCCCCCTAACTACGCCACTGGCTTCTGTATATTTATATATAAACATACACGTACAGAATACCAACTACAATAAATTAATTTAAAAAAAAATTTTAATTTTAAAAGCTCAAAAATACTTTGAGCTGTTATGTTGTGTGTACTTTGGGCAGCAAGACAATAAATGATGCAGAGTCTGCCTACTTTTTGAGGCTTAGCTTGAACCATAATCAAACAAAATTGTCACACCTGGTGACACCAATTTTACAAAACCTTCGCGCACAATTTTCAAATTTCATGGAGGCCAGGTGAATGACTGACGTTTGCCACGACCCTTAGATTAAGGGTCTCACGCCCCACGTTGGGCGCCAGTGAAAACAATTTTGATAAGAACGGTGAAACCCTCAAATCGCCACAGTCTCACGCTCGTGTAAACAGGAGCTTACTAAATTTATTATTAAAGTCCTTTGATGGTGGTTTAGGCTAGCTCTCGTTTTTCACGGAGGCTGGGTCGCAGGTAAGCTTTGGTGTAACGAAGGAAGTGCTCCCAGTAAATAAAACACTGAATTACAACAATAAATTTAATAAAAGTTGATAAAAATTTGTAACATTTAAAAAAAGGCGAAATCCATGATCCACATCCCTCAAAATTCCGGAAGCAGATGTGTCCTCGAAGTTGAAAAGTTCCATTAGCCCGTAGTTACAAATATTATCGAGGCGTGAATAACAAAATCATGAACAGCGACTGGGGTATGGGGAGCCGACAGCTCCCGTTATCCCAATAGAAACACTATTGCCGG
This sequence comes from Podabrus alpinus, assembly GCA_932274525.1. Lineage (NCBI taxonomy): Eukaryota > Metazoa > Arthropoda > Insecta > Coleoptera > Cantharidae > Podabrus > Podabrus alpinus. The sequence goes on from OW026452.1 coordinate 5,758,253, forward strand.
ACTCGAATCAAAAATTATTGCGCGGTCAGAACCTCCATCAGTCCAAATATTTTACTTAACATTTATAGCCATAAATATCACAATTAAACGGTTAATCCTTGGTATGAGTTCTTAAGTGCCTTCGCAGATTTACGGCCGCTGCAGTTTTATAATCACAAATTGTACAAATAAACGGTTTCTCGCCGGTATGAGTTCTTAAATGTAGGCGTAAATATGCTTTCCGCGCAGTTTTATAGTCACAATAATGACAAATAAACGGTTTATTGCCGGTATGAGTGCTTAAATGTTGGCGTAAATCTGCTTTTCGCGCAGTGTTATAGTCACAAATTTTACAAGTAAACGGTTTCTCTCCGGTATGAGTTCTTAAATGCACTTCCAAATCTCCTTTCCGTGCAGATTTATAGTCACAAATATGACAAATAAAAGGTTTAAGGCCGGAATGGGTTATTAAATGCTGGCGTAAAAGTGCATTCCGTGTAGTTTTGTAGTCACAAATTTTGCAGGTGAACGGTTTCTCGCCGGTATGAGTTTTTAAATGTTGCTGTAGATCTGCTTTCCGCGCAGTGTTATAGTAACAATAATGACAAATAAACGGTTTCTCGCCGGTATGAGTTCTTAAATGTTGTCGTAAATATTCTTTTCGCGCAGTTTTATAGTCACAAATTTTGCAAGTAAACGGTTTTTCGCCGGTATGAGTTTTTAAATGTTGGTGTAAAAGTACATTCAGTGTAGTTTTATAAGCACAAAATTTGCATGTAAAGGGTTTCTCGCCGGTATGAGATCTTAAATGAATTTTTAACTGCGACTTCCATGCAGTTTTATAGTCACAAATATCGCAAGCAAATGGTTTCTCGCCGGTGTGCGTTCTTAAATGCATTTTCAAAATATAATTTTTCGTAGTTTTATAGCCACAAATATCACAATTATATAGTTTCTTGTCCGTATGAGCACTTAAATGCATTATTAATGCTCGTTTTTGTGAAAGTTGATATCCACAAATTGCACACTCAAAGATCGGTGTTATTTGTTTAGTATCATATTCTTCTTTAATGTCAGTAGAATGATGCAAATGCTCTAAATTAAATTGCACATCGTCTATATCTTCCTTTTTAATTTCATAACTGCTACTTGAATTACATGGAATTTCCATAGGTTTAGAAGTTTCTTCGATAATTGGTAGCCCCTCCGAAGGAAGCACTTTTTCTGTAACCGATTCCATTTGGAGGATGTAAAACTGCTTCTGAACTGATACAAAATCACTTTTCTTAATGTTTGTACGTAATGTTTTTAGAAAGCGACTTCTTCTACAAATTCATAGATAAGAGAATAATAATATGAAAATGTTGACTGTGAGTGCGGATATGCTTATTAAACTAAGACAGCGCCATCTAATAATGTTCAGACTAACTTTTTTATTTCTCCGATTAGATTAAAAGCAAAGAGTAAAATTTGACTCCCTCAATTTTTGCACAAATTTTCATGTTTTGAGGAGAAACTACGATCGTTAATACTTTCCATGTTACCTCCATCAAGTTAGCCCCTCTTTAATCGAATTTTTAACTATTTACCTCGTCTAAATTAAGCCACACTGATACTCTCCTATAATCTCTTCAGTACATCGTTGTAGTCGATTTTTTATGCACGTAGCAAGTATTTTATAGCAGACGTTCAGCAGTGCGATACCCCTTTAGTTACCACACTCGGTTTTATCTCCCTTCTTATGGATCGGACATATTATTGCCAGTCTCCAGCTCTCGGGCATCCTTTCCTTCTTCCAAATTTTCTGTATCATGTCGACAACTAGCTCATGCAATCTTCTTCCTCTATACTTCAACATTACCGCCTGTATCCCATCTTCTCCTGCACTTCTATGGTTCTTTAGGTTTGCCACCACTTCCATAATTTCGTCCTCTGATGGTTCTTATTCTTCATCATTATTACATTCGTTCATTTCTGCAGGTCTTCCCTCTTCCGTCTCTTCTTCTGATCTATTAAGCAACTCTTGAAAATATTCCGCCCATCTCTTTTTTGTTCCTTCTTTAGATCCTACCAGTGTGCCATTCTTGTCTTTACAAAATGTCGTTCTTGTTTGGTTACCTCGCTTTTGTCTTTTTATTCCTTGGTAGAAGTTTCTTATTTCTCTGTTGTTGTATTTCTCCTCTATTTCCTCTAGTTTCCTGAGCTGGTATTCTATCTTCTTATCTCTGATTATGTTTTTGCACTCTCTTCTTTGGTCTTCATATTTCCGTTTTGTTTCTTCCGTTCGGTTTGCTAGCAGTCTACTCCTTGCTTTTTCTCTCTTATTTATTTCATCTTCACACTGCTCGTCGTACCATTCTTTCCCTTTCTTATTCCTTCTTCTATATTGTGCCTTTGTTATTTCATTTATACTGGTTTCTATTGTTGTAAGTATGTCTTCCACGTTGTATTCTGTATTTACTTCTTCTAATATCTTATCCATTGCTTCGCGGTACTTTCTTATTTGGTCATTGTTTTGGAGTTCTATTTTGGTCGGAGTTTTTCCGTTTTCTTGTTTTCTTTCATATTTTTTCTATTTAGTACTGTATTCGACATCTTTACACCTACCATAAAATGGTCCGAGTCTGCATCTGCTCCTCTGTACGATTTTACGTCCTTTATGATATTTTCGCTTCTACCCTCGATCAAAACATGGTCTATCTGGTTAGCATTGGCACCATCCGGGCTTATCCATGTTGCTTTGTTTATATCTCTGTGTTCATAATGTGTGCTCTTTATTTTCATGTCTTTCTCCATTGTAAACTCAATAAGGAGTCTTCCATTTTCATTGCTCTCGTTATGTAGACTGTACTTTCCAATTGTAGGTCTATATGCTTCTTCTTGCCCCACCTTTGCATTAAAATCGCCCATCACTATCTTGACATCATATCTGGAAGGCGGAGCGAGAAAAAACCCGTCGTAAAAATATGAGTGACTAGCTGACCCGGCAGACGTTGTCCTGCCCAAATTTCAATATTTGCCTACATCTATTTTTTAGATCCAATCCGCATAATGACCTTGCGACTTATTTGGTCATTGCAAATACCAAACGTATTAAAAAAGGATTAAATAAATAAAGTAATAAAAAATACAAATCAAGGTTTAATAAAAAAAACTTTAACAAAACTGTTAAGTATTCACAAAAACCACAATAATTTCTAATTTTACTTTATTTTATTTTTGCCAACAACACTTGAAGGGGTCAATGCAAGAAGTGCCTTAGTCACAAATACCTACGTGATTGTGAGATATTAAGGTGTGAAAGTTTTTATTTGATTATGAAATATTACTCGAACTGTTTTGCTCAAAATGTGTGTGGTGTTATATTCTAGGTATAAAATGGCTTCTACTTTCACGATTAAACATAAAATAAAGTTTTGTTATTACCCTTGAAAAAATTCTTATAATTTTGGACTTAGGCACTTTTTGTGTTGAAATTTGTTATTTTGTCGAAAATTGAAGATACAATAAAGAAAAAATTGTTTCTATTGAAATGAGATTTATTATGTAATAAAAATACAATATTTGAACAAAACTTAAAGACTATTGATACTATTGATATTTGATATTGATAAAGATATTGATTAAAGAATGTTTGCAGCAAAAATTATCAGAACATGATAAGCAAGAAGACTATTCATAAACAGCGTCGGCCTCTTGCAACTGATGAATCTCTTCAGTAGCGTCATTTTGTTGGATTATACTTCCATTTTCAGACAAGGTTCGATCAAAGAATTCAGTGTCCAATGATACAACGTGCTTTAGAAGATGCATTACGTTGTCAAATTTTGCCTGCTTAATTTTAAGGTATTTATTGTCATAAGCCAACGTGGGTTCACCACGAAGTTTGCGGCTTTGACCAACTTTGTAAAGTTTCATTGCTTCCATAGGCCCAAAATAGGTTGCACTGAGCTGGGGTTGCTCGTTACGCTAAAATTTGACACGTCTAGCTTTCGAAATTCCCGGTACAGTTCCTTTTATGTGAGAGTCTAACCATAATTTGTAATGTTTGTTACGGCTACCCTCGATTGAATAAGACGGGGTTACGAAAATTTTAAGTAATAAATAAAGTTGCGATAAAATATCATAAATTTATATAAGAAAAGAAATTATTTTGAATAAACTGTACTTTTGAGTACGCTTAGCAACTGAATTTGTTTACGTTGCGTTTGTTTTTAAAATGAAATGTAAGAATGACATCATTATACATGGTGCAACGTATAGCTGCATCTCCCTCATTTACAAAATCTCTTTCTGTCTTAAAAAACTTTCAGTGCGACTAAATTCTGTAATTGGTCAATTTAAAAATCACGTGTGATATGTATGCTCGTTGTAGCAAAGAGGAATGCAAATTGCATTATCCCAGGCAGTGTTCATCGAATCATGATTTGAGACGCACTCACTTTAGTTAAGTTTGTTTTATAATTTTAGTAAAAGCCAATATTACCTAATAAAATAGTAGAATAATTAGTTAAAATAAATAATATTTAGTGTAGTGTAAATAGATAAGTCTCATAAGTGAAATTACCTTAACAAAATTATGCAAGGTGCAACAAATGAAATCAATTTATGTTTATCTGCAAGCATCGGCGTTATAATAATGAAATTCGTTTTTTTAATAAACCGAAATGGTCAAATATGAATGTAAAAGTATAAAACTACAAGTATTTTCATAATTAATTCTCAAAAAAAAACGTGCGTTCAAGAAATTAATGATTATAACAAATGGATACGTGAATTTTTACAGTAAACTATTAATAACGAATAAATAATGGAATAAACAATTTTTGGAATGAAATTAAGGCCCAGTTCTACGCTGTTAAGCGAAAATATCAAAAGTTGCAGCATCAAGCAAGACTACATTTAGAACTCGATGTATCACCACACGATTTGTCATTCTTCGCATCAAACATGTGCCATAAAAAGTGCTACATAACACATTTCAATAAATGGGTGTACGTAAACCAAGTAAAAATAAGGTATTTCGAAATTGATAATTTTTTGTATGTACTCTGTTTATTGTGTTTTGTTTTAATTTTAACTGAATGAACGAGTGAATGAATATTAATTTTAAGATTCTACAGTATTTTATTACAAGTAAAATACGAGTGTATATATTTCAAATTAAAATAAATGTATAAAAAGAGAGACGATGTTATCTTTATTCTTTTGCATATGCTCGAGGTAAGTTTGCAGAAATCCACACCCTGAGGAAGAAAAGTCGTACCAAGAGAAGTAGGTGACGCTCTGAATCGCCTACGGAACTGGGTAAAGCGTAACAATGTCGCCCAAGAGTGGGTCTGGCGAATTCTATTGAATTGCGAGACAAACTATCGAGGGTAAATGTGAGAGAGTGAAGTTTTCGTCCGTGTTTTATACATTTATTTTTATAAGATGTTTAAATTTTTTGGTAATGATTTTACTGAACAATGACAAAGTCATTGATTTTGATTATACTTTGTGTATATGGTCCTGGGTAAAGACCATATAAACTGCAGCCATATGATTGATTATTTTTATAATCAAGCAATAATCACCTGTATGATTAAATATTTTGTTTTTAGTTTGAACTCTGTGTATAAGGTCCTGAGCAAATAGACCCTAAACTGCATCTATTTTATTAGATAATTGGCTATTTGAATTTGTTTTTAAGTAATTTTTAGTTTCAAGAAAATTTTCTAATAATAAAATTTTTTTTTAATCATGGTAATTGAAAACGACTATTTAAAAATAACCAAGAACGACGGAGTTAGCGATCTGCAATAGACAAGAATAATTTCCCTGTATTGGTTAGATAAGTAAAATTGCTACGATTATTTTTTATTCATTTCAGTATGCGTTCATTAAAAGCATTTTGATTTTATCTTTAGAAATAATTTTTAATTAATGCGTTTTTATGTTTCAATGAAAGAAACTATTTTTGAGTCTTTGTTGGTTTCGAATAAGAAACAATTTTTAATTAATGCATTTTATGTTTCAAAGAAAGAAACTATTTTTGAGTCTTGGTTGGTTTCAAATAAGAAACTATTTTTAATTAATGCGTTTTAATGTTTCAAGAAAGAAACTATGTTTGAATATTTCGGTTTCAGATAAGAAACTATTTTTAGTAATGCATTTTGGTTTCTAGTCAAGAAATCATTTTTGAATTTATCTTTTGGGTAAAACTAGGATTGTTGTTTAGTACACCTCCTAGAAATGTGATAATAAATTAGTCTCACAATTGGAAAAATTAACGACGGAATTAGCGACCCACAGAAGGCGAGCCTAATATCCTAATTATTTTCAAATGCGGCACTAAATATCGCATTTTAATCGTATCTAATTAAGAAAATCTCTTTAGTTCATGGTCCCTGGTACGACCTAAAAATGCGTCTATAGAAAGGTCCTCTATGACCAAGGAACGATTATTTTTATAATCAAAGCTTAATTTTTTTCCAGTGGTTAAATTAGGAATAATGGTCTCTGGTATGACTTGAAAATACTCCTAGAACGGTTATCTTTATAACCAAGAAACGATTATCTTTTATAATCACGAAAATAATTATTTATAATTATTAACTTCCTAATTTTCCCCTGTAACTAAATTTGGACAAACGGTCCAGGAATATGACCTTAAACTATACCACCCTTAAATTCAAAATTACCTTCGAATAAATCAGTAAAAGTAAATTTCAAAAAAAATAAAGTTCAAAATAATACAACAATAATAAATTAATATTTGCCGAATCGATATAATCATCGTTCTAGATAAGCCAGTAATAAAGGAATTGTCAACCCACAAGGGAAAGAATAATATCCATGTCTTGGTTAAAAATCAAAAAAAAAAAACGATAACGATTGATTTCGGAAAAGAACAAATTTTTTGCTTATCCATTATCTTTCAGAATAACTACGCCAAAACGTAAGATTAAATTTTCTATGGTGATAGTACGGTTTCTATAAAAACCAATTTGCGATATTTTAAATTTATTTGGTGTTTAAAAAGGAATAACAATTATCTTGCAATAAAAATTGCGTTGTTTTTAAGTAAACAGATTTATTAACGTTGAAATATTTTCGGTAATTTTAATAAATTACCATACGGTATTGAGAGAGATTAAATAACTTTCAACGAAGTTAATTATTCTGATAATGTACTACCTATTCTAAAAGAAACATAATTTTATACTAGTAAAATTAAAAGATAAGAACTCGTCAGCTGTCTGCTCTCCTGACGACAATTCTTTATAATAATACGTCACCTTGAACTTGGCTTAGAAGCGATAAGAAAAGATGTTGCTTTTCTTTTAATCTATTTATCCAAGGAATGAGCACTTTGAAAAATATTAAATTTTTTTTTAAATACGACTTGTTTCCCTAAACCCTATCTGAAGGATAAAACAATAAATTGTGTCTAATTTTCCCGAAATAGCTAATCGTGAAGAAAACATAGTTTATTTAGTGTATGTCCAAAATATCCGGAACTAGCTATTCCGCCTGTTTTGAATAACGCATGATAATCTCCAGATAGTAAGTTTGATTATTCAAATAAGCAACATATTTCAATTTAATTCCGCAATAGTGGAAAAATTAAAGCCGGAATTTCAATAAAATATCTTTAGAATTGAAAGTTAATGTTATATTTATGACCCTCTCCTTTATAATGCATTAGTACACAATTAAAAGTAAAAACTAAGATAGACCAAGATAAAAGCGAAAGGGATTTGAAGAAAGCAAAATTAAATCTGTATTAGCGTTGTAAAAATATTGCCTCGAAAGCGTCGTATGTTTGTAAAATGCACACAACTAAATTGTACTTGAAGAGTAGCGACCTTGCACTAGAAATACGATAACGTGCTATAATAAAAAGAAATAATTTCTACAATATTAAAATCGTTGAGTAAGATTGGCAAATTTATGTCTCTTTTTGGTTTAAAGTAAATTATTAAAATTCTAGATTGACGAAATTAAAATCAAAGTCAATTCATCGTAATGCATTTTGTTATAAACTATATTAATAGTAATTTAGCAAGTACGATTTGCATAATAAGCTTTAATTGAATAAAGGAAAATTTTATGTGTACAATATTTACTAATATGCTGAAATGCTATAATTTAACGTAAACATTATCTTTCGAAGTAATAAATTTAACGAAATTATTTCAAGAAATCTTGAAGTGTTAAAGCGACACTCTGAAACAAAAGTACTTGTATGCGATTGAAGGTCACTACGTCTATCTAATAACAAAATAAATTCTTTTACATTTGGTTGTACAATCTAAAAATACACTCGAGTAAAGCAACCTTTTTTTTAAGTAAAGGTAAATAATAAATCCACTTTAACGTGATAACAATTGTATTTTTTTAATTATTAACAAATGATTTCCTGGTTGTGGGATGCACTTCGTCAGATACAAGATATGCGGTTCCCCGAATTACTTGATAAAATTATCTTAGCATATTAAAGCCAGAAGAAGGAATTTCCTAGTTGTTTATCTTATTCTGAAGCTACGTAATAATGAGTCATACTTTTTACATGCAATGGTTAACGAAGTTTGTTGAACCGTTAATTACGATTTTTATCTCCAAAGTCTTATTGAGATAAATAATAAACAAAAATTGTAATGTTTTAATTGAATTTGAACAAAATAAGAAGACATATCGTGATAATTCTAATTTTTTATATTGTACAAGATAAAGTTTCAAATTATAAGACAAGTGAATATAGATAATAAAAAATTAATTCTTTGTTATACGAACAAGTTGTTTACCATTATACACGTCGAAAGAGATCTATTATATTTTCTAAATTAAATAAAGTCGAAGTTATGTCACTTACTATTATACCCGTTAGTAAAAAAATATTTTTTTTTCAGATAAAGGCTTGATTAATTAGTATGAACCAGGTCTATTAAGAATATAATCTTATTTACATATAAATTACGAATAGAAAAGATCGAACTTTTTAATATTTGATTACAAATAAATTTTAATAAATCTAAATTCCATATTATCGTCAATTAAAAAATAGTAATAATCCAAGATCAATTTTATCAATTCAGCCAGTAAGAGACTCGCTATTACGTACGAATGAGTTATCATCAATAACTTGATTAATAACCCGAACTAAGGCTCGCCGCACAATGGTTGGCAAGTTACTACTTGATTTGGTTTCATAATAACTTCACTTGTAAATATGATCCGTGTTTTTATTATTGGATCCAATTATTAAGTATTTGATTTTGACATTTTAATTATAAAAATGAGTTGACTATATAATACGGGAAATTCGACCCTGTCAAAAGTCATCCTCATTATTTAATTAGAATGATACAGTTAATATAATTATTTTACCTATATATTAAACTTAAAATATTACTCTTACATTATAGTAAGCCTTTATAACCATAATTTAGTTTAATAAGCATATTCCCATAATAATTCCATTTTATGCCAATAATAATTTGTTTAATACGAATGATAATTTTATCATTTCAACCAACTGGTTGTAATATCTTTTGAATAATTTAGATTAAAACAGTATTCTACCATATTTCGAAATATGTAATATTAATAATTTTTTAAATGGCATAATTAATCGTGTTCATTTGGGCTACACAATCTTCGACTAGATTGGAGTAGGGGAAGCCAGGCCTGTACGGTAAAATCTGATAACATGACCCGGATTGTTATTAAGACCCGTTCTCGCTGAATGTTTCTTCCTTTCTGCATAATCAATGAACACTGATACAATTTTTAACAGCCTCCTTTTGTTTTCTCTGAGAATTATTGATGAGGTAAGAATATTTTCATATGGAAAATTTCTTTAAGTTTGTCCAATAAAATGAAAATGTGAATTCTTTAATTCACTTACTTACAATTTTTTCATTGAAGCAGAAATAAATCTGTTTGCTACTTAAGACAAAAATAAAATACTGCTTTTTGACTAATTACATTTTATCATATCCCTTAATTTTTTTTATCAATTATAATAAATGCGCTACTTCATTCTATCAAAACTGAGTATAATACATCGGTTATCTTTTGGAATTATTATGCCTAACCCACCAACTATAATTATCATATCGATTAGTTACTTTATCATAGTTTAAGAAATAATTTTTTATAATAATCAAATAGATCATCGTATCTTTTAAGCATGTAAGTTGCATTGTTGGAAAAATTCCTTCGTTATCTCTGTGTAATATTTTTACAGTTAACCGCACCAAACGGTAGTCATAAATCCAATTCAATATCCAGCCGTGATTAAAATCACTGGATTCCACAAGATGGGTTAAGACAATTTTCGATTTGGTTGATTATTTCTAATTTTTTATACAATCATTCTTTCGTAGGAGAGGAAACAATGTCCGCTTCGTAAAACGAAAAAATAAATTATTAAGTCAGAAAATTTTTTTTTTAAGAAATCCTACTAGGTGGGATATTCAAATTGGTCGTGCACTCTTCGACTATAGTATAGTAAGGGAAACTAAGTCTGTACGATATTCCTACTGGGATGATCCGGATTCTCACCAAGGCCCGTTCTCACTGAAATTTCTCCTTCCTTAAAGTTGTGGAATGTTTACACCATTTTGAATATTTTCGTCGCTGTTTTTTATAAACAATAATAAAGAATTCTTTAATTCACTCATTAAAATTGTTTTAATTTTAAAACTATTAGGTTCCAATTTGTAAATATGATTCTTTGGATATCAAACACCACTATTGTTCCAACTTGTAAATATGATAGGTTGAACAAAAACCCTCTGAATTTTGAATTAATAAGTTTATCGTATTTACATTTAATAATTTTTGAGTATCGATTAAATATTTTTACAATTAATAATTTTGAATATTGATTAAATATGTTTACATTTAATAATTTTTTTAATATCAATTAAATATTTTTACAATGAACAATTTTGTCGTAACTGAATAAGTTTGTCGTAACCGAATAATAAAATTATCGTATTGTATTAACAACTTTGATAGTTTCTCTTGAATATTTTTATCGTATTGGAGTAATAGGTCTCCATTGATTAAACGTTTAGTTTAAATTATAATTTTTCTCATACAAATTAAATGAAGAGATATTCATTTTATAAATAAAAATGAAGCAAGCATGCTCGAGACAATTTCTTCTTTAAGATATCCCAACTAAAATGGTAGGCTTAGCTTGGTTGTACAGTCATCAAATGAATTAAGTTGAGGGAAATTAAGTTTGTACGGAAAATCTGATAAGATGACCCGGATTCTTATTAAGACCCGTTCTCGCTGAAAATTCCTCGCTCCTACAACTTGATGTACATGTTCACCTTCATAAATATTTGATTTTTTTTTGTTTTCTGATGAACTTGATTGAAAACAGTAAAAATAATTTCATACAAGCAATTGGAAAAATTGTCTTTATAAAATGAAATGGAATTCTTTAATTCCACTTACCTCGATCTTGTTTTCCAATTTCAAATTTTAGTATTTCCATTTATAAGTATGATTGATCAAAATACAAACGCTTATGAATTTTAGCCGTTGGAAAATAATGTCTTTTTTAAGGTTAGCCTTAGTTGAGTACTGCTTAGCCTGTATGGAAAAATCTAGCATGATGACTCGGATTCGCGCCAAGACCCATCCTCGCGACGTAGCTCGCTTAGCTTTTGTTTCCCGAAAACTAAGGATAGATTTCCAATGATAATTTTAATTCATAAACCCCCCAAACTCTTCTGAAGACCTCTTGTTCTGCTTCAGAACCGTAAATAAGAACAAGTGGCGTCCAACAAAATTAAAACCATCATTGTACTTTGAGTTACTGCAGAAGGCAATGAATGGTTATTGTGTTTTTAATGTTGTTTTTTTTTTATTATACGTCTAATAAGTAAACTTTCTTATAAAAAATAATTCCAATTTTTAGTGTACATTATGTCATTTTTTTTATTTGTTTTTTTTTATTACGAGTGAGCGTGTTACGGCTACCCTCGATTGAATAAGACGGGGTTACGAAAATTTTAAGTAATAAATAAAGTTGCGATAAAATATCATAAATTTATATAAGAAAAGAAATTATTTTGAATAAACTGTACTTTTGAGTACGCTTAGCAACTGAATTTGTTTACGTTGCGTTTGTTTTTAAAATGAAATGTAAGAATGACATCATTATACATGGTGCAACGTATAGCTGCATCTCCCTCATTTACAAAATCTCTTTCTGTCTTAAAAAACTTTCAGTGCGACTAAATTCTGTAATTGGTCAATTTAAAAATCACGTGTGATATGTATGCTCGTTGTAGCAAAGAGGAATGCAAATTGCATTATCCCAGGCAGTGTTCATCGAATCATGATTTGAGACGCACTCACTTTAGTTAAGTTTGTTTTATAATTTTAGTAAAAGCCAATATTACCTAATAAAATAGTAGAATAATTAGTTAAAATAAATAATATTTAGTGTAGTGTAAATAGATAAGTCTCATAAGTGAAATTACCTTAACAAAATTATGCAAGGTGCAACAAATGAAATCAATTTATGTTTATCTGCAAGCATCGGCGTTATAATAATGAAATTCGTTTTTTTAATAAACCGAAATGGTCAAATATGAATGTAAAAGTATAAAACTACAAGTATTTTCATAATTAATTCTCAAAAAAAAACGTGCGTTCAAGAAATTAATGATTATAACAAATGGATACGTGAATTTTTACAGTAAACTATTAATAACGAATAAATAATGGAATAAACAATTTTTGGAATGAAATTAAGGCCCAGTTCTACGCTGTTAAGCGAAAATATCAAAAGTTGCAGCATCAAGCAAGACTACATTTAGAACTCGATGTATCACCACACGATTTGTCATTCTTCGCATCAAACATGTGCCATAAAAAGTGCTACATAACACATTTCAATAAATGGGTGTACGTAAACCAAGTAAAAATAAGGTATTTCGAAATTGATAATTTTTTGTATGTACTCTGTTTATTGTGTTTTGTTTTAATTTTAACTGAATGAACGAGTGAATGAATATTAATTTTAAGATTCTACAGTATTTTATTACAAGTAAAATACGAGTGTATATATTTCAAATTAAAATAAATGTATAAAAAGAGAGACGATGTTATCTTTATTCTTTTGCATATGCTCGAGGTAAGTTTGCAGAAATCCACACCCTGAGGAAGAAAAGTCGTACCAAGAGAAGTAGGTGACGCTCTGAATCGCCTACGGAACTGGGTAAAGCGTAACATGTTTCACTTTTATTGTACGGTCGCCATCTTTCATACAGCCATTTGACCTCAGCGAATGCTGTACAAAGACCACATCAAATGGGTTTTTCTTTGGTGGTTTCGAGAAAACGAGTCCTTACTTTTTATGGTTCTTTTCCATTCATCCTTGTGAATCTTTCTCTTCTTGCCCTTCTTTAGTTCTGGTTGCTGAGGTTCATTTTTGTTGACCTGATACACTACGTTCTGACGATTGTTATGTATATTGCTTTGTGCTGAAGATCCAAGGATGTCTATATTTTGCGAACCATGTCCCATCGTGGCACAGGACCTCCAAGTTTTACCTCCCTTCAAAGTTTTATTGGTTTTCTTGCTGCTTATTATGGGAGCAGGCTCATCGGCTTCGAAACTATCTTCACTTTCACTATTCGGTTCATACTCACTGTGTGATGCCGAATAATCCGACCCTTCACTATCATCTGAAATAAAATAAATTGATATAGGCATCAGAGTTGCGGTAATTTGTGAGGCTAGAATGCAGTCAATGACGAATTAGTACAAAATAAGATCATACATCTATGAAAACAAACGAAAAGTAGTATGATTTAGGAATCCACAAGTTATTTTATTTTACTTTACTTACCTGCCATTGTAATGTTTTTAATAACAAATAAGTTTGAACAGCGCAGATAGGTTAATTAAGTCGCACATAACCTTGTTTACTTTAATATGGACTAAGGCACATGTTGCACTGCATCTGTCAGGTTGGTCACTTATGCACTTCTTGCATTGAAAACAAGGTAAACTCACATAATAAGAAATGTAAAATCAGGCACTTAGGCACATATTTCTGCCAATTTAAAAATCCCATCTGAAAGATTATGAAAAATACCACTCGATGGCGGCACAAACTCAATTTCAACTAAAATGTGACTTAGGCACTTCTTGCATTGACCCCTTCACTTGTTCTTTGTGTTCTTCCTTTTCCTCCTCCCCTTCGTCTTCTAATAAGGAATTTTCGAAAGCACGCAGCGATTTTGCCAATTCCTGTTCTTCTTACATACATACATACATACATTGAATTTTATATATATTGTTGTGTCCACAACATCTCTTAAGATCCGCGATCAACAACGATCGACACGGACGGGATGTGTTTTCAACAGTTCATATTCTAGTTTAGTTATGGTAGTTTTGTTTAGATTGTTGCATAGAATTGTATTTTTAATTTTTAAGTTGTTGTTTATTGTTTGGTTGTTATGTTTTTAAAAAGAGACTATGACATGCGCGTTTAGTAATGTTGATTTAAAATAAAAACAAAAAAAGGAGGAGGTAACGAAGGAGATGAAAAAATAACAGAAAAACAAAAAGGGGATTCCGAAGTGAGTTTCCAAACAGAAAAGACGTCAATTAAATTCGTCTAAATAAAATAAGAAATTTAAAATTGTTGCAATCAATGCAAAGGAGTCGATACGCTTGTGCGTAATAGAACGGAGGTTTTTGGTCCTCTCGTTGCAAAAGTGATATTTTGGATTAAATCTACCTCAAAGTGTGGTAATCTGAAACAGAACGAGATTGTTATTAGAGGACAAGAATTGATGTTGAACTTTGCGAGATTAAATTGAAAAAAAAGTGAAATCAGGTACTTACCTCAAAATAAGTGAGAAAGTGACTACGATTGAATGGAATCAGCACTACAATAAAAGAATTTTTGGAACAAAGAAGTTTACACGTGTTGATATTAAAGAAAAACCAAGATCCAGCATCGAGCGTGGATGACTTGACATTACAAAAGACATTTAAAGAAAATACGGCGCTACCTGTGTGCGGTAAGCAAAAAACTTATTTAACTTTTTGCGCGATATTGGTGAATGATTTAAAAATTAAAAACAATTAAGAACGTTGCGTAATAACGGGAAGTAAAACTTTGATTTGCGATTTATTTATTAAATGTTGTATTACAATTTTTGTAGGATTAGTTTGGTTTTTTTATTTGTGTGTTATTGTTCAATAAATATGAATTTTGAAATTACATCTTTGTCTGTGTTGTTCTTTGTTCATCGTGACTCTTAAGCAAAATACGGACCCTGAGATTAAGTCAACCAATAGGTAGGTCTGCTCGCAAAAAGGGCTTAACGCAACAATATAGATATCGTTCGTTAATACGTTGATCCGTTGAAACGTTGATCCGTTGATCCGCACTAACGTTGGTCAAGCTAATACAGCGCTTGACCAAAGTTCGCGGCAAGATTCTAAAGTAGCCTATGTTTTTCGTCGTAGCATTGTAAATAGCTTCTACACCAAATTTGGTAGAGATTGGTCAAACGGTGTAGAATTGTATAGAAAACATACATACATACATACATTGAATTTTATATATATAGATATCGTTCGTTAATACGTTGATCCGTTGAAAGTAGCCTATGTTTTTCGTAGCATTGTAAATAGCTTCTACACCAAATTTGGTAGAGATTGGTCAAACGGTGTAGAATTGTATAGAAAACACACATACATACATTGAATTTTATATATCGTCGCCTCAGAACCAGAGTATTCTATATCCATTTTTTTGACAAATTGAGTTATTTATGCCATTTTAATCTATGTTCATTTCTCTACAGTATAATGCAAAAAAAATGCCAAAATGTTTATTATTACCGTTAATTCAAAGAGGCAATTTTATTCTATATCCATTAACCATGCTAATATTTAGAACCAGAGTATTCTATGTACAAGCGACCAATTAGCTTACAGTAAGTTCTTGGATATAGAATAACCTGATCCCAACGTTTACACTGCATAATAATAATTATGCAGAAAAACAAATATATTTATATTACTGGCGCCATTCTCTTTACGTTCAAGAATAGGTTGATGCTTGTGCCCCCATTTGCAGTGCAATACATTATCATCTGTGATGTGATATTTTTGATTTCGTAGAATTCAAAAATATGTCAAAATAATATACCTTATATATAACTTGATATAACAAATAAATAGATATAAAAATAAAAATAAAGGGATATAACTTGTAGAGTTAGAGAATTTTATAATAGTCTATAGAGAATTTTATGTTCTTCAACTTTGCTTAATGATAATTTTTCGTAAAAGTAGAAATAAGTGAGCTATAGGCAAAAAAATCGCACTTTAGGGGACTAAAATCATCATTTGGGGGAAACGCCGGCTTGAGATTTTTATAAGACATTTTGAGGGTTTATTAGAACACTTCAATATACATCTTTGCTAAATTTCGGCTTGCCCGGACCTTCTGTAAGCTCAAACCAAAATTTCGGTTTCGTTTCTTGGAAGATACTATAACTTGGGCAAATTTTGAAAAAATCTATTTTTTTCTTCATTTTCCAACCTTGGCCACAATTTCAATTAAGTTATTATTAAAAGCATTTCCCGTGCCTGAAAACATTTCTCTCCCTGCAACGAATCAATATTGTGCCATTTTAAGGGTGGGTCGTGCTTTCGGTCAATAATTTAAGTATTAGTGTGCCATGGAAAAATATGAAAAAAAAACTATTTTATAGAGAATTTTATGCTCTTCAATTATGGTCTGATCATAATTTTCCATACAAGCATAAATAAGCGAGTTATCGGCAAAAAATCGCGTTGGGGGAGCTAAAACCCCCGATTGTGGGGGATGCCGGCGTGGGATTTTATGGGATTTTTGGGAGGTTCATTAGAACACTCCAATGTACATCTCTGCCAAAATTCAGCTTGCCCGGAATTTTTGCAAATTAAAAAAATTCCTTGCCTGGACTATGATGCTAGTTTGGTTTCGTTTTGTTTTGTTAATTTCGTTTAGTTAACCAAATAGGTGTTTTTTGTATTTAAACATGTAGTTAATATACAAATAAAATTAGATAATATCGAAAAATATTTTATTTAAAAACTATACAATAGTTATAAACCAAAATGTTGGATATAGAATAAAATGACTTCAGAAAAATTTGTTATCGCGTGCAAATTTATTCTATCTCCGTTTTTCTTTTTTTTTTAATTTGATTTAATTTAAATTTTATAATTAAAATTTGTAAACTAACCACGAAAAGCGACTTGTGGGGTTATCTGTTATTAACTTTTTCAATTGAAATTATGTCAAAATATCCTAATGAAGAGTGAGGCAATAGAGAAACTTTAAACAGCTGTACTGTAAAATTTATAAAAATGGAGATAGAATACTCTGGTTCTGACGCGACGATATATAGACTAGCTGACCCGGCAGACGTTGTCCTGCCCAAATTTCAATATTTGTCTACATGTATTTTTTAGATCCAATCCGCATAATGACCTTGCGACTTATTTGGTCATCGCAAATACCAAACGTATTAAAAAAGGATTAAATAAATAAATTAATAAAAAATACAAATCAAGGTTTAATAAAAAAAAGTTTAACAAAACTGTTAAGTATTCACAAAAACCACAATAATTTCTAATTTTACTTTATTTTATTTTTGCCAATTACTCTTGTTCTTTGTGTTCTTCCTTTTCCTCCTCCCCTTCGTCTTCTAATAAGGAATTTTCGAAAGCACGCAGCGATATTGCCAATTCCTGTTCTTCTTACATACATACATACATACATACATACATTGAATTTAATATATATCGATATCGTTCGTTAATACGTTGATCCGTTGATCCGCACTAACGTTGGTCAAGCTAATACAGCGCTTGACCAAAGTTCGCGGCAAGATTCTAAAGTAGCCTATGTTTTTCGTAGCATTGTAAATAGCTTCTACACCAAATTTGGTAGAGATTGGTCAAACGGTGTAGAACTGAATAGAAAACATACATAGATACATACATTGAATTTTATATATATAGATATCGTTGTTCGTTAATACGTTGATCCGTTGAAACGTTGATCCGCACTAACGTTGGTCAAGCTAATATAGCGCTTGACCAAAGTTCGCGGCAAGATTCTAAAGTAGCCTATGTTTTTCGTAGCATTGTAAATAGCTTCTACACCAAATTTGGTAGAGATTGGTCAAACGGTGTAGAATTGTATAGAAAACATACGTACATACATACATACATTGAATTTTATATATATAGTTGTCCAAAAAGAATGTTGTCGGAATCGTAAACGCATGGCAAATATGACAACTCAGCAAATTGAACAACATCGCAAGCGACAGAGGATTACAAGCATGACGTCAGAACAAATTTCTCAACAACGCGAACGGAAACAAATTGCAAACTTGACACCTTCGCAAATATTATGTCGTTCACGTAGTGATGCAATTCGCCGACAAAATCCACGAAGTAGGAACGCAGCTGTTCTTAACGTAGGTAACGCTGTAGAACCAAATGTCGACGTTCATAGCTGTGGTCTCATGGACAATATTTGCAAATTTTGCAGTGCAAAGCATTTTTCCGCAGAGCGGCCGTCCGATAAACTTTTTACCACATGCTGTCAGAAAGGCAAAGTCACCTTAGAAGCAATAAGATCAGCCCCAGTTATTGAGCAATTAATGAAAGGACAGCATCAATATTCGAAAAATTTTATGAACAATGTAAGATCGATAAATAGTGCCTTGGCATTTGCGTCCATGGGAGCTAACATTACTCCACCTCCTGGATACGGACCCTATTGTTTCCGAATTAACGGACAAATTTACCATCGGGCAGGAGCTTTGCACCCGGCAGATGGAAACCAACGCAAGTTTGCTCAACTATATATATTGGACCCGGATGAGGCTGCTGATCAAAGGATGACAATTAAGGGAAACGATCGGTGCGATCCAAGTCTGATGCGAGAGTTAAGCACTTTCATGTCTCAGAATAATCCTTTTTCTGCCGCATGCAAAATGCTTTATGAAGTGGAACAAGAAAGCATCAAGGACGCCGCTCTACATGGCGTTGAGCCAGCAACAGTTACCATGGCAATTATCCAAGACCGTAAATCCGATATTAGACGATACAATGCTCCAACAAGAAATGAAGTAGCTGTCATTTTTCAAAATGCCGACGGCGAACCTCCTCTCGAAAGGGACTTACTGATCCATTGTCGTTCAAATCAAAACAACTTGATAAGTTGATCCGTTGATACGTTGATATGCTGATACGTTGATCCGTTGATAAGCTTGAAGAATTAATATACCGTTTGTATTATCGACGACAACCTATATAAACATTTAATCCGTTGATCCGATGATACGTTGATCCGTTGATACGTTGATACATTGATACGTTGATACGTTGATACGTTGATATAAAACACCAAAGCTTTTGGCGGTAAAGTTTTAATTCTTGGTGGTGATTTCAGACAAACTCTTCCTGTCGTACCTCATGAAATGAGGTCAGCAATTATTCATTCAAGCATTAAATTTAATGATATGTGGAGTAAATTTATAGTATTGAAATTAAGTCAAAATGTCCGGTCAGTTGATTCCGCATTCAGTGATTGGCTGATAAAGTTGGGCAACGGGGAGCTTACAAATGACAAAGGTCTGTCTGAAGAGATAATTGAGATTCCGCATAATTGTATATGCGAAACTTCCATATCCAAGAAATTTTTGGAGAAAGCTTTAATGCTGCTGATGTAAAAAATTATTCCAAAATGGCAATACTTTGCCCAAAAAATACTGACGTTGACGCTATAAACGAGCAAGTTTTGGACCTTTTAGACGGCAGTATTTTAACTTATCTAAGTAGTGATTCCACTACTTGATAATGATAGGGAAAACTATCCGATGGAATTCTTGAATAAACAAACGCCCTCAGGGATGCCAGTACACAGAATGAACTTGAAGGTTGGAAGTGTGATTATGTTGCTCAGGAATTTGAATACTAAACGTGGTCTTTGTAATGGGACGCGCTTAACTGTTCAATCGTTAAAGCCCAATCTAATCGTCGCTGAAGTCTTGACAGGAACTGCTAAAAAGGAAACTGTTTTTATTCCCCGCATAGATTTAGTCCCAACAAGTACAGACTTGCCATTTGTTTTAAGACGGCGACAGTTTCCAATTAAACTTGCCTTTTCCATGACGATCAACCGTGATGTTTAGCCACGGTCATCTCTATGTAGCAATGTCAAGAGTACGGAGATCTGAAGATCTGAAGATAAAAATAGTTGATGGAAAAGAACAAGGGAAATTGATTGAAGGTTCACAGGCAGTGTACACGAAAAATATTGTGTACAAGGAAGTACTAACGCAGTAGGCAGTGCTTAAGATTTTATTTGCTACAATAATTGTTTCTTAATTAACAAACTAAAAAAATTAAAATTAACGTTTCAACGCGAGGATGAACAATTAAAATTGACAATATTAGGAAACAATGTTGTTTTTATTTAGATCATTAAAATAGAGACCCACCAGCACCGTCTAGCTACCCGTCCGTGGACGGGCTTTCCAGCTAGTATAAACATATTATCAATAGATAGCACTACTAAATAAATTGACAGGCGTAATATATTAATTTATTCGTGGTTATCATTTGGTTTTAAAGTCATTTTTTTATGACTTTCAAATTAGAGCCGCCATCTGTTGATCACTTATTTAACTAAAATGAACTTTCAGTTTTACCCGAATTTTCCAATTTCCGAACAACTTTTCCAGCATTTCATTACCTAACAACCTTATTCGGAGTATATATTACGAACATTAAAAAAAAAAATAACAAAATCGGTCCAAGTCGCCACTGTAGATAAAAAATCATAGTATAGATGAAAAAATAGTATTGTTCATCGGCGCAATAACGATGAACCATTTTTGAACGAACGGATAATTTATTGATTCACTTTGTGGTACAAAGTGAACAAAAGCTACGATTCACAATCTATTCTGTGCAGCTTATATACACCTTTTGCAATGTCTTTATAAGTTACTTGCAAATTAACAAAATCGGTCCAGCCGTTATCAAGTGATGCCTTGACAATGGTTTTCACTATAGAAATAAAGTAGGTACTTTAATTACCTACCTACTTCTGTAGGTACTTAAGGTCGCGCCACTTATTGACGGTATAAAAAGCACTTTCAATTTTTCCCGAATTTTCCAACTTCCCGGGCAACTCTTCCAATTTTTTTTTACGTAAGAACCATCTACGGACTATTACAAACACTTTTTTAAAAAAATTAACAAAATCGGTCCAGCCGTTATCATGTGATGCCGTGACAAAGGTTTTCACATTCATTTTTATTTATATTGCAGTGTACCACTACCACGTCAATAGAAATGATCATGTTATGATTCAAGGTTTTATTTAATTAATAAAGGTAGCACCTGACTTATTTGTTCGAACGTAAAGGTTTCATCTGACACCAAAAATTGGCTTTAACGTCATATATTTATGTAAAAGAAAAGGTCACGGAACGAGATGACAAAATAAATTCAAATGCAACGTTTTGATTCTGTTTATAAAAATGTTTGTTAAAATTATAAATTAATTTAAGTAATTATAAGAAATGTAATTTGAAATCAAAATAATTGTCCAAAATATTAGTTATAAAAATGTGCTAAAATGTAGAACTTTTAAAATAGTAAAATTTTTACACGTGTCGAAGTGCTTCGTAATTCAATGTACCACAAATGGAAAAAACATTTTCTTCAAAACTTTACTGGAAGATCACAGGAGAACCAAGTACTTTAATTTTATCTGAAACATAAAATTTTATTAAAATTTTTATAAGTCACATTGGGCTGGAGCCGAACCTGCAAATTATAAACTTCAAATATTGATTTAATTTCGACCAACGGAACAAAATCACAATTGCCTTGATGTACAGGTAACGATGGTGAAAAACAATTGAAAAAAAAGGTTGTTGATTCTTAATTAAGTTCAATGGTGGTGAATTTGTGCGTGCTCCGCTAAAAATTAGATAAATCAAGAAAAATTACAAAGAAACTTAACAAAAAGCATAGTGATTATTAAAATTATTGTACTTACGTATTTAAAAGGTGAAATTGATAGAAAATTACGAAGGATCACGATTATTTTTGAGAAAACTTTGGTCACAAAACGAGGCAAACTCAACACACGAGAAATTTGCATCCAGAAATATTTCACACCCTTGAAGGTCATCCATCTAATACAAGTGAACAGATCAATGGTTTAAGAACTCAGTAAATAAAAACACCCCAGATAATTAAAGGTACTGTTACATTAAAATTTATTTGAACATAAAAATTTAGTGAAAAGTTTACGTTTAATTTCATACGTGCGATAATACGTTCCGGGTCTATTTAGAATAAGATATTTGTCAATAGTATTAAGGATTTTATTTCAATTAAACCATTTTTGCTTAAAATTATAATAAATTACGATTTTCAACAAGACGGAGCATAATTTTTGTATAATCATTCCGAGGACCATATTAGCCCATTTTAGCATTACGACTTGGTCAAGGAAGGAACCCAGCGTGAGAGAAGGTAGGTCAGTGCTCGCCGAAATAGTCAAGCCGAGGCATAAATTTATTTTATTTGCTTTTATCAATAAAATTTCTGCATACATTTCTATTGACGAGGTACATTTACGTACACTCGTACAAGGTAATAATCTTCAAACGTGTAGCCCTAATAAAGCTCCAAGGGTATACAGCACTTTTTGGCTAGCCCAACGTGAGGCTACGTCAGCACATAACAATATAGATAGATTAATTTTGTTTAATCTTTCTTTATTACACCTACTTGCGACTGGAAACTTTTATCTACTCTGATTACTGCAATTTCCTATAGCTCGCTCTTCAAATTATAATTTGCTTGTATAGTCCAAATTATTTTAATTTCACTTTTAAACCACGCCGTGTGATAGATACGTATTAACGCTAATCTGGTCGACACTAAACCCCCGGAAATAAAATGATAATTAAATGTTCGTAAAAAAGATCTCGAAACGCGTCTCGTCATTTAATAAAGAATTTGGAGAAAAAGACTAATTTTTATATGAATGAATAAAATTTAACGATGAATGGAATTGAACATTGAATAAGAATTTAACAGAACTGAATTATAATTGAATTAACGAAAATATTGAATTAAATTGATTGGTAACAGTAACTTGGTAACAGGTGAGTACATAAATCCATTTCGAAGACAAATTAAGGAGTGATGTTGAATCGTTTAAGTGCGTTTATCATAATTTTGCAAAATGTTATGAATAGTTTTGTGACGAATTTATTTTTTATTATTGCTGTAAGGGGTCGTCAATAAATTACGTCACGCAATTTTAAGAAATTTTTACCCCCCCCCCATCGTCTCATAAACCTAGACCCCCTCCAAGTATTACGTCACATATTCTTGAACCCCCCCCAATTTTTCCAATTTATATAATAACAAGAAACCCGGGGAGGATTTCATGGGTGTCATCCCCACCTCGGCTGATGACCTTTTTTTTAGGGGTAGCACCCAAGAGGAAACATCTATGAAGGGTTGGGTGGCACCCGGGGCTCTCCGCCCCCCTAACTACGCCACTGGCTTTTGTACGATATCTATATATATAAAATTCAATGTATGTATGTGTGTTTTCTATACAATTCTACACCGTTTGACCAATCTCTACCAAATTTGGTGTAGAAGCTATTTACAATGCTACGAAAAACATAGGCTACTTTAGAATCTTGCCGCGAACTTTGGTCAAGCGCTGTATTAGCTTGACCAACGTTAGTGCGGATCAACGGATCAACGTTTCAACGGACCAACGTATTAACGAACGATATGTATCTATATAAAATTCAATGTATGTATTGCTATGTACCACGGCCACGTCAATAGAAATGATCACGTTTTGATTCAAGGTTTTATTTATCAACAAAGATAGCACATGACTTAGTTGTTCGAAAATAAAGGTTTCATCTGACACCAAGAATCTGCTTTAACGTCATAAATTTATGTAAAGAAAAAGGTCACGAAACGAGAAAACAAGGTAAATTCAAATGCAACGTTTTAATTCTGTTAACATAAAAGTTTGTTAAAATTATAAATTAATTTAAGTGATTATAAGAAATGTAATTTGAAATCAAAAATAATTGTTCAAAACATTAGTTCTAAAAAGGTGTTAAAACGTAGAACTTTTAAAATCAAGATAAAATCTTTACGTGTAGAAGTGCATCGATATTCAATGAACCATAAATGCGAAAAACATTTTCTTCAAAAGTTTACTGGAAGATCACAGAAGAGGCTGGTGCTTCAAATAAAACTGAAACATAAAAATTTTATTAGAAATTTTACAAATTATTTTGGGCTAAGTACGAACCTGGAAAATTATAACGCAAGAATATTGATTTTTATATCGACCAATAAAAAGAAATCAGATTTGCCTTGAAAAGATAGGTAACTATGGAAAAAACAATGGATTGTTGATAAATAATAAGTTGATTCTTCTTGAAATTGAATGGTGGTGCAATTTTATTAGTGTCTCCTAAAAGTAAATAAATATTGATAAAAATTATTTAAAACCGTATGAAAAGTAAAGATATCATTAAAGAAAAATTACTTACGTGTTAAACAAGTCAATTTAGTTGAATTTACAAAGTGATTGTGTTTATTTTTGAAGATTTAACTACGCACAAAACGTGGTTACACTACACAAGAAACCTATCTGAATTCTTATCATTAAGCGAAGGTCATCCTCCAAGTAAAGCGATTCTATTGTATGCTGTTAACAACTGGGGACAAGAAATTCCCTACATTTATTAAGGTAAATGCACATTAACAATTATTTAATAAAAATTAGTGAAAATTTTTGAAAACTAAAACACGCGTGCGTTAGCCCGTTTATAGTGTTAGTATTAAGATTTTGTCAATAAATTTAAACATTTCCATTTCATTTTTCTATTTTCATCTGCACTATTTATAATAAAATTATTATTCCTTTAACAAAGAAGCATAATTTGTTTGTACAACCTGATTTTCCGACGACCAGCAATTTATATTTCAGCAACAACTTGGTCAAGGAAGGGACCCAAATTGAGATTAGGTAAGTCTGTGCTCTCCGAAAATAGTCAAAGCCGAGGTAAAATTCATTTTATTGCAATTTGTCAGATTATTTTACAATCATTTTTATTGACGAGGTACTTGTACGTACACTCGTACAAGATATCAACGATACAGAGTGCAAGCCTAGCAAAGCTACGTCGGCACATAGCAGTATGTATGTATGTATGTAAGAAGAACAGGAATTGGCAATATCGCTGCGTGCTTTCGAAAATTCCTTATTAGAAGACGAAGGGGAGGAGGAAAAGGAAGAACACAAATAACAAGAGTAATTGGCAAAAATAAAATAAAGTAAAATTAGAAATTATTGTGGGTTTTGTGAATACTTAACAGTTTTGTTAAAACTTTTTTTTATTAAACCTTGATTTGTATTTTTTATTAATTTATTTATTTAATCCTTTTTTAATACGTTTGGTATTTGCGATGACCAAATAAGTCGCAAGGTCATTATGCGGATTGGATCTAAAAAATACATGTAGGCAAATATTGATATTTGGGTAGGACAACGTCTGCCGGGTCAGCTAGTTTATACATAAACATACACGTACAGAATCCCAACTACAATAAATTAATTTTAAAAAAAATTTAATTTTAAAAGCTCAAAAATACTTTGAACTGTTGTGTTGTGTCGATGTTGTGTGTACTTTGGGCAGCAAGACAATAAATGATGCAGAGTCTGCCTACTTTTTGAGGCTTAGCTTGAACCATAATTCAGAAAAATTGTCACACCTGGTGACACCAATTTTACAAAACCTTCGCGAACAATTTTCAAATTTCATGGAGACCAGGAGAATGACTAACGTTTGCCACGACCCTTACATTAAGGGTCTCACGCCCCACGTTGGGCGCCAGTGAAAACAATTTTGATAAGAACGGTGAAACCCTCAAATCTCCACAGTCTCACGCTCGTGTAAAAAGGAGCTTACTAAATTTATTATTAAAGTCCTTTGATGGTGATTTAGGCTAGCTTTCGTTTTTCACGGAGGTTGGGTCGCAGGTAAGCTTTGGGGTAACGAAGGAAGTGCTCCCCGTAAATAAAACACTGAATTACAACAATAAATTTAATAAAAGTTGATAAAAATTTGTAACATTTAAAAAAGGCGAAATCCATGATCCACATCCCTCAAAATTCCGGAAGCAGATGTGTCCTCGAAGTTGAAAAGTACCATTAGCCCGTAGTTACAAATATTATCGAGGCGTGAATAACAAAATCATAAACAGCGACTGGGGTATGGGGGTCCGACAGCTCCCGTTCCCCCAACAGAAACACTATTGCCGGACTCAAATCAAAAATTATTGCGCGGTCGGAACCTCCAGCAGTCTAAATCTTTTACTGAACATTTATAGCCACAAATATCACAATTAAACGGTTAATCCTTGGTATGAGTTCTTAAGTGCCTTCGCAGATTTACGCTCGCTGCAGTTTTATAATCACAAATTGTACAAATAAACGGTTTCTCGCCGGTATGGGTTCTTAAATGCATTTCCAAATTTCCGTTCCATGCAGATTTGTAGTCACAATAATGACAAATAAACGGTTTATCGCCGGTATGAGTGATTAAATGTTTGCGTAAAGATGCTTTCCGCGCAGTTTTATAGTCACAATAATGACAAATAAATGGTTTATCGCCGGTATGAGTACTTAAATGTTGGAGTAAACATGATTTCTGCGCAGTTTTATAGTCACAAATTTTACAAGTAAACGGTTTCTCGCCGGTATGAGTTCTTAAATGCACTTCCAAATCTCCTTTTCGTGCAGATTTATGGTCACAAATATGACAAATAAAAGGTTTAAGGCCGGAATGGGTTATTAAATGCTGGCGTAAAAGTGCATTCCGTGTAGTTTTATAGTCACAAATTTTGCACGTGAACGGTTTCTCGCCGGTATGAGTTCTTAAATGCACTTCCAAATCTCCTTTGCGAGCAGATTTATAGTCACAAATATGACAAATAAACGGTTTCTCGCCGGTGTGCGTTCTTACATGCATTTTCATATAATTTTTCGTAGTTTTATAGGAACAAATATCACAATTATATAGTTTCTCGCCGGTATGAGTTCTTAAATGTTGGCGTAAAGCTGATTTTCGCGCAGTGTTATAGTCACAAATTTTACAAGGAAACGGTTTCTCGCCGGTATGAGTTCTTAAATGATGGCGTAAATCTGCTTTTCGCGCAGTTTTATAGTCACAAGTTTTACAAGTAAACGGTTTCTCGCCAGTATGAATTCTTAAATGCATAATCAAATTTCCTTTCGTTGCAAATTTATAGTCACAAATATGACAAATAAACGGTTTTTCGCCGGTATGAGTTCTTAAATGTTGGTGTAAGTCTGATTTTCGCGCAGTGTTATAATCACAAATTTTACAAGTAAACGGTTTCTCGCCGGTATGAGTTCTTAAATGTTGTTGTAAATGTGCTTTCCGCGCAGTTTTATAGTCGCAAATATCACAATTATATAGTTTCTTGTCGGTATGAGCTCTTAAATGCACTATTAATGCTCGTTTTTGTGAAACTTGATATCCACAAATCGCACACTCAAAGATCTGCGTTATTTGTTCAGTATCATATTCTTCTTTAATGTCAATAGAATGATGCAAATCCTCTAAATTAAATTGCACATCGTCTAGATCTTCCTTTTTAATTACATAACTGCTACTTGAATTATATGGAATTTCCATAGGTTTAGAGGCTTCTTCCATAATTGGTAGCCCCTCCGAAGGAAGCACTTTTTATGTAACCGATTCCATTTGGAGGATGTAAAACTGCTTCTGAACTGATACAAAATCACTTTTCTTAATGTTTGTACGTAATGTTTTTAGAAAGCGACTTCTTCTACAAATTCATAGATAAGAGAATAATAATATGAAAATGTTGACTGTGCTTATTAAACTAAGACAGCGCCATCTAATAATGTTCAGGCTAACTTTAGCCCCACTTTAATCGAATTTTTAACTTTTTCTTGTGCCAAACGTTTGAAAATCGTTAGGTAAGGTTTGGTAGTCCGATTAAAAGTTTTGGTAGGGATTTGTTTTTTCGTAATTAACTAATCACATTTTTTGGTCAAGTTAGCCCCCCTTTAATCGATTTTTCAACTTTTTTCTAGCTCTGTAATATTGAACTTTGAATTTAAATCTCCCGCTGTCATCCTACAAATCTCAACATCCGGAAATTCAAATACCATCGTTCTAAGCCTGTAATCTGTCTAGCAACCGACACGTTGTAAATACCCTACCGTAGTACACCTCAGTTCATTCATTGAACGGCAAAGCCCGGTTCGTGAAGATTGCATTACCTCTAAAACATAATTAGCTTACCTACATCATATACAGTTATTCAAAGAAAGATTCCCTGTTGTTCGATGCATTCTCAAACCCAATTGACTAAATAAAACATTAAAACACACAATTTTGTACTTACTTAGATTTTTTTATTTATTATAATATTAAAAAAAAAGAAAAAAATTACGGGAAGGAATCGACAAGCCAAAATAGCATTGAAAGTTATCTCTTATTGATATAAAACCAAGTGAACACAACTCATTATTGAGTGGATTTTGATATTTGTAATAATTTGTTCATATTTATTGGTAATTCATTCGTCATTTCTGATAATAAGGTCAGTGGTAATTCATATTAATATATAATAAAACACATAAACTTCTCTTAGAGAATATTCCACAGCCTAAATTGTGACTGCGAAGTAACAATCATACCTTCGATGCACTTATGAGATCAGTAAATATTAAATTTAATTATTTTGAATTTAGATTCAAAGCTGAGACGATATACGTCCTCATATAAATTACCAAACCTTTAATATAGACACAAAACATACCTTCTTCTTCTTCTTCTCACGCTAGGACTACGTCCTGTACTTCCCAACTATATGCCTCTGTCAGAGGCACTGATGTTGGTTCTATGAGCAGTTTTGGTTTTTACATCTCAGGTAGCTTGCTAGGCTTGCCTTTCGATGTGCCTGCACCCTGTTTTTTACTGTTATGATGGCAAATCATTAACACAGGGGGACCGCCTGCTTAACGTGCCCTCCGAAACACGGAACATACCAATAATAAAATATGTGGTGAACACATGAAACCAAATACTGCCCACCTCGACGTTTACCTCGTTAAATCATAACCATATATAACCACAGTCCTTTATCATCATCAATTTAGAATTAACCACCAATAAATAGAACAACTTAAAACTACGTTATTATCTGAAGCAACGCCAAACCTTTCGGAAACACCCTGTATATTATGTAACCACGAAGATTGAATTATTTTGAACCACCACTAAATACATAAGTCACCCTCTTTTGAACTACCCTGTATATGATACGAACAATATCGGAATCACCCTGTATATTGTAATTGAATATTATGATTGAATTATTATTAACGATATTTATGTAATATGCAAGATACGACTATTAAATTATTGATAGAATAAACAAACCGAACTTTTTTGAAATACCGTGTATAAGTCAAGGTAAATTTCTGCTTCTTCTTCATGTGCCATATCCGGTCCCCCGGACGTTGGCGACCTCTCTCCTATGTATGTGTTGTGCGTTTGAAATATTATCACACACATAGGGGACCTACTGCTTAACGCGGGCTTCGAACCGCGGGAAATGTATACACTTCATCTCCAGATAGGCTGTTCTAGGCAGAATACACCTCGGTGGTTTGCCATTGCCTTCCGAGGGGTGACAGTCAGAATAAAGTTTTACTGAGCCCGGAGTCGAACCAGGCATTCAGCATTAGTAGCAAAGCACTTAACCGCTTTAGCTGACGATCGTCTCTAGGTAAAGGTAAATTTACCACAACTAAATTCACTGTGTAAAATCACCCTCTGGAATTATCACAAATCGAATAAAATCACGACGATCTAGAATTATAATATTGATCGATTACAGATTCAACTTGATCTTTTAACGGTCGTATTGAAGGAAGCCATATTTATATCATTTTAAATCATCGATAATTCCAGTAGGCGTCCCTCGTGTGAATTTATTTCACAAAATTATATCAAAATTTCACCTTCTGAGGTTCTCTCGTTAAAAAAGTACAATTGTTAATATTTCACTTGTTAAATAAAAGGAAATTCTCTTAACCCTACAGTGCATACGTAGGGCCTAGCAGGCCCGAGTGAACATTTAAATGAATATAAAAAATAAACCGTTGAAATAAATTTCACCATATCATTAGTAGCTGTCCAAAATATAAAAAGACATCGATATAACTTGAAAAAGTTGAATGGATTGCCAATAAAGGGGCTTTGTGCCTAGTAGGCCCGACGTATGCACTGGCGTTACTATTTTATATTAATCGGCTTCCAATCGAATTATAAGCTTTGCAAAAAAGAATTTCAGCTGGTAATAACAATTGATGGTAATCTTTACTCGCAAAATAATTTTGTACCTAATAAAACTGCTATAATTTCCATGTCATTCAATTATAACTATTATCAAAAGTATTTTTACAATTCATGCACGTCACCATAATACAATATACAACTACAATGTGACTGAATATTGCGAGTCCATGATATTGCGTAATAATTTATTAGATTTATTTCAACAATTTTTATTTTTTTTAATTTTCTATTTTTATTAAGTTTAATAAATTATATAGATTTAAAACATTATCATATTTTCCTGAAATATCCAAATATTCGTCGATTTAAAGCTATGGGCCTAACAGGCCCTAATACGTATGCACTGGTGTGATTTTTATTGACGTATGCACTGTAGGGTTAAGCATACATGGGGTAAGTCGAAATAAAGATATTTTGGAGCGGCGCATGCTGCATATCGCTCTTCGAAACCGCATACATACGAGGGAAGATCAATAAGTTCAGTAAAAACGGTATAAGGAATGGAGCTATAAAAACACCCGAAAGTGGTATATAAGGAAATCAAATCGAAGGCCACCTTCCAAAAATTACAGAAACGGGAATTTTGTAAATGTCTGTTGTATGTACCTGGTTAAAGACTTGAACCAGGCTTAACTCTCGATTTTTCTCACCTACCAAAATCGGTGGTTAAACGCTTAGTACAGGCAACGAAGCCGAGAAATTGGCTCAAGCTTGCAAAAATTCCGGGCAAGCTGAATTTTGGCAGAGATGTACATTGAAGTGTACTAATGAACCCCCTAAAAGTCCCATAAAATCCCAAATCGGGGGTTTTAGCTCCCCCAACGCGATTTTTTCGATAACTCGCTTATTTATGCTTGTATGAAAAATTATCTTCTTCTTGCAGTCCTTCTCCTATCGGAGGTTGGACATCATCATGACTATCTTCACTTTATTAACAGCTGCTCTGAACAATTCCCTGCTGCTGCAGCCAAACCATTCGCACAGGTTCTTCAGCCAAGACACTCGACACCTAGCAACGCTTCTCTTTCCCTTTATCTTCCCTTGTATGATGAGTCGCAAGATGGCATATTTTGGACCTCTCATAACATGTCCCAGGTATTCAAGCTTTCTCCTCTTAATAGATGTTATAATTTCACAATCCTTGTTCATTCTCCTCAACACCTCGACATTAGTGACTCTATCTGTCCAGGGTATACGCCACATTCTGCGGTAGCACCACATCTCGAAGGCTTCTAATCTTTTTATTTGAAGATGTTTGAGGGTCCATGCTTCAACTCCGTATAGTAGAGTGGAAAACACGTAGCAGCGAAGTATTCTGGTTCGCAGTTCCAGTCCGATATCCCGGTTGCAGAGGAATCCCTTCATTTTCACGAACGCCGATCTTGCTATCTCTATTCTTGTCCTTATCTCAGTTGCCTGGTCTACTGTCTGTTCCAGCTTGGTGCCCAGGTACTTGTAAGAGTCAACTTTTTCAATTACAGCGTTGTTCACGTAGAGTTGTAGTTGTTGGTTAAGTGACTTAGTGATTATCATGCATTTAGTTTTCTTCACATTCATTTGAATTCCATACTCTTTGCATTGCTGAATAACTCTTTCAAGAATATATTGCAGTTCCGCTCCGTCGCCTGCCAGCAATACTGTATCATCGGCGTATCTGATGTTATTGATATTTTCTCCGTTTATGATTATACCTGCTGTCTCCTCTGATAGGGCCATCTCAAAGATAGCTTCACTGTATATGTTAAACAGCAGCGGAGACAGAATGCACCCCTGTCTTACACCACGGCGTATTTCCTCTTCATCGGTTAACTCATTTTCAACCTTCACATTTGCACTTTGTCCCCAATACAAGTTTGTAATTATTCTGATGTCTTTTCGGTCTATATTCCTTCGAAGCAGCAGTTGTTGCAGTTTGTCGTGTCTAACCGTATCGAATGCCTTCTGGAAATCGATAAAGCACGCAAACACGTCTTGATTCATATCCAGGCATCTCTGAAAAAGGACATTAATTCCAAAGAGTGCTTCTCTCGTGTCCAGACCCTCTCTGAAGCCAAATTGTGTGTTACTTATTCCCTCTTCCAGTTTTCTATAGATCCTCTTATGTATTATCTTTAAGAAGATTTTTAAGTACGTGACTCATGAGTGCAATTGTCCTGTATTCTGAACATTCTCTAGGTCTTGCCTTCTTAGGTATCAATATAAAAGTTGAACGTAGCCACTGTTGTGGTATTAGTTATACCTGTGTCATATATTGTATTAAGGAGGTCCAGAAGGTTGTCCAACAGATTTTCATCGAATAGTTTTATTATTTCTGTGGGGATTTGATCGGGTCCAGTGGCTTTTCTGGATTTCATACTCTTTAAGGCATGTTCTAATTCGTGTTTCATTATTTTGGGTTCATCGTCCTCAACCTTCAATACCGTTCGCTTTGGTCTTTCATCATCAAAAAGTTCTTGAATATAATCTTTCCATGTTTCAAGTTTTTCTCTCATATCCGTTACTATGCGCCCCTCCGCATTCTTGATCACGTGGTTTGCACTCATGTTCTTCCTGCTTCCCGTCATTTTTTAAATTTTCTTGTGCATGTGAAAGCTCTCATAATTTTTCTCGTGCATCTCGATTTCTTCACATTGTTTGGTAATCCATTCTGCTTTTGCAATTTTTATCTCTTGTTGAATTGTCTTGTGTATATTTTTATATTGCTGTTCGTTTCTGTTCTTATACTTTCGGCGTTCCTCCATTAGATCGAGGATCTTGTCGTTCATCCATGTCTTCTTTTTTATTCTTTTCCTAGTCAAGTTATCATTGATTACCGTAAAAATTATCATTAGACCATAATTGAAGAGCATAAAATTTTCTATAAAATCGTTTTTTTTTCATATTTTTCCATAGCACACTAATATTTAAATTATTGACCGAAAACACGACCCACCTAAAAATGGTACAATATTGATTCGTTGCAGGGAGAGAAATATTTTCGGGCACGGGAAATGCTTTTAATAATAAATTAATTGAAATTGTGGCCAAGGCCAAAGTTATAAACTTTACAGGAAATTAGTTAAACTATTTAATTTTGATGAGTTTACGTAATATTCTTATCTTATAAAAAAGGTATTATAATTAAATATTAAAACTAAAACAAAGGGTGGTCCAATAATATAACACCTCCCTTACCAAGATGTGAATTTCCACATTCATATTAATTCTGACATTCCAAACTTATAATATTCAAATTGTTAAATTTCATTATTTGTTTAATACAGTTGTTTAAATTTTCTAATTGTTCTTGTTTACAAAAATATACAATTTTTAATTTTACAAATTGTTTCGAAGAAGTCCATTGATTGCTTTTTGACCTTAAAAGAAAATCTAGTACTTTTAAGAGTGTTTTGGTTTCTATTGAAATAGTTAATAAATTGTAGTATTGATATTTTTTCGAAAATTTTGGTACTGATATGATGAAATTATTAGATTATTTTCAATATGAACGTTACTGAAATCTTTAGTTAATCCGTTGTCGAATTCTTTACCATTGTCGCTGGTTATAGATTTAAGGGTCATTCACATCCACGTAACGTACGTTCCGGACATACAATACGTAACGTAAACAGGAACGCACAGAGATTGCTAAGCGTCCAGCGAAGAATGGCGCTACGAGTTTCCTGCGCCTATATGACAGTCTCGCTCGACGCGGCCCTCGTCTTGGCGTCGATGCCCCCAATCGACCTTCTCGCCTTGGCAAGAGGCAGAACATACGAAGGAGCAGAGGATGCCGGGAAGGAGATGGCCGAGATTTGGCAGGCCAGATGGGAGATGGCAACTTGCGGCTTGTGGACCCGACGACTAATCCCCAACATCAAAAGATGGATCGAAAGACGGCACGGACAAGTAAGCTTCCACCTCACACAAATGCTGTCAGGGCACGGCTGCTTTGCCCACTACCTACACAGATTCGGAAAGTTGGCAAGCCCCCGTTGCAGGTATTGCGAGGAAATCGACACCGCGGAACACTCCCTTTTCCACTGTTGGAGATGGGAACGCGAGAGGACAATGGTCTCCCTAGCACTGGGGTACACGATGACTCCCGAGGACCTAATCGAAGCAATGCTCGTCGACGAGACACAGTGGCAGCGGATAACTACCCTCGTCACCACCATATTAAGATGTAAGGAGGCAACCGGGAGAGCCGAGCAACAGGCAGCCGCCGCCGCTACTCTAACGGAGGACACACAAACGGAGGACAACACACAAATGGAGGACTAACGATTCGACGCGAAACCCGGACAGGTAGAAGAGAGGCATGCGGAAGAGCACACGCCACACGCGAGTTCCATCGCATTGCCCCCTACCCGGCCGACAAACTAGGACGACACTATTAAAGGAGAAGAACGTGGTCCGATTCTAGGACACATCATCCCGGAAGCAATGCCTGACGGCGGACACCCGGGAGGACAGGTAAGGAAGAAGGTAAGGTAAAAAAAAAAATACAATACGCAACGTAGAAAACGTAGTTTTTTATTTGCCATTCACATCCACTTAGTTTACTATGTTTATAATATGTTTCCATAGAAACGAAAAGCACGGGCTCCTGTATTTGCATTGGCTATCGGTTGACAGTTTGACAGCATTCATTTTTGTGACTTAACCTTAAAATTGAAAATACAGTAAAAGGGGTGTTGCCTAATAAAATAAAAACATCTCCATTGGTCAAACATAGCAAACATAACGTACAAGTTGAAGTTGAACGAACATTTTGTTACGTTACGTTACGTCTGCCATGTTTTTTCGAATGTGAATGGTGCCATTTGAAACAGTGCATTTCAACTTTCCTTACGTTACGTATTGTATGTCCGGAACGTACGTTGCGTGGATGTGAATGACCCTTTAGGCACATTATGTTGTGTAAAATATTCTAGTAAACTTAATTTGATGTCTACTGGATTTTTACTTTCTATTATCATGGCGTGACCATAACGTGAAAATGATTTGATCAGTGTTAAATATATGATGCTGTCAATGTGATAGTGTCAATATAAACATGATCGAATGGATACAGTCCGAAAGGATTATGGAGCACTGGGGTTCTTTCTATTGATCGCCTTTTATATATTGTCGTGTTCTGTTGACCATAGGGGGTGGTATGACGTAATTGGGTCAAATAATCAAAACACTCATAATTTAATTAATTTAAGATAAGACCATAATAAATGAATTATTAGATTGTGTCTGGATTTTCTTTGATCGAAGGTTTGTTAAACTGCTTTTGCCTCAATTATCCATAAAGATGCAAACGTTGTTGAATCTGTAAGGTATGGAAAGTTGTAAAAAATAAAGTATTGGTATTTGTTTTGATCAATTGAAAGTATGAGAAACAAATTAAATTTATTTGGTTTATTTGTTAAATTAGGAATTTCGTTTTGATTAATTTTTAAAGTTTAAATAATTGAAATAAGTGACGATTCGTGACAATAGTACATGCGCGAGTTAAACAGAATTGGTGGGATATTTTGGAGAATGATAATGGAGCGAGGAGATTGAAGAACTTCCAAGTCAGCTGTCGGATAGTTCAGACGTGCTGATCGTGTTAATTTGAATAATTTTTGGTATGGGATTCTGAATCGAGCGGTCGTACTGTAAAGACGCGCTGATTGAGTTACAATTTTAAAATAGTTTTTCTTTTATGGTATTGAAGATTCCCAAGCGAGCGTTTGATGAATAAAGACGCGTTAGTAATATTATAATTGAAAATTGAGTTATATTTGGATTTGAAAGAATTTTTCGGATTAATTGGAAGAAAGGAAAGTGGACGTTTTTTCATTGTTGGTTGATGATTGGGAATAAGTTGGAAGTGATTGCATTTGGTGTGGTCATAGTTACAATATTGTCTAGAAAGAAGTTTTGGAACCACTGACAATAAGTTTCTTGGTTATGTTTGATGAGGTGAATGGGAATTCAAGAAAGAAAAATTATATTAAATTACGTACCTGTTCTGGATTATACGATTCCGAAAGAAGACAATTATCTACTGGTCAATTCAATTTCCTTTGTTTGATCCAAAGTCAGCAGCTGTATTCAACGAGGATCTCCACGCTTCCCTGTCACACGCAACGTCGGCAGCATCGGAGAACTCCGGTAAGAGTTTACGAGACGTACTTATTAATTTAAAAAATAAACTAATCGTTTTATAATTCCGGCGCGGATAAAAACTGTGGGGGTTTTATTGCAAATATTTGACACTGTACAATTTAATTTGTTTAGATTTTAAGGAAACCAATATTTTGTTTTAAAATTATTTTATTGTGATAAATAAATTCCATCATTTTGTTTTCTATAACGTTTGCGTTTAATTTCATCAATTAAAGCAGTAGTAAATTGAAAAGAAAACAGATACAATTTTTCGTTTTTATTACATAGTCTTTATGAGAAAGAACACAAATTAAGGTGGAGTATAAGAGTGTTTTGATTAATTTACATGGACCCAAGTTTCGACCCAAATTTACAGAGTCTTTCATGCATTGCTGGCCGGAGCATTATTAATTAAGTGCCATTTAATTTCTCTCGCTATATAAATCAAAAATTTAAGCTTAAACAGTAGCAACACATGGCAATATATTGCGGTGGTCCAAAATGGGATCGATTCGGCGAAAAGACACAATCGTATTTTATTTAGTTTAGAGGCTATGATTTGGTTTGTTTGGCTGTACCAGGGTTTAGAAATACCTATAAAATGTTGAAAATACTGTTGGTTCAGATTATTACGAAACTCAAGTGAAGTCCTTTCAATGGATGCTGTATCTGTAAAATAAAATGTAAGAGACAAATCATAAGATCATGATGAATATTTTCACTTTAAAAAAAATAAAAAAAAGAAAGGAAACAAATTGGGTAATTAATAATATCTGTGAAGGTAGGCTAACGCAATTAAACGGTGAAAATTAAAGTAACTAATGAATTGGAAAAGGACGGGTTTATTTCCGATAAGTTCGAAATTTTAGTGAAACGCGCCTGCTCGTGAGAATTTGGAAAAGATAAGTTTTCTGGAAGGACGAGGAGTCTCCCCACATCCATCAACAAGTGAGGACGTATTTTTTGGTTTTTGGAAATTCTGACCGCGTCTGTAGACGGGAGAGGACGATTTTTGTTAAATAAATTCCGATAGTATGGACTATAAAAATTGAAGAAGACAGTAAAAATTTTTGTTGTTTAGAAGATTAAATTTTTGGAAAATAAGCTAGCGAATATAATAAAACTGGAAAAGTGAATTTAAATATCTGCGATTGCTTTATAATTTTGGAAGAAGTAATTGAACATTTATGTTTGGCGGTTTTCAATGGTAAAATAGTAATTGCATCGACAATACGGAGACAAGGCTTGGTCGACATGAACAACTAAATCAACGGAGGAACCAATTTCCCTTCGACGGTGGAAAATGGCGGTAAGACAATATTTACGTGCGCGTTAATTAAAGCGATCGTAAGACGGTAATTAAAATTAATTAGTGCGACTAAATTTCGGAGGGGGTATATTTTTAGTTTTTAAGAATTATTTTGTAAATTTGATTTGTTTCTCTATTTAATTTATGATTTGTCTTAATATTAAAGGTGTAATAAAAGGACAGCTATTAGTTGAATAGATTTATTTGAGTGGATTTTATGTCATGAGTACAGCATGGGTATAAGACGAATCCAGGTATAGAGTAAAGTTTTTGAATCATTTATTTGAACTGCAAAGTAGCATCCAGACGAGGTGTCTTTTCCTCATAATCGGACCATCTACACGCCCGCTAATTGAGTCTCATTGCCGAGTAGCCGAAGGTATAATAAAAAAGAGCCGTTAATTTGTTCCTCGCTATATAAAATCAAAATTTTTGTCTTATCACTGCAATATATATTTTTTTTAAACATACCCTACATTCGTCGATAAATTTGTGAACATGGTTTTTGTAAATTACGCCAAAAGTATTTTTTTTTTATTAATTTCTTTAAAATTTTCCAAATTCCCTTATGATTTGAATTTTCATGAAAAATTTTTTGTTTAGTATTATTTATAAGTTTAATTGCGGTTGGGTTTTTTCTCCCTTTTTTTTGGTGGTACTAAAAGTGAATATTGATCAATGTAATGGTTATTGTTTTTCTTCCTTTTTCGGTTGCTATTTTTGAAAATTTGTTGTAATTTATTTAAATTTAATTTGAAATTTCTAAAATGTTTTCTTTTATAGTTATTATTAAAAATTTTATTTACGTATTTAAGATTTCTAGCCGGTTTTTGTTTTTGGAAATTTATTAGTTCTAAATAATGTGAATTCATTAATTCAGGTGATTTTAAATTTTGATCTTCTGATTGAATTATTGATTGTTGATTTTCTGACATTGATTTTTGCAGCAGTATTAATTATTTATCATTTTGATTCATCATAGTTTCGATCAAACTTTTTGAATTATTTAGTTTCAACAATAAATTATTTGTTTTAATGTCATTAAAATCCGATTTTGAATGTTCGAGATGATTGATACTAGTATTTTTGTTTGAATTCTCAATTCCTATTTTTATTGACTCTAAATTTTGTTTTAATATTCGTTTGAGTTTTGAAATTTGTTTTTGTAACTATTGCAATTCGTTAACAAGGTCAGCTATTATGGGTTTACAATTTTTGATTGGTACTTGATTTTTAAAATGATCTAGTCGTAAGTTTTGGTTAATTGGAATTTTTACAATTTGTTCACTCATAAGATTAATATTTAAAATACTATTTTGAAAAACTTTGTTTTCTCTAACATTTGTGGGTTTGGAATTCATTACGTTATGTGAGTGCGCTGGTAAATGATAATTTTTTATTGCGTTTAAAATTTTTCCGTTAATAGTTATAAGAAGTGGTAATTTTATTTTAGGTGTATTGAAGGTGTTTTTTCCAAAATCAATGATTGCATTTAGTTGACAAATCAAATCTTCTCCAAATAAACCGTCAAAATTTTGTGAGAAATCATAAATGTAAAATTTGCATTTTTCATTATTTTTGAAAATTTTAGGTAACGCGAGGTATATAGAATTTTGTTATGTTGTGATTATCTATGCGAGGTTTGAATTTGAAAATTTTCGATTTGTATGAAATTTTTAAAATATTTTGAAGCTAGTTCTGAATTTATTAAACTATGTTGACTTCCAATATCGATTAAAAATTTTGCTTGAATTTCAGGAATATATATAAATTGATTGCATCCTGTTGTGTCATAATCTCTTACATAAATAGATAAGTTATTTAAGTCGGTATCATTTAAATTTATTGTTACGTTACTTGTATTTGATTTTCTTCCAACTGAAAATTTGGGGTTGTTCCTTGTTGATTTTCACACATTAGGGTAGTTTGTACAGACATCGGTTCATCTTGTTCACTAAATTGGTTTTGTGAGTAATTATTATATTGATTTTGATCGAAAGGATTATTATAAAAATTAGAATTATTACTCTGAAATTGTTGAGATGGAACTCTAAAATTTCCCGAGTTTTGTTTGATATGTGAATTTGATTGTTCCGGTTTATTAAATTGATTTTGAAATTGCATACGGTTTTGATATGCTGGATTGTAATTTGAATTAAAATTATGTGAAATATAAGGTTTCCGAAAATTATTACTCTGATAGTTTTTATTAGGATTGTTTTGTTGGAAATTAGATGCAACTTTAAGGGAATTGCTTCTATTCATGAAATTAATTTCATCTACCGCGAAATTGATAGCTTGGTCTAAATTTATAGGTTTTCGTAATCTAATTTGACAAGAAATTTCGTAATGTACGCAAACTAAAAACCTATCTAACGCGTTTGAGGTATACAATTCACGTCTAATTTCTTTATGTTCGTTATCGTTACTTAAATTTATTTTGGCAATTAATTTATAATAAAGTTGACTTCTGATTCTGTTACCAAAAACTATTATATTTTCATTTTTTTCTAATTTGATATTATTGAATTCTATTAATAATTGCTCTATCGACCTACTATCCGAAAAATGTTGCAGAAATGCTTGTTTTATACCTTCCCATGTCGTCAAATCATCTCTGGGTGTTAATATTTCAGCGGCTTGGTCCCTGAATTTTGAAAATATTGCTGCCCTAAGCGTATTCTTTATCTCGTCGTGATTCGCATATTTTTTTATTATTGCTTCGATGGTGGTAATGAATAAATTTATTTGGGTTTCTTTTCCATCGAATACTGGTATGGTGTCTAAATCGATTTTAAAAAGTTGTAAATTTATTGCTGGTGTTGCCATTTTTTTCGATTATTTCGAGGAATTGTTTCTAACTTATTTTAAAATTTAATTCTTTCTGGAATCTAATATGCGATTTTAAATATACAATTTATTTTTTGAATTAAATTCGTTTATGCAATTTATATGACTTTTATTTGAATTTACGTAGTTTTCCAAAACACTTTTAAATATACTTATAAAATTTTTAATTGTTGAAACAGCAATCAATAGGACTTACCGATATTAGGATGGTCGTATGTTGCTTTTCGTTGTTTCACTAAATTTAACGCACTTAACTAAACTTTTCACTGTGGATGTCCTGAAGTTGGTCGAAAAAGATGCCCTTTTGGTTCCTCGTTGGTCCTTGGTTTATCTATTTCCAGCCTTCTTCTTTCTTCCGTCTGATTGTGGCAATTTTTGTCCAGTTTCCGATTTGAAAAGTTTTTAATTTTTATGAAAAAAAATTAAAAAAAAAACTTTTTTAAGTTGTATCAAAGTGTGCGACGATGCTGTTCGTGTTTTTCACTTGATGACTTAATTTTACGCTGAGTCGTAGCGTGTTTTTGCAGGTTTTTACTTCTAAGGAACTTCGTTCGCCGAAAAGTATCGATTTTGGATTTTTCGTGAAGTAAATTCTAGTGCGACTGCGCCATTAATGTAATTTTGAAATTTGGGTTTTCAAAATTACGTGAGAAGGTTTGTTGAATAAATAACTTCCGATTTCAAAACAAAGAAAAAGTGGCATTTATTTTAAAATACGTTGTTACAATTCAAAGTTTCAAACACGACTGAATAATTTACGTTTTACAAAATAATTGTTACCAATGATTGTCAGCATTTTACAATGGAATCTTTTCTTATTATAGGTAAATGACTTGTTGGTCAGCGTTCATTTACTTGCAATTATAAACTTTACAGGAAATTAGTTAAACTATTTAATTTTGATGAGTTTACGTAATATTCTATCTTATAAAAAAGGTATTACAATTAAATATTAAAACTAAAACAAAGGGTGGTCCAATAATATACCTAACAATTACACAAGAATGGTGGTGATACATGGTGGTGAAAATAATGTTGATGAGTTTATAACAATAATTGTTATTAATTTAATAAAATTAATAATGGAACAAATGAGCGCTACTACGGCAGCGGCTAAATAAAGAGAAAATGATAATAAAATTTAAATATGAATGAGTAAATTGAATTAATAACTATAACATAATTTTTATTATTTTTGATTAATTTGGGTGATGAATAAATCCATATTAGGCAGACTATGGGGGTGTTAAATTGTTTCAGAGTGTTAATGATTGATTTCCAAATGGTTATAAAAATGTTGGTGATAGATTTATTTTCGATTATTTCTGAAATGATAAAGGGTGATATATTGTGGTGTTTCGTTTGCTGATTTCGAATCCACGACAGATATTTTTTTATAGTGAAAATTTTTTTTATTCTTTTGTTTTCTCGTTATACTCAAAATTCTATGTTTTTCTTATATGTGCTAACTTTTATGTTTTTAAAGTAACTCAAATCTTCAATATTCACCAAAATTTTGTTTAATAAGTTTTTTTATACAATACAAAAATGAAATGTTTGTTAGTAAATTAAAGAAATATTTTACACATAAAAATAAATTGTCTTTTTTAAATCTTAAACATCCTGTATAAACTAAACATGCGTATAATATGTCATATGATAAACACACTTTATGAGTCATCAAAATTTTATAAAGTTTTTTCTTTTTATGCAGTTGAGTAAATTTGTCCTCAAGAAATTTGTTTTAATTTTTATTTTTATTAAGTTCAAAATACCTATTTATTTCGTGATAAAATGTTTTAACACACAACGATTATTTTCGATGAAAAGTACTTCTGATTTTTCTTCAATTTTTGTTCTTATCGAATCCATGTTGTGCTAATTGGCAAATTACAAAATAATTCCATAAAAATCCATTCCAATTTCCATTATTTCATTATACCAATTTATCCAAATCAATTCCATATGTAAACTCAAACATAAATCCTCCATTTAAATTGTCGGATAATATTGATCACCTCAGATCAAAAATATAACCGCTTCTGAAACTCGATCACCTCTATGGGAATGACCGCCGCTTAAATTCCACTTAATTTTAACAAATTAAGTTTCCACTGGGAATCCACATTCGAAATAAACCACTTCTAAACCTGCTTTTTAAAAATCAACGATCACCTCGATCGAAGACCACCGCTTAATTTTTTATTTTCCATGCGTCCAGGTCGAATCTGAAGTTGCCAAATTTTGCACTACGCATGTGCAAATCGCAATTCAACGCTTTTGGTTGGCTGTTTTGTGGGTCTTTGGTTGCAATTTAGAAAATGTGTCCTTCAGTGGACGTTCTCGAAAAGTTTTCAAAATCTTCTGCATGTAAGTTCGCACTTGTTTTTAACACTCACGAATGAATTTAGCAACACAATTTAAATTTTTCAGATACAAATAAAATTTTCGATTTGTTTTAACAAAAACAAATCTCGTCTTTTCGGAACAAACTCCAGACTTGTTAAATTGGATAAAATTTGAAGAATTTATTACTGTTTATTTGATTATTGACCATTAAAATCTTTAGGTATAGGGATAAAATTCTACCGACCGCGGCGCTGCATCAAAACAAGCGTGACGTCAATAAAAGTATAAATAGTAAGGTTTACTTTTGAATATGGTGACGTACAATATGAAAACACATTAAAAAATTTGTTATACTTACATATTAATATTATTTCACCAGAATAAACAATAATCACTACGGTATAAAACCCATATGAAAACAATGCAAGTTTTATTTTTACTCTTAATGACGTCAAATATTTAGTTGATATTAAAGCCACCAGGGTGCGTACAATTAATATTTTTCCCCTATAACGAAATTATAAAGTTGACATTTAATTAATTTTTTCAAAAATTTTTAATTTATTTTTAGAAAAATTGGCTAAATTGTGATATTTGATTGAAGACAGTTCAATATATAATAAAGAACAATGAGAAGTGTAGGTATGGCGTTGTTGGACGTATTTCGGGCAGGTAGACAATAAATGATGCAGAGTCTGCCTACTTTT
Source organism: Podabrus alpinus (assembly GCA_932274525.1). Taxonomy (NCBI): domain Eukaryota; kingdom Metazoa; phylum Arthropoda; class Insecta; order Coleoptera; family Cantharidae; genus Podabrus; species Podabrus alpinus. The sequence continues at coordinate 5,802,118 of OW026452.1, forward strand.
TGAATCGCGTAGCTTGAAGCTTAGCTTGAGGCTTAGCTTGTAGCCTAGCTTGAGGCTTAGCTTGGGGCTTAGCTTAAAGCTTAACTTGAGGCTTAGCTTGGGACTTAGCTTGAGGCTTGGATTTTTTTCCTGTTTCCTCTCTAAGTTAACCACCTTGAGAGGGAGTATATTTATGCAAATGGCTACATACTGCCATGTAATCTTGCAAAATTGTAAACTGTTATTAACAAAATTACAATGACACTTATTAAAAATGCACCAGCTAGCAGATGAGACATTCAGGGTCAAAGGTGAGTCCATGGATTCAATTGCAACACTCATAAGTCAACTTACTTTAAATCTTTCTTACAAAGATTGTTTGATAAACGTGAATACCAAAAATTATATCTGCCCTTCTCCGCGATCTAATACTGCAAATTTGAAATTAAACGCATACGTTGCCAAATGAAAAACAATGTAATTTATTGAACATAATAAAATTTAAAAACAAATATTGATTGTCATTATTAACAAATTAAATTGCACAAGAAAAATGTTTTAATTTTAAAACTCCAATGTTTTTGCGCAACCGAACTAAATAGCGTAACAATTCGTCTATTTCGAACAAAAAAAATTCAACGCACAAAAATTCTTACCCGAGTATACTCGTTACTTCGTATTCGCACTATCTCGGAGTTGCTGCACGTGTCGTGTTGGTGCCCTCGTCCTGGATACAGCTTCCAATCTTGACTCAACCAAATAAGTAGAAACGATCGTTGAACAAATCTTCGATCTCAGGTCGTCCAATCAATCACAGGTAAGTTGATCTTAATCTTTTTCACTATTAATCTCATAAAATTTCCATAAATTACCATAAAGTTCTCAATGGTTCCAAAATTTTTTATAATTTCACTTTTATTCCAATAACCAAATTTCCAATTATTAATTATCAAAACCGTCGAAATAATTATTTTATAAACCTCCAGAATATTTTCTTTTTTTAGCTTGATAATTCCAACTAAATTAACTAAATCTTCAAATCAATTTTCTAAATTAATCAAATAACTTAATGTATTCGCACTATGAACTCGCTGACTACAGACTTCAACACGTCTTTCCGTCACCGTGGACGAGACGCCACTCCCTTCTTATCAATTTTCCAAAATTGTCCTGCCAACGCTATCACTCGCGCATGTATCCTCGCGAACCGCCACTTATTTTAAATTTAAAATCCTATATTTACAAATAATTTAATTAACTTAATTTGTTATTCAACTTCCTTGAACAAACTCTTACCAATATTTATCTTTTTACACTTTGTTTTTATTTTTCAGGGTTAGCAGCGTATGCATCTTTTGTCTTCCTGAGGCAAAGCAGTTAGTTACATTTAAAGATCACGGAGAACCCAGATACAACTATTCAACTGACAATTTTAGTCTGAACCAATGAAAGGACCTCATGAGCGTTGCAATCTTTGAAGAAATGACCCAAAAATCATCCCTTATTGAACAAACCATGACAATACATATAAAAATAACAATATTAAACAATATAATACTTAACAATTAATATGAAAGATTGGTAAATGATAAATGGGGATGATATAACAATTGTTCGTTAATAATAACATAACTAGAGTTGGGATTTATATGCATAAAAAATTCTAAAATATGCTCATATATATTGAGCTGGAAGTTTAAGTTTTTGTAAAGTCTCTGGGTAGCCAAATGTCGGGTTGATGTTCGTTCGTAATGGAACAGAAATTTAGTATTTTCCTGGTGCATCCCTGCGAACCTTTAGGTAGTTTTGTTTTCTTTTATCAATCCAGATCAATGGCATCTGACGGAATCAAATCTCATGGATGATTGAAGATCTCACATGTAAAACGGGGTCATTGACCTTAAATAGTTGTTGTGGTTATTTTTCAATAATTTTTAAGTTTTGCATGATGTAAATTTGTACTCACCTTTTACATTGTTCTTTGTATTACATAATGTTGTATTTGCTGTGGTTTTGAGCTTAATTTTTGTCCAAATATTATAAGGTCGAAATTCGCTATAGTGTTTATGATTGCAGTTCGAAATCTGAAAGTTCTTTTTAAAATTAGTGTTTTAAATAAAATTATAAGTGCAGTGAACATGAAAAATCAAAAGAAGATTTACCAAATATCTCGAGACCAGATGACTATGATTTCCGCTAACAAATTTTTAATTTTTCAAATTTGGATACAACCATTTCCGGAACACCAACGAAGGCTATAAAAGGACTTGGAATATGTTGCTCGCTCTCAGTTGAATTTGAAAAGTGCTGGAGTAAACGTCGCCGAGTTGAGAATATTTTGGTTATATTTGAGATTGGCAGTTGGCAATAGAGAAAATTTTTATGGTTGGTCATCTTGTATCACAATTTTGGACGTTTTAGGCTTCTATAGGCGATTCAAGATAAGCGATACGCCACCAACGGTCGCCGGTTGAACTAATTCCTCGGACATGGTATAACCTCAAAGGTGTTTAATAAGTTTAAGATTATACGATGATTTTAACATTAACACTGAAAAACTATTAATACTTCCACTAAATCACAAAAATTTTATTAAAGCTTCTATGTATTCGCATTGAAAACCATGTAAACAAACTATACCATGTCCGAGAAATTAGTACGATTCTTACCGCACTGGCGCTGCGATCTTAAATTCGATCGCCTATACAAAGTATAACAAGAAGCCTTATGATCTGGCTCCGTGTCTGTCTGTCCGTCTGTCTGTCTGTCTGTCCACATAATTCAAAATCATACAGAGCGTTTCAAATCGTGTTATTTACATAACTTTTCACCTATATAATTTAAATACGTTGATCCGTTGATACGTTGATCCGATGATACGTTGATCCGATGATACGTTGATACGATGATACGTTCATCCGATGATACGTTGATCCGATGATACTTTGATCCGATGATACGTTGATCCGATGATCCGATGATTCGATGATAAGTTGATACGTTGATATATTGATATGTTGATCTCGTTATTCACTAACTAGATGATACCCCGTCCGAGGACGGGCAGCTAGAAGGACGGGCAGCTACCCAAGGTAACTTAAGTTGAATGAAGATTAAGGAAAGCTCTCAGTGCAATCCAAAAGCCATATGACCTTGGCTGCCTGCCCGTCCTTCTAGCTGCCCGTCCTCGGACGGGGTATCATCTAGTATAACAATAGATTCCCATGTTGATCGAGCGGTTGCGGAATCTTCACTTTTCCTTTATGACAGCAGTTGTTAAATTGGTTATCAACTGGACGCTCCTTGGCGAAATTCTTTGAGCCGCAGAACTGACAGATGGAATTCATTTCTCCACAATCGTGTCGAGTAACGTGAGATTCATCAAATCTCAATGCTCTTATTTGGAGTTGAATTGCTTGACTTTGGTATCGATTTTCTTTCTGTCGATGTATCGCATGGGATCGAGCGTTAACAGCTTGCCGCGCTTGAGTTTCTTCTAATGTTTCACGTTGTTGACGTGTCGCATGGGATAGAGCGTTAGCAGCTTGCCGCGCTTGAGTTTCTTCTAATGTTTCACGTTGTTGACGTATCGCATGGGACCGAGCGTCAGCAGCTTGCCGCGTTTGAGTTTCTTCTAAAGTTTCACGTTGTTGACGTATCGCATGGAACCGAGCGTCAGCAGCTTGCCGCGCTTGAGTTTGTTCCAAAGTTTCACGTTGTCGACGAATCGCATGAGACCGATCGTCATCTTGTCGCTGTGATCGAAGCTGTTCTTCTGTGTTATTAGCTCTTGTACGTGCTTTTCTCTCACGATTCAATCACCGTCGCTTTGCAGCAGGATTTTCAAAATTTTCATTATCCATTATGGAATTTCACATAATGCTTTTTTGGAAATAGCTTACCTATATAGACAAAATGATACGATGATCCGATGATACGATGATACGTTGATACGATGATACGTTGATCCGATGATACGTTGATCCGATGATACGTTGATACGATGATACGATGATACGTTGATACGATGATACGTTGATACGATGATACGATGATACGTTGATACGATGATACGTTGATACGATGATACGTTGATCCGATGATACGTTGATCCGATGATACGTTGTGCGTTCGGTTCGGTTCGGTTTGCTTCGGGTATTTCCGTGGGACAGACAGAAAGAAAGAAAGACTTGGCCTTTTATAATAAGAGATTTGTTATTCCTTAATCTCATTATCCATTTGAAACAGAGCGTTTCAAATCGTGTTGGAAATACTCTGTGTGTATAGAGGTCTAAGAACTGGATAGCCAGTGCGCTACTTTTAGGCTTCTATACAAAGTATACCAAGAAGCCTTATGATCTGGCTCGGTGTCTGTCCGTCTGTCCGTCCGTCTGTCTGTCCGTCCGCATAATTCAAAATCATACAGAGCGTTTCAAATCGTGTTGGAAATACTCTGTGTGTATAGAGGTCTAAGAACTGGGTAGCCAGTGCGCTACTTTTAGACTTCTATACAAGGTATATTTATGATTAGGGCCAATTTATTTGTCAAATCGTCTTGACGTTTCTTCGGCGAATCGCCCATGAAAGCTGTGGATCTCGCGGAAGGAGGAACAACCGGTAAAACCGTCACGATCATCCACTCGGGTCGTGAGTATTTCGGATCCATTCCCAGGGCGCTGCAATCTGCGTCGCTAATTTGTCTAAAGATATGCAGCACTTCTTCCGCCAACAAATACTTTTTTTCTTGTGGAACCTTTCCGTCGGATTCCTTCCATTCGGCCGTCAAATCGAGACCCGGGGATTTTCTAATTACAGGTTGATGATTTCCACATCCACCATCCGCGTGACATATTGTTTGTTCTTTGCACAAACCGTACACTAGTTCTAAGCGTTTCTTGGAATCGTCTGCAGTTATCTTCTGAGCGTGTTCGAAGTGGTTTTAGGCTTCTATACAAAGTATAGCAAGAAGCCTTATGCTCTGGCTCGGTGTCTGTCCGTCTGTCCGTCCGTCCGTCTGTCCGCATAATTCAAAAGCATACAGAGCGTTTCAAATCGTGCTGGAAATACTGTGTGTATAGAGGTCTAAGAACTGGGTAGCCAGTGCGCTACTTTTAGGCTTCTGTACAAAGTATAACAAGAAGCCATATTTAGGCTTCTATGCAAGGTATAGAAAGAAGCCTTATGGTCTGGCTTCGTGTCGGTCCGCATGTTTCAGAGCCAATCATAACGTTGATCAACTGAAACGTTGTTATATTGTAAATACTTCGTCTATATAGTATTGCGTTAATCTGTTAATCCGTTGATTCGATTCGCTATGCAATTTATTATTATTACAGGTTAGATGATGTTTTGTATTGATTTCATCAGAATCAAAATCGGAATCGGAAAAGTCGCTGCTTGAATAATTGCTTGAGTTGTTCATGTTTATAAATTAGTGGTACTTGCTATATCGATTCCTTTTCAAAAGTATTACCTAAATTTTAAATACAAAGTGTAACCTATATAGTAAATTGTTGATCCTTTGATACGTTGATACATTGATACGTTGATACATTGATACGTTGATACATTGATACGTTGATACATTGATACGTTGATACATTGATACGTTGATATATTGATACGTTGATACATTGATCCGCTGATCTGTTGATCTGTTGATCCGTTAATCTGTTTATCCATTTATTGCATTATCTGCTTATCCGTTATTTGTATTTTTATCTTTTGAACAATATATCCACACCGTTAAGAAATTGTATGTAAAATTACAATCATTAGCAACTTTGTGACCAATTTTTCTTCAGCATAGCGCGAAATCATATCTTTCTTCAGTATTTATCACATCGAAAGTCAGCAATTATGGTACAATCTATATTACGAACGTAACTTATATACCATGCTTTAAAAATAATATTTTCGAAGCATGTTATATCACGTTACTTGGTTCGGACGATGCTATTTTAGGGTTTTGATATCATAGATATCAAAAAACTAATATTTTTTAATCAAAATCAAATTAATTAAAAAAAAATCTTGTAGCTGGTGTGTTATGGTAGTGTTATATCTACGAGGGCTGGGAAATCGAGTATTCGAATACTCGATTCTAGGTAATTTTTTCGACAGCGTTATGTGCGACAGAAATTTGTTTGAAAATGCCCTGTCGATTAAATGTTCAGTCGTACAAATGCTGAGTTGGACGAATTTCTCTCGAACAAATTACCAACTACGGCATATTCAAACATTCGAATATCCCACTAATATTTAAGTGTTTTACTAGGTTTAAGATGATAATTTCATTATTAATAATTAATTTTAATATTATTAATAATAATTATTAATTTAACACAAGCGGCCTGCCGGTGTCGCGAGTAAACAGTCGACTAGTCCAGACGTGTTTTTGTTTTTCCAAGCAAAAATGTAATCAGTGACATTTACAGCCGTATTCATCAAGCTCTGTTAAGTTGCTAACAGAGAGTCAAGTCAATAACAGTCTGTTAATGTGATATATTTGTATTCACCAATGACTGTTAGCAGTTACCAGTCTGTCAAGTCGTCTGATAAGTTAACAGAGCAATATTGGGCTGTCAACATAGATAACAGACTGATAAGTAATATTTTTATGTGTCAATATTGTAGGTTATAATTATTATTGACATTTGTTTTTGGTATGTATTTAAGGTTAACTTTTTTCCGCGAAATCAGTTAAAGCTAGTTTTACACGGTTTTACCAACAAAAATTCTAGTTACTTTTAGGCTTCTATACAAAGTATAACAAGAAGCCTTATGATCTGGCTCCGTGTCTGTCCGTCCGTCGGTCCGTCCGTCCGTCCTCATAATTGAAAATCATACAGAGCGTTTCAAATCGTGTTGGAAATACTCTGTGTGCATAGAGGTCTAAGAACTGGGTAGCCAGTGCGCTACTTTTAGGCTTCTATACAAAGTATAACAAGAAGCCTTATTTAGGCTTCTATACAAGGTATAGAAAGAAGCCTTATGGTCTGGCTTCGTGTCCGTCCGCATGTTTCAGAGCCAATCATAACGTTGATCAACTGATACGTTGTTATATTTTAAATACTTCGTCTATATAGTATTGCGTTAATCTGTTAATCCGTTGCTTCGATTCGCTAATGCAATTTATAAATACGCAAATGTTCGAAAGAAATTTACTAAGTTAAAGATATTTTCGAAGAGGTCTCCCTATATAAACTACTTGTTTTACTTTGATGTGAAAAAATAATTTTTTATTGATGTGGTTAGTGAAGTTAAGTTATAAATAAAAGAGAAAGGAGAGGATTGGTCCACCTCAAAAAAGGACCATACATTACAGAGAAGTAAAATTTCTAATAGAATGGAAAAGTTTGATTGTTATTACTTATATAGTAAATGATAATTACCAATCGCAAAAAATTTAATTGGTGCAGATTATCTGATTATGTGGTGTTACATTATATGGCGATCAAAAATAACCAGATAATAACAACTTTCCACACCAGAAAGGTAGCTGTATAGAAGCCTAAGAACTGCCGCTAAAGCGAGTTCCACCTTGTTTTTTATTTAGTTTCAATAAAAAGGGCTACGTTTACAGGGTAGCACTAGATTTATTGTAGATTTGTTAAAGCAACTAATTCAAAGTTTGCGTTAGATTTGCAAAGGCAGTCCGTCGCAGCTCAACGTTTTATAATTTTCACAACCAAAGAGTCTTCAGCTAGAATACTAGCTCTGCAGTTAGCCGAGGTAAGGGAAGTTGTGATTTTGAAAGCAGCAGAAGCCAAAAGTAGGGTTTGTATCACAACAATATGCTCCAATTTTTATAAAAATATGCAAGTTAAAATATAAAATATGCAGTGAAATATGCCGAATAAAAGTTCAAAATATGCAATAATTTTTTTTCCAAAAAAAAACATTTAGCATTTTTTTTTTTATTGAGAACGCATTTAATTACTACTATTTTTCACTTGATAATAAATATTAATTATAATATGTTTTTCTAGATTATCTAAAATAAAAGATTGTCTTTTGTCACTCAATATGTTTTTGTACGTTGAAAAACTTCTTTCAACGTCCACTGATGTTATTGGAGCGAATTTAAACTTACACATTTTTTGTGGCTCCATTAATACTGATTCTTCGTATTGACCTTCTAGTATATTTGAAATTTTTTTAAGAACCTCGAATCCTTCATTTTTTCTAATCACATCTGTAAATTTTTGTCCAATACGCATCCCTACATCCCCTTTTATCTGTTGAATCGAATTTTCAGTTTGATTCAGCAACTCAATGGAATCTACAAGTTTCATACCTTGAGTCTCGAGAGTTTTGATTGCCTTTGCAATAAAGGCGTAATTTGATTTTGTAAATGCTAGATTCTGAGGTAATTGTTGATCATCTAAAGCAAATTTTGCCTCGCGAATAGCAGCAGAATCATTTGGAAATTCAAAAATTAAATTTTTTATCTGAATATAATTATCTGCATAAAATATCGCAGCGTCTAACCAAGTTCCCCATCTAGTGATAATCGGCTGAGGTGGTAAAGGTAGGCCAGGAAGATGTTCTTTGTATTGCTGTACTCTAAGTGGTGCCTTTAAAAATATTTTCTTGATTGTATGAACTATAGTATTTACTGTAGGAAACTGCAAACGTATTGCTTCAGCTACTCTATTCATCGCGTGGGCCAAACAAGTCACGTGAATTAAATGTGGAAAAAAAACTTTTAAATTTTGAGCGGCTTTTACCATATAAGGTGCAGCATCAGAGAGCATTAATAGAACGTTATCTATGGGAATAGCATTCAGAAGAAAAAAAATTAGTCAATATTTCATTTACAAATCGAGAAATTGTAACGTTGTTAGTTTTTTCTAGTTCTCTAGTTCCTATTAAATACGATTGTCCTGGATAATCTTCATGTAGAACTTCGATTAAGAAATTAGCTATGTAGCGGCCGGTAACATCTGTAGTCTCGTCCACAACAAAATATATGCAATTATTGCTAATTGTATTTTTAATATCTTTTATTACTTCTTCGTATGCCATATTTACATATTTCTTTCTCAAAGTACTCCTGTCAGGTAAATTTCTACCACAATATTTTTGCAGAAATGATTTAAACGTTGGATTTTCTAATTTATTAAGAGGTATATTTGCACTTATCAATGCATTGCATAAATCAAAATTAAACTGATTTTTATCTTTATCAGCGGAGGTTGATGCAAACGATTCTCTTAAAGTGATTTGAGATTTAGACGATGATTTAAATTTTTCGCAGTTAGGTTTATGCAAACTTGTTGTTACATGTTGCGTTATTTGAAATTTTCTTTCACAGGTAATCTAAAAGCAATAAATTGCACCACCTGGAAGACAGATTCATTTTTCAGATTCATATTCAGATTTTTACAGTTGACCAAACAAATACTGACGTTTTTTATTTTTACATTATATTTTAAATTATTTAAACTTTTAACAGCGTATCAGCATAAAATTAGCATTCCTATTGTATATCATAAAACAATAATTTTCAAGAACCCTTAATCTTTACCTGAAATTGGATTAAACGCGTACTTTCTATAGAAGTGAATATGAAGGTTAAATATTTATACTACGTTAAGTACACATGTACCTACTTATAAAAGATGTGCAAATGAATTTAAAAAATTTATTTAATATAAACGACTTTTTGGAACGTAGAATTTATAAAACTACTAACAATACATAAATTTATATTTGAAGTAAATAAAAATTGTGGGTTTGACCGGTTCAAGGGCGAATTTTTATAATTCTCCAAAATATCTGAAAACAATTATCTTGGGCTTGAGGGGCATTGTTACATCACCAAATTTGGCAGAGAGTTACCTGATAGGCTCATCAACAACATGTATTCGGGACACACTAATATTCAGGGTCAGGTTAGGTTAAACCGCCGACTTACTAATTTAGTTAAAATGAATCCAAAAATAATTCATGTAGGGCCACACGGGCATTGTCACATCACCAAATTTGGCAGAGAGTTACCTGATAGGCTCATCAACAACATGTATTCGGGACACACTAATATTCAGGGTCAGGTTAGGTTAAACCGCCGACTTACTAATTTAGTTAAAATGAATCCAAAATAAATCCAAAAATATATCATGTAGGGCCACACGGGCATTGTCACATCACCAAATTTGGCAGAGAGTTACCTGATAGGCTCATCAACAACATGTATTCGGGACACACTAATATTCAGGGTCAGGTTAGGTTAAACCGCCGACTTACTAATTTAGTTAAAATGAATCCAAAATAAATCCAAAAATAATTCATGTAGGGCCACACGGGCATTGTCACATCACCAAATTTGGCAGAGAGTTACCTGATAGGCTCATCAACAACATGTATTCGGGACACACTAATATTCAGGGTCAGGTTAGGTTAAACCGCCGACTTACTAATTTAGTTAAAATGAATCCAAAATAAATCCAAAAATAATTCATGTAGGGCCACACGGGCATTGTCACATCACCAAATTTGGCAGAGAGTTACCTGATAGGCTCATCAACAACATGTATTCGGGACACACTAATATTCAGGGTCAGGTTAGGTTAAACCGCCGACTTACTAATTTAGTTAAAATGAATCCAAAATAAATCCAAAAATAATTCATGTAGGGCCACACGGGCATTGTCACATCACCAAATTTGGCAGAGAGTTACCTGATAGGCTCATCAACAACATGTATTCGGGACACACTAATATTCAGGGTCTGACTAGGTTAAACCGCCGACTTACTAATTTATACCGAAAGACTGCAACAGGAATGGGCTTGTATAATTATCAAATATCTACAAAAAATTATTTTCTAATGTGCCTAAACGGTTACAACATGTTTTACAACTAAATATGGAGTCAAACTTAAAATTTTTGGAAAATTAATGTAATATGTCTAATACTGTCCGAATCATTTATTGATGTTAACCCTTAACCACTACCGTCAAATAATTGTCACACTGTCACTACTATGTGGTCTCAGAGACCGCGCTTTATTTTTATCGTTAATTCAGGTATAGCTTAACTTTTTGGTTATTTTTGTAACAAATAGCTTAGTTGGAATTCCCATAAGACTGAAAAAATTTAAAAGCAATTAATTTTATAATTTTATTAACTTTTAATAACACAAAATGAAATTATTACCATATTAATACGCATTTATACTAATACCTCAAATTTAATTTTTTTTCTTTTAACCCTCCAGCACAAGGGTGGCCTAGAAATTACACGGGCGCACGGGTGAGGCCTATCAGGCCCATAGTTAAATGGCGTGTAAAAAATTTGTCTCAAAATTTAAAAAAAAAAATTTTTCGAAAATATAAAATATATGATTAGGTAGTTCTTTTTAAGATCAATGATAAAATTTTAATAAAAACCAGATTTACCTACTGTTTTTATCAACAATTAAAAAATTGTTATTTTACATGATTTATTAAAAAAGCATTAGAAATATATAATATAAAGCATATAGGACTCAAAATTTAACATTATATTTTTTTGCGAAAAAATGATAATTTTTACATTTTGTACAATTTGATTATATTATGTCGTTGAGCATTTTTGAAAGGTATACAGAAGTGGGTCCGTTACTTTGCCCCCCCCCCCCCACGGTTAATATTTTTACACCAAAAGCAAGCACTGGGATCCTTAGAGCTAGCACCAGCTAGCACCCAAATATGAAAGCTAGCACCATTACAGTTTTTTCACAAATCGACTTTGAAACCGGGGGGGCCAAAGTAACGCTAGGGCCCCCCCCCCCGGTTAATATTTTTACCCATAAACCTAGCACTGGGATACTTAGAGCTAGCACCAGCTAGCACCCAAATATGAAAGCTGGCACCATTATAGTTTTTCCACAAATTCATTTTATTTATTGGCACCTAAACGCCTCTTCTACTGCGCACGCGTTGCTGGTTTTCGCCGCCATTTTTCAAAATAACGATCGAAATATTGTAAACAAACTTTGGTTATCCGCGGTTTTTTATATTCTATAATTATTTTTGTTAATATAGCTGTACCAAATTTCAGATTGGTCTTCAGCACTGAAATATTCTTAACAAAATTTTGATCTATCATACGCCGTCAGTAAAACTTTTCTTTTAAAAAATATTTTTCTCATTTTTTTTGTTTTGTTTTATTTATCTGATGATCTAAATTAAATTTTTATAAGTGTCCTTTATCACCACCTCAAAGGTTCTCCACGGTCACGGGGACACCCTGTATAAGTAAATAAATAAAACTTTAAAAAATTTGTAATAAAAAGGGGAACCCCCTGTACAAGTGCCCCCCCCCCAAATGAAATGCTGGCTACGGGCCTGTATGTACGTTACTCACAAAAGGATTCGCACCCTATAATAAATTTCAATAAATCGTTTGTATCTTAATTATTTATTAAAAAAAATAGTTAGTTATAATTATATTTAACAAAGTGATTCTTTTAATTTGTACAATTTAAAAAAAAAAATCATAAAATTTGCATGGTAACAGAAATAATGAACATTAAACCAATTAATACGCTAATTTCATGTTACAAAAGGATTCGCACGTATTATAAAAATTATTAAAAAATACAATATTTTACAAAATTTAAAAATAATTTAATATTTTGTTGGATACCCGTTTTGATTCAAAACATGTTCCAATCGTTTGGGCATGTTGCAAATAATTTTTTTTAAATAATCGACGCTTATTAAGTCCCATTCTTCTTGTAGTCTTTTTTTTAACTCTTCTTTAGTATGTATCGGAGTTTCCCGAATTTTACGATTTAGATGGTCCCATAGATTTTCTATGGGATTCAAGTCTGGTGATTGGGGAGGGGGTTGTAATACTTTTGGGCACTTGTATAACAGATATTCTTGCACTACACGTGATTTATGTTTAGGGTCGTTATCTTGGTAAAATTTAAAAGTATCGACGATCCCCATTTTATAGGCACTTTGCAGTAAGTTAGATTTTAAAATGTCTAAATATTTATACTTATTTATTATTTCTTCAATAAACACTAGTGTACCTACCCCTTTAGTTGAAATAGAAGCCCAAACAATTACACTTCCGAATCCGTGTTTTACAGTACCTTGTAAATTTTTCGGTTGCAGCTCCGTATTTGGTTTCCTCCATACCATGGTGCGTCCATCGGAGCCAAAAATATTGTATTTGCTCTCATCCGCAAAAATTACATCATCCCACCACGTTACATCTTTACATTTAAATTCTTTAGCGAAATTAATACGTTTCTTCCTGTTGATTTCACTAATATACGGCTTTTTTCTAGCTATGCGACCGTGATAATTATTTTCTTGTAGTACCCGTCGAATTGTTTGTGGATTAACTTTCTTTCCCATTTCTTGTAACACCTCAATGGTTATTTTCGGGGCACTCAGTCGAGGGTTTTTCTGTATTTTTCGGACAATTTGCATTCGTTCTCTTTCTGTAAATTTTCGTGGGCGGCCTGTTATTGGTTTGTTTTCGATCCTATCTTCACGTTTATAGCGTTTTATGATGTCTGCTACTGTGCTTTTGCTTAAATTTAAGATATTTCCTATTTGGCTGTATGATTTTCCCTTTTCATAATTATAAATTACCAGTTGTCTGATATCAAAACTAGTAGTTTTACCTTTACGCCCCATTTTAGTAAAAATTATAAATTTTTATGTACATAAACTGTTACACGTTACTTAATAACTGCATTATGAATCATATTGCTTGCAAACAATGCACATAATCTATATTACAATTCTTAGAAAATGAATGCAATCCTGCAACTTTGTTAAAGGTGTGAATCCTTTTGTAACATGAAATTTGCGTATTAATTGTTTTAATGTTCATTATTTCTGTTACCATGCAAATTTTATGATTTTTTTTTAAATTGTACAAATTAAAAGAATCACTTTGTTAAATATAATTATAACTAACTATTTTTTTTAATAAATAATTAAGATACAAACGATTTATTGAAATTTATTATAGGGTGCGAATCCTTTCGTGAGTAACTGTAGGTGTACATACATATTCACTAGAGCCCTTAAAAAAGCATTCAAAAGTGTAGTCAAATGCATGGTGTCTCATTAATTCAACTAATCAAAACCTCTCATTAAATTATCAGGTGATTTACAACATTATTCTGTACGTGTATGTATTTTAAATGTGGGATTCCCCTAAAACTTATAAAGAATGTGGTAATTTTATATTATGCACATGATATCAAATACTGCCGTGTGCAGTATTTACAATGTAATCGGCCTCTGAGATTAGCAAGAATGCAATTTTATTGCTTTAATTTATCTGAAACCGACGTGAAATTAATATTTTATAAAAATGGGTGCTAAGAAATGTGAAATATCAATCGATGAGCGAAAATTAATATTAAAATTAGTTTGTTAAGGAAAATATTATCATGAAATACTATTTGTTTAAACGTGGACTTTTGAAAAACGTTTCTAATTTTTTGATGTATTAATCTCATTTTGGGAAAAGTTGTGACATGTCGGCTTTTGCATTTAAGCGCCTGATATCATCTATTATTTTTCAATATAATGATTATGCAAACGAATGTACATACATACTGCGGTATCGAGATACCACGTCAATGGAAGTACGTCATTTAAGTTTCAGTAAAATTTTGTTAATGAATAAAAGCATGTAACTTATCAAAGTAATCAGAAAAACTTCATCCGATACCAAGAAATTAACTTAAAGTCATATGATTCGTAGAAAACGAGACATAAAACAGGTTTGAATAAAATAAATTTGAAATGCATCATTTAATAATTTGTCTTTGTTAAAATGTTAATTTATAGTAAATGAAAAATTGTTAGCAATAAGAAAGGTATTTTAAAAGTCAGAAATTTGTTAATTAATTGATAAATGTAAAAATCCATGTTAGCGTTAAATTTAAAATAAGTTTGTTAAAATTATTACGTGAGTTCGGCATATCACAACTTAATGAACTGCGTATGGAAATTTCATGTCCATCATCTTTATTTGTCCAACCACGAAGCAATATCAAGAAGTCGATCCAATCTGAAAATATAAAAATTTTACTTATAAAATTTCAACGAACCGCAATGGGCTTAGTCCATACCTGTGCTGTGAAACTTCAAATAATATTGATTTTTCGATCGACCAATAAAATACGTCTATGAAAAGATCAGGATAGCGAGGAACTTCGAAAATTAATTAATAAAACAATGGATAAGAGGTTGGTGTTGATATTCACACGTGCAAAGTGGCGAATTTAGAATCGTCCTAATAAAATTGATAATTATAGTAAAAATAAAGAGTGAAATTACAAAATACGAGTGCATAATTCAACAAAATAGTTACTTACCTACGTAAAACCAATAATAAGGTGAAAATCGTAACGGATTGCAAATATTTTTGAAGAAAATAAACTTCAACACAAAACGAGGTCAACAAACTGCATCTGGAAGTTTCCGATGGTAAATGAACCCTTTGAGTGTCTTTGACGCGCAATTGTACCATCTCCATTTCAAATAAAAGAAATATTCCTGGATTTAATAAGGTACCGTGTACATTGCAATAAAATCTTTATAAACTTAAGTGAAATCTCCGGACTTCGTACGACACGTGTTTTGCATCATTTTACGTTCAGAATTTTTATAAAATAGATTTAATAATAGAACTTTTTGATATAACCAAATATTTATTTTCATTTGTGTGCTTAATAAAAACATTAATAACTTTGTAACGAAGGATAATTATTTAGACCTGTTCCGCACCATAATTTCATTTACAGCATTGGTAACGGAACGAATCCACCCTGTACAAGGTAAGATACATGCACTACGAAAGAGCTAAGCTGAGGCACCTTATTTCATTAAATTGTGTTTACAAAATATCACATACTTTTCCATTGACGGGGTACAACTACGTACACCCATATAAAAAAAAATATTAACGACAAGAACCTTTAACCCTATTAGCGAGGGGGTATACAACACTTTTTGACAGCCCAACGTGTGGCTCGATTAATAACGACAATCCCTCATTACACTTTTTGGCGCAACAACGTGAGGCTCGAGTCACCTCGAATAACCTCGTACCGCGAGTAAAATTAGGTCAATACAATTAAATTAATAGATAGGTTAGTTACAACGAAAAATTTCATCAAAATTATTTACAACGATAACATTACAACTAAAAATTTTCTTAAAATTAAAATAAAAAATATTTTTATTACTAAAATTAAACGTACATCATCAATTAACTTAAAAAACTATTTCCTTATAACTAAATTGCTTAAAAATAAATCAAAATGGCAGAAAAATCGGATAGGACTATAAGGTATGAAAAGAAAAATCCGGAAGTAGAGGAAGAAGAAACGTCAGAAGAAGGGGTATCGATAACCGAAGAAGCTACAGGAAGCGAAATGTTAATCCAATTAGATGTCGATGAGACACTAAAAATGGAAAAGAAATCAGAATTGCAATTAATGCAAGAAAAAATGATGGCACAAATGGAAGCAATGATGAAAAAATTAAACGAAAATAATCAGAAGGTGGAAGAAGATAGAGCGAAAGCACAAGAAAGAGATCTCCTAAATGCAAGGAAAACAGAAGAAAATACAAAACTAATTATTAAAAACACAAACGAGAAAATAGAAGTAGTTATTAAAAACACAGAGGACACGAAAATAGAACTTAACGAAAATATACAAAAGTTCAAACAGGAACTTGAATATAAGTTTTCCGATGAAATAAATAAAACAAATAAAAATGTACAGAAGGTTAAAGAAAATGTGTATGAATTAAGTGAAGAGGTAGCAGAAATTAAAAGTCAAATAGTGCCGAAAATTGATATTAATAATAAAATGATACAAACACAACAAATTTTGGAAGAACAAATTGTAAAGTCAAAAACGGATATGAGTCAAGAGGTGTGTAAATTAGAAAATCGGGTAGACTTGAAATTCAATGATCAGGGCGAAAAACTAAAATTACTTGAAGAAAACGTAAAAATAAAATGTGAAAGCACAAACAGTTCTATAACTTTATCGGCTCTACAAGACATCACGTGGCCGACAAACAACGGGCAAGCAATAAAGTTTTACGAAAAAGGGGACTTTAACCCTAAACAATTTATCAAATACGCGAACCGCAGCACAAGTCACATCCGCGATGTGAATAAATTCAAAAATTGCATCTGCTCTATGATGGGTGGCAATGCTAAAAAATGGTTCGGGTGTGTGCAAGATAAATTTGAAGATTTTGTCGGTTTCGAAAGACTATTTCTAGATCGTTACTGGGACAAGCAAGCTCAGGGGCGAATACGTAACGAGTTAATGAACGGTAAATTTAAAGGGTACGGTCGCCGCAATGATTACGCGGAGAACATCATTAACGAGGTAACGCAACTTGAACCGGAAGTCTCCGAGGAAGAAATCGTTGAACACTTATCTAATCATTTCTGCCAAGATATAATTAATCGGGTAGCTCTGGAAAATATAAACACGATATCCGAATTATCGAAATTGTTAAGGAGAACAGATGCGGTTAACATGGACGAAAGAGCCAATAGGCCAAGCTATAATAACGCGACTAGAACTTTTAACAATTATTCAGGGGGGCAACGCGAATCGAATAACCAGCGCACTTATCACAATAATGGGAACGACAATCGCAATAATCAGGACAATAGATACAACCGTTACGAACGATCTGGAAATTATAACCAGAACAATAATAATTACGGCAGAAATGAAAATAATTTTGAAAATCGTAGGGGTGGTTACAATAATTTTAATACTAACAATCGGGACAGTCAGGATGATCGTAACGCAGGGTACAACTCAAATCGAAATAATTTTGGTAGAGGTAACTATTACGGAAATAATAGAAATTATAATCAGGGTTATCGTGGGCGTTTTCAGAGAGGAGGTAGATTTGAGTCAAATTGGCGTAGTTATGACAATCGCACAAACGACCAAAATAATCAACAAGGGGGCGACGAACGTTTCCCAAACCGAACGTCAGCCAATACAGAAAACAGACCGATTAATAGTGTTACGATAAATAGGACACCTGCTGTGGAGGAAGAAACATCTTCTCCACAGGATTTTCAATAAACGGCGTACCAATGAATATGCAGATAAGCTCTTATCAGCATCCCAAAGAGTTTATCAGTATCGAAAATACAGGGGGGTTAAATAATGAGAATAAATTTGATTTATTGCCATACATTATGGTAAATATTAATAACGTTCAGGTAAATTGTTTAATAGATACAGGGGCAGAAATTTCATTAATAAATCAGGGGGTAATTTCGAAAAATCAAGAAAATTTTAAAGATACAATTTTAAAAACAAAGATAGTAAATTTGGTAACGCCAAACCAGAAAAAGTTCTCGTCTGCAAACGAAAGCGTGCTCGCGACAATTAAAATAGGGGATGTAGTTATAAAAGAATCGATTTTAATTATTAAAAATTTATCTATGCAATGCATACTTGGAATCGACTTAATTAATAAATTTAATATGATCATTGATGCAGAACGGAAGGTAGTAAAAATATTAAACAAAGAGATCACTTGGACAAACAATTTAGGTAATCAATTCACTGATGGGAATGAACCGGAAATGTTAGTAGAGAATTCAATAGAAGGGGAATACAATGTTAATTATGTTAATTATGACAGGGAAAAAGGTTTAAGAAATGTTAATTGGGATACACAGTTAATAAATAAAAACAAAGGGGATTTGAAAAACATAAAATTAGATTGTCCAAATGATTACACCCAAGAAGTTATAAAATTATTTACGAAATACGACGCATTAATAAATCAGGAGTCGGGTACCGCGAAAAATTACGTGCACAAGCTACAAATTATCAAGGACAAGCTATTCCGCTGTAAGAATTACCCTATCCCGCAATGTTACAAACAGCAGGTGCAATTAGAAATTCAAAAGATGCTAAATGATGGCATCATAATAAAATCTCCGACAGCTTATTTAAACCCACTCGTTATTGTTAAAAAGAAAGACGGGAGTTTAAGATTATGTTTAGACGCGAGGGGGTTAAACGCAGTTACAAAACCCCAGTTTGAAAGTCCGGAAACTATGGAGTCATTGTTATCAAAATTGGGATCATCAAAAACTTTTAGTAAACTCGACTTAAGAAATTCGTTTTGGCTAATTAAATTACATAAAGACTCACAACAATACACAGGTTTTAGCGTCGACGGAAACACATATATCTTTCGAGTTGTTCCATTTGGATTATCCACCAGCAGCGCGGCACTCATCGGTGCATTACAAGTCATTCTCAACCAATTTAGTCATTTTTGTGCACACTATGTTGATGACATAATAATCTTCAGCGAAAATGAAGAAATTCATAAAGTTCACTTAGATAAAATTTTAAAAGCATTAAATGATGCAGATTTGAAGCTCAACATAGAAAAATGCGAGTTCTACAAGACGCAAGTTCAATATTTGGGTTACATAATTTCAAACGAGGGTATTAAGATAGACGATGGAAAAATAATCGAAATCAAGAATTACCGTAGACCATTTAACTTAAAATCATTAAGATCATTTTTAGGGTTAATGAATTATTATAAAAGGTTCGTACCTAACTATTCTAATTTAACAGTTCCGTTACTTGAGCTACTGAAGAAATCGGTAAGGTGGAAATGGGACGATGACAAACAAAAAGCTTTTGATCAAATGAAAAATACATTATATGAGAACGTCAAACTACTTCATCCCGATTTCAAAGAAAAGTTTATATTAAAGACAGACGCGAGTCATTTTGCGGTCGGAGGAGCCCTAATACAAATGCGTAATGGGGAAGAAGAACCGATAAGTTTTGTCTCGCGAACTCTTAAGAAATCGGAACTTAATTATTCCACATCCGAGAAAGAAATGTTAGCCATCGTGTTTGCGCTCACAAAATTAAAATTTTATTTAATTGGCAACCGTTTTGAAATTCACACAGACCATTCCGCGTTAACGTTTCTAATGCGTACAAAATTCACAAATAATAGAATTTATCGGTGGAGTTTGCTCATTATGGAGTATTCATTCGACATCGTGCACATTAAAGGCAAAAATAATATTGTTGCAGACGCGCTTAGTAGAAAAGATAACCCGGAAAATAAGCCTAAAGAAATTTTAATTGCATTAAACCAACTGGTTGATGACGAAATTCCGTTTACACGTCAGGATGTTTTGTTAGCTCAGGAAAATGAATGTTTTGATAGCTTAAAAATTAAATTAGATAATAACGATCAAGAAAACCCAAAGTCATTTAAATATAAAGATAACGTAATCATAAAAACTGTGAGAAATTTAGAATTATATGTGGTAGATGAACCTACCACAATAAATATTACAAACGCGTTACATTCAAAATTTGGACATGCCGGGATCAAGAGAACGTGGCTTATGTTCAGGGAAAATTATTTCTGCCATAAAGATTTAAAAATTATAAAACGTACCATTAACCAATGTACATTATGCCAAATGGGGAAATTTAAAAATTTTCATAACCAAAATATCGTGCAAAGCTTAAAACTAGAACAACCTGGGGAGTTAGTTGCAGTTGATTACATTGGTAATTTAATAGCCAGTAGTGAGTTTCATAACATCTTCGTCGTAGTTGATGCCTTCACAAAATTTGTCCAATTATATCCAACCGTATCATGTACAACGGACATTTCGCTGGAACTTCTGGATCGTTTCTGTAATGAAATCATTAAGCCAAAAAGAATTTTAGTCGATAATGCAACTTACTTCGATAACCAACGTTTTAGACAGCATTGGGAAGAACGTGGTGTGAAAGTCACGTATTGTTCCATACGACATCCACAAGGAAACATCTGTGAGAGGTATGTCCAAGAGACGATTAAATTCCTCAAACTTCTGGTACACAATGATCAACCTTCATGGCATAGTAAACTCGAAACGGTAGAAAATTTCATCAACCATATCCCAAGCGTAGCTACGGAAAGAACACCACACTTTCTTATGTTAAATCAGCAACCGGACAGACCATGGGTGTATGATCAGCCGGAAAAAGAATACAATGAAATACTAGAGGACGTTAGAAAAAGGCTCAAGAAAAGGAGCCAAAAATATACAAGAAAAATGAACAAAAAGATAAAGAAAAAATGCAATTTTGAAATAGGCGAATGGGTGATAGTTAAAAAGCTACGATTGGGACGTAGAGAGCACAATCAGTGCCAAAAACTTCAACTTCCCTATGAAGGACCATTCATCGTTGATGAAAAGGTAGCCGAATGCACCTATCAGCTAAGACATCCCGATTCGGAACTAATTCGAGGCCGCTTCCACATCGATCTGATTTATCGATGGGACGATGGATCTATAATGATAAATGACAACAATGAAAATAATGGCGAAACTTAAGAAAAAAAAATAAAAAAAACAACAACTAAAATTAAAATAACCGCTCAAGAAGTAGTAAGAATAGAACAATGACCAATTAAAAATAGCAATGTAAATATGATTAAAGCTATTAAAACAAACACGAGAAAATTGACCAAGATAAAATTTATTAAAGATGATACGGTTTATGACAGTCAGAAATTTATAAAGGAAAAGGTTATTAAAAATTCAATTAATTAAAAGAATTTTCAATTTAAAGATAATTTAGTAAAATGATTTAATGAATTTGATTAGTTAAAGAAGAATTTAATTAAGTTAGAATTTGGGTGAAAATTGAAATTAAGACAGGTAATGATGAGTAATTTGAAAAGATCAGCAAGTATTTAATAAAAAGAAAATTGGTATTCAATGTTGAATGATAAGAAATAAATGGGGGGTAAATAATAATGGTTAACTCAGACGGAGTAACTAGAAGAAGTTAGAGGGAGATAGATACCTGAGGATACAAGAATAGATCACAGGTGTAAGTGTAATGAATTAATTATATAATTATGTGGGACCAAATAAGAGGTTACCAAATGAATAATCGGGAAACAAATAGGAAAATATTGATTAAAAGGAGATAAAGAGTACCAATAAATAATAAGGAATGAATTAATTTAAAACTAATAATCACAAGATGTAAAGATAATCGGGAATTGAAACAACGAATGTAAAAATCACCCAAATATGAATAAGTCAGAGATAGATAGATTAGATAAAAGAGAACAGGTAGTAAGGTTGAAAATATAAAGGCAAGAAATAAACATAGAAATTTAAAATAGAAATTCAATTTTAAAGATTTTTTTTTGATTTAAATAATTTAATTGATATCATAAATCTTGGTCGATTTGTTCGTAAAAATAAGTAGGTTAGTTTTGAATATTATTATAAGTTAGTTAATTAATTTTGAAAATGATCAGTTAAATTTGTTTGAATTTATTTAGTTAATTTCATTGAATTCCTTTAGTTAATTTTTAGGTGATATAATTTAGGTAGATTAGTTTTTGAACATTTGATTTGAGTTAATAATTATATATGGTAATAAAACATTACACTAAAAATTTAATTTATTGTTTATGAATAAAAAGCACATAAATGTTAATTGTGGAATTTAACACAAAAATAGGTATTTTTCTTTTAAATTACAAATTAACAAGGGGATAAATGCGGTATCGAGATACCACGTCAATGGAAGTACGTCATTTAAGTTTCAGTAAAATTTTGTTAATGAATAAAAGCATGTAACTTATCAAAGTAATCAGAAAAACTTCATCCGATACCAAGAAATTAACTTAAAGTCATATGATTCGTAGAAAACGAGACATAAAACAGGTTTGAATAAAATAAATTTGAAATGCATCATTTAATAATTTGTCTTTGTTAAAATGTTAATTTATAGTAAATGAAAAATTGTTAGCAATAAGAAAGGTATTTTAAAAGTCAGAAATTTGTTAATTAATTGATAAATGTAAAAATCCATGTTAGCGTTAAATTTAAAATAAGTTTGTTAAAATTATTACGTGAGTTCGGCATATCACAACTTAATGAACTGCGTATGGAAATTTCATGTCCATCATCTTTATTTGTCCAACCACGAAGCAATATCAAGAAGTCGATCCAATCTGAAAATATAAAAATTTTACTTATAAAATTTCAACGAACCGCAATGGGCTTAGTCCATACCTGTGCTGTGAAACTTCAAATAATATTGATTTTTCGATCGACCAATAAAATACGTCTATGAAAAGATCAGGATAGCGAGGAACTTCGAAAATTAATTAATAAAACAATGGATAAGAGGTTGGTGTTGATATTCACACGTGCAAAGTGGCGAATTTAGAATCGTCCTAATAAAATTGATAATTATAGTAAAAATAAAGAGTGAAATTACAAAATACGAGTGCATAATTCAACAAAATAGTTACTTACCTACGTAAAACCAATAATAAGGTGAAAATCGTAACGGATTGCAAATATTTTTGAAGAAAATAAACTTCAACACAAAACGAGGTCAACAAACTGCATCTGGAAGTTTCCGATGGTAAATGAACCCTTTGAGTGTCTTTGACGCGCAATTGTACCATCTCCATTTCAAATAAAAGAAATATTCCTGGATTTAATAAGGTACCGTGTACATTGCAATAAAATCTTTATAAACTTAAGTGAAATCTCCGGACTTCGTACGACACGTGTTTTGCATCATTTTACGTTCAGAATTTTTATAAAATAGATTTAATAATAGAACTTTTTGATATAACCAAATATTTATTTTCATTTGTGTGCTTAATAAAAACATTAATAACTTTGTAACGAAGGATAATTATTTAGACCTGTTCCGCACCATAATTTCATTTACAGCATTGGTAACGGAACGAATCCACCCTGTACAAGGTAAGATACATGCACTACGAAAGAGCTAAGCTGAGGCACCTTATTTCATTAAATTGTGTTTACAAAATATCACATACTTTTCCATTGACGGGGTACAACTACGTACACCCATATAAAAAAAAATATTAACGACAAGAACCTTTAACCCTATTAGCGAGGGGGTATACAACACTTTTTGACAGCCCAACGTGTGGCTCGATTAATAACGACAATCCCTCATTACAATACGTATAAATAAAAATGCAGTACACGCGTAGGCGTAAAAATAAAATGCTGCGTTTGCTAAAGATATCAAGTGAACGCATTGCTGATATAGCGTCGGTAATTCCCCGCTAAGGTAAACATAGACGAAGAAATGCATGGATGTCGTAGTTTAGCAATTGACTTGAAACAAGTGTGAAACAAAAAATTGTACAATTTTTTATTGCAAAATAAACTTGTAAAATAAATTGGTGAGTAAACTACTTATTTGTATTTTTATAATAGGAGATCTTTATAGAAGTTCGAAATTTTATTTTTTTAGAGTTTTGAATTTTTTCGTTATATTTCTATATTAATTTTTATATCGTTAGTTTAAGTTTTTAGTATCTGCTTAAGGGCTAAATTTTTGTTCTTTAGAGTTTTGAATTTTTTCGTTATTTCTATATTAATTTTTATATCGTTAGTTTAAGTTTTTAGTATCTGCTTAAGGGCTAAATTTTTGTTTTTTAGAGTTTTGAATTTTTGCGTTATTTCTATATTAATTTTTATATCGTTAGTTTAAGTTTTTAGTATCTGCTTAAGGGCTAAATTTTTGTTTTTTAGAGTTTTGAATTTTTGCGTTATTTCTATATTAATTTTTATATCGTTAGTTTAAGTTTTTAGTATCTGCTTAAGGTCTAAATTTAAATTTACTTCGTAATTTTTATATAAAAGAATAAAATGCGTATATATAAGAATAAAGTATCCGTGGAACAAATCGTCGAATTTGTTAAAATTTCTAGATGTTCTTTGGAGATGTTGCGAGATTCTTCAATTCGAAACGATACTTCTCTTTTAGCAGAACTTTGTGTTTTTGTTAAAATCAAAAATATTTTTAAGAATAGATATGCTCTTTATAAGATAATTACAAGAAAATTTGATTGTATGGAACACTTGGTTAATGCAGTTAATCAAAATGACCCAGAACCTGAAGCTTTACCGGAAATACTATATTCACAAGATGTTGCAAATGGTGATTCTGCCGATTCCCCTAATGAAAATGTAGAATCAGATGATATGATAAGCTTAAAACATTTAACAGTTGTAGCAGAGGTTTTAGAAAATAGTAATTCAAATTATGTAACTAAAAGCTTTTGTCCAAAAGCAAGTAATACCTTAACAACCTCTATTAAAATTGACGACAATTCAGAATTCCCGATTATAAAGGAGAGACCAAAGTTTAAATTCTTATTCAAATTTGATATTGCCCGAGTGCAAAGTGAAATAGATTTAATGATTAATCCGGAAAGGAGACGTACGATTTTAAAACAAAATCTATTGAATTTAAATTTATTATGTGTTGTTATTTTCAAAGGTTTTAGAACTAGATGCAAATCCAGAAATAAAGATTGCACTATTATTGAATATGCAGAATGCAAACATCCTAATTGTAGGTCCTACAAAATAATTTATCAAGCCAAAAGTATTAATATCAATATCAGCTTGTACTATAAAGGGCCTTCTGATGTAAACCATAAAGGTGAATATTCATATTGGCTAAAAGGCGAAGAAAGGAAGAAAGTAAAGGAAGAGCTGAAGAGTACACTGCCTAATACATTTCGTAGCGAAAAAATTAACACTATAGATATGGAAATAGTCGACGATGGAAACTGGCAAGACTTGCGATCTTTACCTGTTTATCAAAAAGCCAGATCAGAAGCTATCGCTGAAAATGATCGAAACAGTGATTCCCTATTAGATTTGTTAGTCAGATATAGAGAGCAAACCGATGACAAATATATCCAGTTTCCGAATGGAAGAACATTAGTATATTTATATTCCAAAGAACAGGTTCGGATTCTTACAGGAAAAGGTAGAAAAGTAATAGGATATTTTGATGCTACCGGGTCTGTTGTTAGGCAAAATTTGGACGATAAAGGAAATCGTCTGCTGTATTATAGCATAGTAGTAAATGTTCAAGGTATAATTGTTCCTATAACAGAACTCATTAGTTCAAATCATGATTCTGCCACTATAGCCAGTTTCCTATTGAAGTTTAAACATTTCGTGCAAACAGAATGTCATAAAAAGTGGCCCATATTTGATGTGATTGTTACCGATTGGAGTTTCGCTCTTTTGACATCGGCTTGCAAAAGTTTAAATGATATGACTCTATACACATATTTAAAAGTAATTTATCGATTTGTAACAAATTTAGAAGAAAGTAGGGTTTCATATATTGTAATAATTAAAGTATGTTGTGCACATTTTATTAAAATGGTTATAAATAAACTTTCAGTCACCAAATTCAATAAAGATACAAAATCAGTTATCGCTGACTGTATGGCAGTACTCATGCAATGCACAACCCTAGAAGAGCTGTCATTTCAATTCGAAAATATTATTGTCCTTCTTTTAAACCCAATTTGGGACGTAGAGCTTGATGAAGCACTAAGTAATTTAGCATCCGACGATTACGATAAATCGGAAAAATTAACAAAACTACGCCAAGAAAATACGTGCCCGGCGTTTGACGAAAATGACGAATCGGTTAGAGGCGAATATATAACATCGCCGTTCTTTTTATATTTCTTCCGAATTTACGATTTGGTTTTATTACGACAGGAAGGCAAACAATTCGAAGAAGGAGATAAAAAAAATCCCTATAAGTCAGAAGATTTTGCGCAATATTTACTTAAACGGTTAATACCTTTTGCACCACTTTGGTGTGATATTCTTGGAACAGGACGTTTTAGTAACGCGAATGCCGAATGTTGGTACAAGATATTAAAAAGAGATGTGCTATGTGGACAATCTAATTTAAAAGTTGGCCGATTTGTTCAAAAAACATATCTAAAAATAAGTTCTGATCTTAAAGCCATAGAGCATAACATTGGTAAGGTTCCAAGAAAAGATAATAAAATTAGAAACAAAAGTGAAATCGATAATCCTAACATACTAGAGAGTTGGAAAAAAAACTCAAAAGCGCAAAGGGCATTTTGACCAATACCAGCTAAAAAATCTTAAAACTGGAAACAAAGTTGATAAAGAAAATAATAAAATTTTAAATATAAATGAGAACCCTATAACTATAGAATGTAATACTGAAAATCAATCTGCTCTTTCAATCGGTTTAAGTCATAATGAACTACGCGATAAAGAGAATCCTAAAATAGTCCAAAATAGCAATTTACAGCAAACTGCAGAAAATTTCGAAGAAAAGCCTAATTTGAGAGCTTTATCGAATGGTTTATTTTTCAATAAGGATTTTTATATACAGTCGGCTACGAATGGGTACTTCAAAATTGGGTCATATAAGTACAATACACAAAAAATAGAATTAACTAGTACAGACTATAAAAGTCTGATTTCAAAATATAATACTGTTGAAAATATTCCGTCGGGCACAGATAGATGGTTAACAGATTATTCCATAGATGCTGCAGCTTATTCCTTCTTCAAATTTAATCCCTCTATATATTATATTGACACTGTTTCGGTCGAAATTTTATTTAGGGAAGTACCCGGAACTACCCAGAAAGTATATAAGAATTTTGAACCTTATGTTAGAACACTTGAAAATATTAAATTCATTGTATTACCGCATCTCGTCAACGCTAATCACTGGATTTTAATATTATTGGACATTGACGAAAGTAAAATTTATATTTTAAATCCAGCCCAACATATTAAAATTAACTTAGAAGATCTCTTTATAAAAATTAAAATAAGGTTTTTTGAAATCCGAGACCGAATTCAAAAAAACAATAAGTTAAATATTCGTAAGTGGAAGCTGGTACTAATTACGGATTACCCACAACAAAGCCATGAAGATAACGAAAACTGTGGTATATTTGTGCTGTACTACATGTTTTTGTTATCAAATATCAAATCTATGTCTGAATTTTCGCCAATGTCCCTAAAAGACCCTTTTAATCCTGAAAGTTTCAGATTGGATATACAAGACATTTTATTATTATCTGCAGAAAATATGTACGACAAATGCTTAGTGTGTGGTCAATACACTGACGAAGAATACGTCGAGTGCTCTATATGTTACAGATGGGTACATCTCGATAATAAGTGTTTAACCACAGAAGATCAAAAATTAAATATTTGTAACATGAGAAACCTACATTTTAACTTTAAATGTTATACTTGTAATATCTACAATACCGACCCGTTTATATCTACAGAGCACAATAAATTTATATCTCTCAGCAATACTGCTTTAGAATATTTTGTTATTCATTATTCAAAATTACTAACAACTATGTATCTACGAAACGAGAGATACACATTTGAAATGTAGACGTTACAGAGAAGTACCAAATCGCTCCAAACATTTAAGATGGGATTATTCCGTAACGTACATAGATCAAGACCAATCTCTTATAATATGTAGATCTATCATGAAACATACCAAAATTTTGGATAAAGAATTTATTTGCTTCGTACTTTTAGGGATTATTAATGAAAAAATTATTTATAAATATTACGGACTGGAAGATGATGGTCCAATTGACATTTTCCAAAAATACTGTGACTTACATGGCATTGACACACACGATTTTGATTATCCGTCCCCATATACTTTGGATGTGATATACGATAACTTATAGATAAATTATTCTATTATTTATCACACAGCATACAGATAGCAGTTTCACTAAAGGAGATGAATTTAAAATCTATTTTATTATTTTTTATAGTTTTATATTTGTGACAGTTCCACTTTTCCGTCACAAGTTTTGAATTTTCGATATGAATTTTGCAATTTTTAATTGCAGATCTCTGCAATACATTTTAAACATCTCCCGAGGTGACGGGACAATGCAGTATTTGGAAGACAAATATTTTATGGAAAAGGTGCGAGTTATCAGAAAAATGAGAGGGACTTTTGCTTTTGAATGTGCGGATTTGATTTTTGTAAGCGGGTTTTGGTTTTGCGGGGTGTGTTTGTGGTTTTCGAAGATTTCTTGTTGCTTCCGATTTGGAGCGATCCAGTAATGGAATTAATATGGAACAGTGTTGTCCGGCCCGATCTCGGGGATGAGAATCTGTTACTGGTGGATGCATGGATGTTTACCGATTTGTACCGTCTTTTTTATGTTGGATCCACCGTCCTAGACTTCTGTTGAAGATTGGCAAGTTTAGCCAAGCAAGGGGGTTGTTTCATGCTTCTGCATGAATTTGGTTAAAGCACTTTTACCTTGTACGCTCGCACGCGTAGAATTATTTTAATTTATTTGTGTTTTAATATTTCAGGTCTTTTCTCGCATTAGGTTTTTTTTTTGATTGGCAAGTTTTGTCAAGATTATGATTTGTTTAAATGATTTCTGAGTGTATTTTAATTAAAGCACTTTTACCTTGTACGCTCGCACGCGTAGATATTATTTTAATTTATTTGTGTTTTAATATTTCAGGTCTTTTCTCGCCTTAGGTATTTTTTTTGATTGGCAAGTTTTGTCAAGATTACGATTTGTTTAAATGATTTCTGCGTGTATTTTAATTAAAGCACTTTTACCTTGTACGCTCGCACGCGTAGATATTATTTTAATTCATTTGTGTTTTAATATTTCAGGTCTTTTCTCGCCTTAGGTATTTTTTTTGATTGGCAAGTTTTGTCAAGATTATGATTTGTTTAAATGATTTCTGCGTGTATTTTGATTAAAGCACTTTTACCTTGTACGCTCGCACGCGTAGATATTATTTTAATTTATTTGTGTTTTAATATTTCAGGTCTTTTCTCGCCTTAGGTATTTTTTTTGATTGGCAAGTTTTGTCAAGATTATGATTTGTTTAAATGATTTCTGCGTGTATTTTGATTAAAGCACTTTTACCTTGTACGCTCGCACGCGTAGATATTATTTTAATTTGTTTGTGTTTTAATATTTCAGGTCTTTTCTCGCCTTAGGTATTTTTTTTGATCGGCAAGTTTTGTCAAGATTATGATTTGTTTAAATGATTTCTGCGTGTATTTTGATAAAGGCACTTTTACCTTGTACGCTCGCACGCGTAGATATATTTATTAACATCTGCATTGATATATTTTGATGAATCATTATTTATGAGAAATAATGTTTTCACTATATGATTAAAACAGCTTATTTTCGACGTAATTAGCGTAGTGCAGTGTGGCCTAGAAGTTAGGTAGTTTTGATATTTAGAATATTTAGGTAGAAGCTTGATATGTTTTGTATGTGTATATACATAGTTTTTTTTAAATTTGCCTGTATGTTCATTTGAAAGTTTTATCTGGGAAGAAGGGGTGGGAGCACAGATTTTCCCGATGGAAATTCGATAATTTCCTATTGATATAATGAAAGCTGAAGGTTTGTATAGTAAAATGAAAGAATAAAATTTGCGGTAAAAGTTGTTTCAGATACTTCGGCAGCCAGAAGTAATGCAAAGCGTTCCAGCTGCCGTCAGAGGAGGGGTTTTTAGTGGGTAACATCTCATACAATCCAGAGATGAGTCCCACACTCCCGGTCTTGGGAAAGGCCGGGGTAAGTACATAAAGTATTTTCCCCTCCTCCAACGTACCAAAAAAAAAAAAAAAATAGCGTGTCTCGAATACGTGTTGTTGATGAGCCTATCAGGTAACTCTCTGCCAAATTTGGTGATGGGACAATGCCCGTGTGGCCCTACATGATATATTTTTGGATTTATTTTGGATTCATTTTAACTTAATTAGTAAGTCGGCGGTTTAACCTAGCCTGACCCAGAATATTAGTGTGTCCCGAACACATGTTGTTGATGAGCCAATCAGGTAACTCTCTGCCAAATTTGGTGATGTGACAATGCCCGTGTGGCCCTACATGATATATTTTTGGATTTATTTTGGTTTCATTTTAACTAAATTAGTAAGTCGGCGGTTTAACCTAGCCTGACCCTGAATATTAGTGTGTCCCGAATACATGTTGTTGATGAGCCTATCAGGTAACTCTCTGCCAAATTTGGTGATGTGACAATGCCCGTGTGGCCCTACATGATATATTTTTGGATTTATTTTGGTTTCATTTTAACTAAATTAGTAAGTCGGCGGTTTAACCTTGCCTGACCCTGAATATTAGTGTGTCACGAATACATGTTCTTGATGAGCCTATCAGGTAACTCTCTGCCAAATTTGGTGATGTGACAATGCCCGTGTGGCCCTACATGATATATTTTTGGATTTATTTTGGTTTCATTTTAACTAAATTAGTAAGTCGGCGGTTTAACCTAGCCTGACCCTGAATATTAGTGTGTCCCGAATACATGTTGTTGATGAGCCTATCAGGTAACTCTCTGCCAAATTTGGTGATGTGACAATGCCCGTATGGCCCTACATGATATATTTTTGGATTTATTTTGGTTTCATTTTAATAAATTAGTAAGTCGGCGGTTTAACCTAGTCAGACCCTGAATATTAGTGTGTCCCGAACACATGTTGTTGATGAGCCAATCAGGTAACTCTCTGCCAAATTTGGTGATGTGACAATGCCCGTGTGGCCCTACATGATATATTTTTGGATTTATTTTGGATTCATTTTAACTAAATTAGTAAGTCGGCGGTTTAACCTAGCCTGACCCTGAATATTAGTGTGTCCCGAATACATGTTATTGATGAGCCTATCAGGTAACTCTCTGCCAAATTTGGTGATGTGACAATGCCCGTGTGGCCCTACATGATATATTTTTGGATTTATTTTGGATTCATTTTAACTAAATTAGTAAGTCGGCGGTTTAATCTAGCCTGACCCTGAATATTAGTGTGTCCCGCATACATGTTGTTGATGAACCTATCAGGTAACTCTCTGCCAAATTTGGTGATGTGACAATGCCCGTGTGGCCCTACATGATATATTTTTGGATTTATTTTGGATTCATTTTAACTAAATTAGTAAGTTGGCGGTTTAACCTTGCCTGACCCTGAATATTAGTGTGTCACGAATACATGTTCTTGATGAGCCTATCAGGTAACTCTCTGCCAATTTTGGTGGTGTGACAATGCCCGTGTGGCCCTACATGATATATTTTTGGATTTATTTTGGATTAATTTTAACTAAATTAGTAAGTCGGCGGTTTAACCTAGCCTGACCCTGAATATTAGTGTGTCCCGAACACATGTTGTTGATGAGCCAATCAGGTAACTCTCTGCCAAATTTGGTGATGTGACAATGCCCGTGTGGCCCTACATGATATATTTTTGGATTTATTTTGGATTAATTTTAACTAAATTAGTAAGTCGGCGGTTTAACCTAGCCTGACCCTGAATATTAGTGTGTCCCGAATACATGTTGTTGATGAACCTATCAGGTAACTCTCTGCCAAATTTGGTGATGTGACAATGCCCGTGTGGCCCTACATGAATTATTTTTGGATTTATTTTGGATTCATTTTAACTAAATTAGTAAGTCGGCGGTTTAATCTAGCCTGACCCTGAATATTAGTGTGTCCCGCATACATGTTGTTGATGAACCTATCAGGTAACTCTCTGCCAAATTTGGTGATGTGACAATGCCCGTGTGGCCCTACATGATATATTTTTGGATTTATTTTGGATTCATTTTAACTAAATTAGTAAGTTGGCGGTTTAACCTTGCCTGACCCTGAATATTAGTGTGTCACGAATACATGTTCTTGATGAGCCTATCAGGTAACTCTCTGCCAATTTTGGTGGTGTGACAATGCCCGTGTGGCCCTACATGATATATTTTTGGATTTATTTTGGATTAATTTTAACTAAATTAGTAAGTCGGCGGTTTAACCTAGCCTGACCCTGAATATTAGTGTGTCCCGAACACATGTTGTTGATGAGCCAATCAGGTAACTCTCTGCCAAATTTGGTGATGTGACAATGCCCGTGTGGCCCTACATGATATATTTTTGGATTTATTTTGGATTAATTTTAACTAAATTAGTAAGTCGGCGGTTTAACCTAGCCTGACCCTGAATATTAGTGTGTCCCGAATACATGTTGTTGATGAACCTATCAGGTAACTCTCTGCCAAATTTGGTGATGTGACAATGCCCGTGTGGCCCTACATGATATATTTTTGGATTTATTTTGGTTTCATTTTAACTAAATTAGGAAGTCGGCGGTTTAACCTAGCCTGACCTTGAATATTAGTGTGTCCCGAATACATGTTGTTGATGAGCCTATCAGGTAACTCTCTGCCAAATTTGGTGATGTGACAATGCCCGTGTGGCTCTACATGATATATTTTTGGATTTATTTTGGTTTCATTTTAATAAATTAGTAAGTCGGCGGTTTAACCTAGTCAGACCCTGAATATTAGTGTGTCACGAATACATGTTCTTGATGAGCCTATCAGGTAACTCTCTGCCAAATTTGGTGATGTGACAATGCCCGTGTGGCCCTACATGATATATTTTTGGATTTATTTTGGTTTCATTTTAATAAATTAGTAAGTCGGCGGTTTTACCTAGTCAGACCCTGAATATTAGTGTGTCACGAATACATGTTCTTGATGAGCCTATCAGGTAACTCTCTGCCAAATTTGGTGATGTGACAATGCCCGTGTGGCCCTACATGATATATTTTTGGATTTATTTTGGTTTCATTTTAACTAAATTAGTAAGTCGGCGGTTTAACCTTTTATTGTTTTTTTTATTTACCTCAAATATAAATTTATGTATTGTTAGTAGTTTTATAAAATCTACGTTCCAAAAAGTCGTTTATATTAAATAAATTTTTTTAAATTCATTTGCACATCTTTTATAAGTAGGTACATGTGTACTTAACGTAGTATAAATATTTAACCTTCATATTCATTTCTACGTACATACATATATAAAGTTCGCGTTTAATCCTATTTCAGGTAAAAATTAAGGGTTCTTGAAAATTATTGTTTTATGATATACAATAGGAATGCTAATTTTATTCTGATACGCTGATAAAAGTTTAAATAATTTAAAATATAATGTAAAAATAAAAAACGTCAGTATATGTTTGGTCAACTGTAAAAAACTGAATATGAATCTGAATATGTTTCCAAGTTCAGCCACATATAAATTGCAATTAAACTTTTACGTTGAGATAAACGGTCTTCAATAAAAATTATGCAATCAATAAGGTGGTGATATTAATTCTATAAATTTTTCAAACTTGACTATGTACTTACAATTTTACTGCAAACTCGACAAAACACGTTATCATTTTTATCTGCAGTTAATTCTGGATACTCCTTTATCCAAGAAGTAACATTCGGCTTTTCTTTTGGCATTGTTCAACAACTTTTTCACTCACTGTCTTATTGAATAATATGTTCAACCCGCAAGTAACTACCTAAGAATAATAAAATTACGCAAGATGATATTATGTGATTTTATTATCAGATTATCGCCCATGTTCAAAGACGCTGATTCAGATGCCAAGCACAGCAATAGTTTGTAAATATGATACATTTCATTTTCATCGGAATTTTCATACGTAGATAATTCTATATAATAATTTCACGAGTTGAAATAAATACGAGATTTATGCATTAATATGCTAACTTTTCTAAAATATGAACCAAAAGTGGAAAATATTCAAAATATGCCTAAAAAAGTTTGGTTTAAATTACTCTAATTTATGTGATTCGCAAAGATATCCAAAAATCGACGTTCTCATATCAATAGTTAAAAATATGCATTTGCATATAATCCCAGCCTTAAACATAACATTAACTAATGTAGGCGGAACATGGTACGTAGTAAGCTAAGCGCTGCGGCTGTATCAATGAATATTAATAAATATGAATGAAAAATCATTTTATTTTTCCCAATATTTTTGGAGTTTTGTAATAAACTAAAATTAGTCTTTTTCTCCAAATTCTGTATTAAATGACGAGACGCGTTTCGAGAATTTAATGTATTCTCAACATCGGTCGTTATTAAAGGACAAAAACGACCCACGTCAAGCTAGCACCCCCACCTCTTCAAAAAAAACAAAAAATATATACCATAATTATGAATTAATTATGAACTAATTTTGAACACTATTCGCGAATTTTGAACAACAACGGTTTCGCGATAAAAGATAAATCTTTGGTGGGGGTACTAGCTTGACGTCAAGCTAGCACCCCCACCACGAAAAAATGACTGTTTTTTAAAATGAAGTAAACCATAATTATGAACTAATTATGAACTAATTTTGAACACTATTCGCGAATTTTGAACAATAACAGTTTCGCGATAAAAGATAAATCTTTGGTCGGGCGACATTGTTTTAAATATTTAAAGACAATTCAAATACTAACAATATAATAGATGTATTTATTAACAAAAAAAATAACAACTTATTCTGAATACAACAGTAAGGCAGGATAAATTTGTTTTTCCTTTGTCACTGTGTTTTGGGCAACCTTGCAATCATCCAATTGCACCCACACTTGTTGGTTTCGCCAACAAAGTGCAGTATAGTGGCCAACGGAACTCAAATCGCCATCTACCACTGGTGGTTCAAGATGTACCAACCCCTCCAGTTTATATTCTTTTTCCATAAAAGAATATTTTATCATTTTAGGAATGCTATTTATTCCGATAAATGGAAGTTTAGAAGGATTATTGGAGTCATAAACTTCAAAAGCAACAAAGTATCCTAAAATATAAATTAATAAATAAAAACGAAAAATTAAAAAACAAGAAAATCCGAATTAATTAATCACTTACCAATCTCTGAAACTGTTATCATTTCAGTGCCTGAGCATTTCCTTCGACAAGGGCACTGCTAGATGGAACATTTGGAATAGTTTCAATTTTGCGAATCATGCTACCACTCTAGCATCTATATACAGACAGGAAT
Source organism: Podabrus alpinus (assembly GCA_932274525.1). Lineage (NCBI taxonomy): Eukaryota > Metazoa > Arthropoda > Insecta > Coleoptera > Cantharidae > Podabrus > Podabrus alpinus. Next base: position 5,837,888 of record OW026452.1, read on the forward strand.
TGTTGTTTTGACAATACTGTCTGTATACATTTAGTTGAAAGCTGGTCCAATAATGAACAAAGAAAGGTGAATATCCAATATTATGAATGGTATGCTTGAAAGATCCTTCTTTCATCATCCCTAGTGCGGTTATTGGTGATTTATGTAAATTTAATTTCTTGTTATTTTCATACTTAACATTTTTTAAAACTGTATCTTTATATAAGTGAGGTGGTTCTAAATCATTCGGGCCCATATTTAATTTTTCAGCCTCAAGAGCTCGATAATTTAATACTGATTGTTTTCCGATCTTTTGAGCTATTTAACTTCTAATTGGTTCTCTCAAATAGCGTTTCCCACAAGTTCCACGACCCTGGCAGATAGTACATTTTATATGGGTCAACGATTCTTCATGTGGATTATTAATGACACATTTGATTGTTGAACCACAGTTACACATACCGTTTGCATATCCCGACATCCCATTCTCTGTTAATTTGTGATTTTTGAAATTAAACCCACATGTTATTTTTGGACACTCCCATAATTTTGAAGAAATCAATTCTTGCCATCTACCAGATTGCGAAGCATTGTATTCGCGCATTTCGATAGAAGGCTTTTTTTTTCTTTACGACGATACGTTTTTGTTATAATTAATTTTTCAGAATCTAACCGCGGTATTGTACTAACTAAACTTGTCCCATTCTTATTAGTTTTTTTGTCAGAACTTTTTGAAATATCACTTGAACTAGATTCACTGCACATAAAAAAATTAAAAATTATTATCTGGAACAACTATCACCCTCAAACATTAGCAGGTCAAGGCGGCCCCTATAATCTACAGATATGGTTGCGATTCCCCCGAGTAACGTGAAAGGCCAAACAACTATCGCCCCCCTGAGTGAGGCCAAAGGCCAAACAACTATCGCCTCCCTGAGTGAGGCCAAAGGCCGAACAACTATCGCCCCCCTGAGTAAGGCCAAAGGCCGAACAACTACGACCCTCAGCGACCTGCTAGTCTTCAGTTAAAATTCTACATATTTTGAATTCAGATTAATTTTAAAGAAGATCTCACTTACCTTTCATAGTTGGAATCATCGACATTACATGGCATAATATCATTCTCGTTGATATTTTCTTCATTCTCAAAATTTTTAAGTAACAAATCCCTTACACCATATCTGTTGTTGGAGACAAATATATTGTCATGATATCTTTAACATAGGGGTAGGTCTGGTGTAATTGGGTGTTTTTTCAGTGAAATGCTCATGTCGTGATTATTACTTTTAAGACCATAATGATGGATAAGAACTTGCACCTGAAATTTCTTGATGCTTCAATATTATACTGCTTGCTTCATTGATCTGTAAAAAGAATGACAAATGTAACTATTTTGTACCAACAGGAATTATAAAAATTTGTGTAAAGGACAAAGGGAGATTTAGTTGCTTTTATTTTAATTTGACAAGTTATGATTAAATCAAAAAATAAAATTTATTTGTAAAAGTGTAGGGGAATATTTAAATTGTTGTGATGTTTAAAACGAATGCGCGGAATTGATAAGAAATTTTGGTGGGACCAGGAAAGAAGAATAGAAGTCAGTGGGGTTTCGTCCACCAAAGAGTAAGGAATTGAGTCGAGTTCCGTCCACGAGAATAGAAGGACGTATTTGAAAAGTTTTGGTTTCGTCCATCAAAGAGTGAGGTTTTCGTCCAAGTTGGGACGTGGATACGTATTTGAAAATTGTAAAAACGTAATTTTGATGAAAATTGGAATTTGGGGACGACATACAATTAAATGAAGAATTTGGAAATTATTCAAGTTAATGAATTTTGGTAGAGAAAATCAAGGAAGAAAATTGTTGAAATCGTAAAAATTGGAACCACTGAAAATTAGATATTTGGGAATAATGGATGGTTATAATTTCTGGAAAGATCAAAAATAAAAAGATTTATTTCAATTCAACTTACCTGAACGTTCACCGATTCAGCGGGCAATATTCGATCGATCGATAACACTCCTGGGAATATTCGTATCGTGGTAGCTGATTTTATTTCAACGTATCACTGGTCACCTGTCACACGTCTTGCTTCGAGACTACAAAAACAGTTCGGTAAGCGTTCGTTTATTTTGTTAAACATTGAGTTCGCGCGTGAATTTAAAAATTGGCTATTTTCGTAAACTTTTTAGGATTAGTTATTTTTCTTGTAAATTTGATTTAATTTAATGAAAATTTCACTTTTGTTCCTTTTTAATATTTTGTTTTATTAATAAATTACATTCCTGGTGTACAATAGTTACATTTAGTTTGATTTTAAAATACAGCAGGAAGCATAAGAAAATAAGGTGCAAAGAATAGCAAGTATTTTTGTCCGATATTTTTATTTGAACTGGTTTATCAAGTTCAATTCGATTGAGCATTTATCTAGTAGAGAATCCACCTTTGACCCTGAAAAGTCTCATTTGCTGGTCGGGACAAAAAAAATAAGTGTCATAGAAAAAGGTAGCATTTCATGGCAATATATAAACTATTAATTGAAGCCGCAGTTTATAATTCTTCCTTTATAATTCTCCAAACATGAGTACTTCTGCTAGCTATTTTATCACCATTATTTACTAATATTTCACTTTTATACTTCAAGATAACTTCTATCCATCTTAAATTATTGATTTGCTTTGGTCTTCCAGCCATTTTCTTAACAATGTTTGTAATAAAGCTTTGGTTTATTTAGTAGCAGGATAGAACTTGTAGCAGGGTATAACTTGTAGCGGGAATACCAACTGTACAAGTTTGTCTATACCAACATAATTACCAATATAAAATTTAAATAAAAACAAATTACAAATACAAATTACAACTTGGGAGACAGGCCAGTCTCAAGGTTTGAACAAAGATTTATTTTTTATCACGAAACCGTTGTTGTTCAAAATTCGCGAATAGTGTTCAAAGATAAAAGAATATAGATCAGCATGGAAGAAACACCTTGAGAGAATGGATCATGCCAGACTACCAAAGAAAATGTTCCAATATAAGCCCAGAGGAAGAAGATCTGTTGGCCGCCCCAGGAGAAGATGGCAGGATCAGATTGAGTGACGTAACGGACCACTGGTCTAAAACGTGCAGATGATGATGATGATGATGTGTTCAAAATTAGTTCATAATTATGGTTTACTTCATTTAAAAAAAAATTAATTTTTTCGAGGTGGGGGTGCTAGCTTGACGTCAACTCAGCACCCCCACCAAAGATTTATCTTTTATCGCGAAACTGTTGTTCAAAATTCGCGAATAGTGTGTTATGCCTATAACAGATAGATTACTATATTTTATATTATAGACAAAATTAGCTCCGTGGCTTTGCTCAGTTGGACAGGTAAACTTCCGGACTTCTTGCTCTCATCTCAGGTGTGGTACTTATTTAGAAATTTGCTTATATGTTTTTAAATTCGTAAGAAAAAAATCAATTTTTCGAATATACATATATTATTTCATAAATATTGCAGTCAAATATACATTAGTTCACATAAATACACAAAATAAAGACACTTAATGTCTACGAAATTAATTGTTAAGGTTGTTAGTATGTAAATTAGGAAATTTTAATAAGTTTATGCAAATGTGGATTTTAATAATTAATAATTAAATTTTACTGAAGCAACACATTACTTGCATGAACTTACGGAATATTTCCAGTAAAACTCAGTATTTGAGTTAATATATGGTACAAGGAAGAAAATTGACAAATTTGTTACAGAAAATTCAAGAATAGATACAGTGATTTTGGTTAGACCAAATTTCTACCTTGAGAGGCGACGTAATCCACAAATTAGTTGGTTGGAGTACTTTAAAGATGTGATTGTCCCCATATTTGCTTCGCCGTTAGAAAGAATTCAACGCTGTGACCTTCTTGTTGATTGTAGTAACACGTCGCCGATTAACTTGTTTTATTTAATTAAAAACTTCACTTCGTGTTTTTAATCGCGTGTTGCACAAAATTTAGGATTCACTCGCGTTATTTATATTTGGTATTGTTGGAAATAGAATTCTCAAATGTTTATAGATTATTTCTTATATGATTTTAATTCGACGGAATGTTTATTTTATTCTGGGTATTTGATTACTTTTCTCGCTTAGATTGAACTATGATCAGATTGATCATCGATGGCAATTTTGATTCGATTCACTTTCGTAGTACGTTTTAAGTTAAATTATTGTACTCGATCGTTACACCGAAGAAAATGTATTTGTTGGTTCACCGATTCGATGTTAATCTTATTTGATGATTATTTCGGTAGAATCTCCGTTACTTGTGTCGACATTTTTTATTTAAAATTGTTCGAAATTTAGTTAAACGAATGTTTGCGTTTTTATGGTCACTAGTTTAGGTGGTTGATTGATGATAATTTCTTAATACGACCGTAATAAATTATTTGATGATGGTATTATTCCGGATCGGAAAGTAGAAAAAATATTACACTTTGGTAGATAATAGATAAGTTTTAGGTAGAAGTTATTTGGCTCGTTGATTTCAGGAGACTGACTTCATTTTTCCATCCCTCCTTTCAAATTTCTTTCCCTTGATGAGGTCATTTGGGTAGGAATTAATTTGTTATCTCTATATGAGTTTTATTTACAAAAATGCATATTAAACAGTTCCTTTGTTTCTTAGAGCGGTACTCGTTTGAATACGACATTATTACAAAGTAACTCTCTACAAATTAACTTAGTTTCAATAGAACCTAGTCATATGAGGATTTTATCACCTCTAAAGTATAATTTTGTTGATAATAATTTTCTCGCGGTGAGCGGACTGCGTATTTCATTTCAGCACAGGTGCGCTGTGCTACTATGTACATTTGTTCTTCAATGTAATAATTTGTAGTTATCTTTTAATAAAGAACGTCGATTGGCATAATATTCAAATATTAACATTTATAGTCGGATCCCGTTGACTCGAATTTATTTTTTTTAACAAATTCTATGTTTATATTGAAAATATGACATTTCTGATTATTATTTAATATTATTGAAGTGGATATTTTATGATAGCTTATAATATACGGCATCGCCGTAACAAGTGTTCAAAATTAGTTCATAATTATGGTTTACTTCATTTAAAAAAAAAGTCATTTTTTCGTGGTGGGGGTGCTAGCTTGACGTCAAGTTAGCACCCCCACCAAAGATTTATCTTTTATCACGAAACCGTTGTTGTTCAAAATTCGCGAATAGTGTTCAAAGATAAAAGAATATAGATCAGCATGGAAGAAACACCTTGAGAGAATGGATCATACCAGACTACCAAAGAAAATGTTCCAATATAAGCCCAGAGGAAGAAGATCTGTTGGCCGCCCCAGGAGAAGATGGCAGGATCAGATTGAGTGACGTAACGGACCACTGGTCTAAAACGTGCAGATGATGATGATGATGATGTGTTCAAAATTAGTTCATAATTATTATGGTTTACTTCATTTTAAAAAAAATTAATTTTTTCGAGGTGGGGGTGCTAGCTTGACGTCAACTCAGCACCCCCACCAAAGATTTATCTTTTATCGCGAAACTGTTGTTCAAAATTCGCGAATAGTGTTCAAAATTAGTTCATAATTCGTTCATAATTATGGTTTACTTCATTTAAAAAAAAAGTCATTTTTTCGTGGTGGGGGTGCTAGCTTGACGTCAAGTTAGCACCCCCACCAAAGATTTATCTTTTATCGCGAAACCGTTGTTGTTCAAAATTCGCGAATAGTGTTCAAAGATAAAAGAATATAGATCAGCATGGAAGAAACACCTTGAGAGAATGGATCATACCAGACTACCAAAGAAAATGTTCCAATATAAGCCCAGAGGAAGAAGATCTGTTGGCCGCCCCAGGAGAAGATGGCAGGATCAGATTGAGTGACGTAACGGACCACTGGTCTAAAACGTGCAGATGATGATGATGATGATGTGTTCAAAATTAGTTCATAATTATGGTTTACTTCATTTAAAAAAAAATTAATTTTTTCGAGGTGGGGGTGCTAGCTTGACGTCAACTCAGCACCCCCACCAAAGATTTATCTTTTATCGCGAAACTGTTGTTCAAAATTCGCGAATAGTGTTCAAAATTAGTTCATAATTATGGTTTACTTCATTTAAAAAAAAAGTCATTTTTTCGTGGTGGGGGTGCTAGCTTGACGTCAAGTTAGCACCCCCACCAAAGATTTATCTTTTATCGCGAAACCGTTGTTGTTCAAAATTCGCGAATAGTGTTCAAAATTAGTTCATAATTATTATGGTATATATGTCTTGTTTTTTTGAAGAGGTGGGGGTGCTAGCTTGACGTGGGTACAAAAACTTAAGAGTTGTCAAATTTTATACATCAAATTAAATTAATAAGAGTCGGTCATTAGTATATCTAATAAAAATTAATTAAAAATTAAACGTTCGTAAAAAAGATCTCGAAACGCGTCTAGTCATTTAATAAAGAATTTGGAGAAAAAGACTAATTTTTATTTGAATGAATAAAATTTTGATACCCTCGAAGTCCACAGGCGATTCAGAACGTCACCTTTTTGGATACTTACGGCTACTCTTATCCAGGGGGTTGGGTTGCTACGACACTTATTCAGAATAACGTACGAGAAACAGAAACAAGAACTCAGTTATATACATTTATTTAGTTTTACCTTGTACATTAAATTTGCAATGATGGTAAAATATTATGAATTCTTAAAATTAAAATGCATCCATCCCTTTCATACTTTTTAAAATTAATACAAATAATACAAAGACGTACATCAAAGTAATAAAATAATATGGTACCTTTAATGAGATTTACATACGCCCTCGAATTGGCGTTTCGCGGTGAGGCACTGGCGTTGCTTAGCGTAGCCGGAGCGGTGAGTGGGTGTTGTATCCAAAATGACGATGTGATCTTGAAAGTCACAGCAACTCTTCAAGTTTTCAGTGATGAAGTAAACGCGCATATTATTTGAAGATTTTTGTTGTTTAAATAATTCACGTTTAAATACACTTTTTATTCGCGAATTTCCGTTAGACTGTAGTTTTCAACAATAACTCGTTAAATTTAAATGTTTATTATTTGTTTTCGTTATTTTGAGAAAGGATTCAATTCGAACGTTGTTTATGCGAAAAGAAAGTTTAATAATCACTCACGTGATGGAATTTACACGTGCACAACGAATTTAGTTTACCACGAAGCACATGTATTTAACATTAGTAATTATTGTCTTTAATACTTAGTTTTTGCAGAAAATATTACGAGAATACGATAGTTGTACTATTGTTAATTCGATTTGATCCATTAAAAACATGATTATCATTTCGAATACTTCGATGTTAACAGATTTGTGATAATTAAACACACTTGAATTCAATTCAATTGCTTTTCTGATAATGTTACATTTTTCACTAATATTTTCAGGTATTTGTATTACCATTTTGATATCTTTTAAAAACAGATAAATCTTAAACAATTATTTCCACTTTTGATTCGTATCATTAATTTGATGCGAGCGTTATGGTTGTTGGTAGAACACTGTTCCCCCGCGCATTAGCATAATTCCCTCTTCGCGTATCTAAATGCAAGTTTGCCCTTGGCAACATCTCACGAATAGGACAGCCAATTAGAGAATTTTTAAATTGTATCTTGAATTTATAATATGAGACGGAAATAATGCGTTGAACTAGGATAGCCATAATCACTCGTTTTGGTTTTATGACATCACCTTTAATGTGAACACTTCGAAAAGTGCTTAAATAAACTTTTTTAATATACGGCGTAGTTGAATAATAGAATGATACTTTATAAATATGAACTTATGAGGATAACTATTCTTTTATTTTTTATAAAACTTATTACTTCAGTTATGAAATATTATTATTTCATAGCGATGATAAACAAGTAATTTACACAGGGTGATCTGAAATATTAAGTGTTTCCGATGGATTTTAACGGTCACCGTAACAAATTAACGATTGAATAATTGAATAATGAAAAATCGAACATTGAATAAGAATTTAACAGAACTGAATTATAATTGAATTAACGAAAATATTGAATTAAATTGATTGGTAACAGGTGAGTACATAAATCCATTTCGAAGACAAATTAAGGAGTGATGTTGAATTGTTTAAGTGTGTTTATTAAAATTTTGCAAAATGTTATGAATAGTTTTGTGATGAATTTATTTTTAATTATTTCTGTAATGTCGAAAGGTGTAATGTTGTAAAATTGACAGTGTAAAGTGTAATTGTGTCGATGTTGTGTGTACTTTGGGCAGCAAGACAATAAATGATGCAGATTCTGCCTACTTTTTGAGGCTTAACTTGAGGCTTAGCTTAAAGCTTAGCTTGAGGCTTAGCTTGAACCATAATTCAGGAAAATTATCACATCTAGTGACACCAATTTTCGCGCACAGTTTTCAAATATTCTGGAGTCCAGGTGAATGACTGACGTTTGCCACGACCCTTAGATTAAAGGTCTCAAGCCCCACGTTGGGCGTCAGTGAAAACAATTTTGATAAGAACGGTGAAACCCTCAAATCGCCACAGTCTCACGCTCGTGTATACAGGAGCTTACAAAATTAATTATTAATGTCCTTTGATGGTAATTTAGACTAGCTCTCGTTTTTCACGGAGGCTGGGTCGCAGGTAAGCTTTGGGGTAACGAAGGAAGTGCTCCCCGTAAATAAAACACAGAATTACAACAATAAATTTAATAAGTCGATAAAAAAAAGTTGATAAAAATATGTAACATTTAAAAAAAGGCGAAATCCATGATCCACATCGCTCAAAATTCTGGAAACAGATGTGTCCTTGAAGTTGAAAAGTACCTTAGCGTACCGTAGTTGTAAATATTATCGAGGCGTGAATAACAAAATCATGAACGCGACTGGGGTGTGGGGGGCCGACCGCTCCCGTTCCCCCAATAGAAACACTAATGCCGGACTCAAATCAAAAATTATTGCGCAGTCGGAACCTCCAGCAGTCTAAATCTTTAACTGAACATTTATAGCCACAAATATCACAATTAAACGGTTAATCCTTGGTATGAGTTCTTAAGTGCCTTCGCAGATTTACGCTCGCTGCAGTTTTATAATCACAATTTGTACAAATAAACGGTTTCTCGCCAGTATGAGTTCTTAAATGTAGGCGTAAATATGCTCTCCGCGCAGTTTTATAGTCACAATAATGACAAATAAACGGTTTCTCTCCGGTATGAGTTCTTAAATGTTGGCGTAAATCTGCTTTTCGCGCAGTGTTATAGTCACATATTTTACAAGTAAACGGTTTCTCGCTGGCATGAGTTCTTAAATGCATTTCCAAATTTCCGTTCCATGCAGATTTGTAGTCACAAATATGACAAATAAACGGTTTCTCGCCGGTATGAGTTTTTAAATGATGACGTAAATCTGCTTTACGCGCAGTGTTATAGTAACAAATTTTACAAGTAAACGGTTTCGCGCCAGTATGAGTTCTTAAATGCATTTCCAAATTTTCGTTCCGTGCAGATTTATAGTCACAAATATGACAAACAAACGGTTTATCGCCGGTATGAGTTCTTAAATGTTGGCGTAAATCTGCTTTTCGCGCAGTGTTATAGTCACAAATTTTACAAGTAAACGGTTTCTCGTCGGTATGAGTTGTTAAATGCTCGCGTAAAAGTGCATTCCGCGTAGTTTTATAATCACAAATTGTACAAATAAACGGTTTCTCGCCGGTATGTGTTCTTAAATGTTGGCGTAAATCTGCTTTGCGCGCAGTGTTATAGTCACAAATTTTACAAGTAAACGGTTTCTCGCCGGTATGGATTCTTAAATGCATTTTCAAATTTCCTTTGCGTGCAGATTTATAGTCACAAATATGACAAATAAACGGTTTCTCGCCGGTGTGCGTTCTTAAATGCATTTTCAAAATATAATTTTTTGTAGTTTTATAGCCACAAATATCACAATTATATAGTTTCTTGTCGGTATGAGCTCTTAAATGCACTATTAATGCTCGTTTTTGTGAAACTTGATATCCACAAATCGCACACTCAAAGATCTGCGTTGTTTGTTCAGTATCATATTCTTCTTTAATGTCAATAGAATGATGCAAATACTCTAAATTAAATTGCACATCGTCTAGATCTTCCTTTTTAATTACATAACTGCTACTTGAATTACATGGAATTTCCATAGGTTTAGAGGTTTCTTCCATAATTGGAAGCCCCTCCGAAGGAAGCACTTTTTCTGTAAACGATTCCATTTGGAGGATGTAAAACTGCTTCTGAAATGATACAAAATCACTTTTCTTAATGTTTGTGTAATGGTTTTAGAAAGCGACTTCTTCTACAAATTCACAGATAAGAGAATAATATGAAAATGTTGACTGTGAGTGGGGTAGAGCTGTAGCGAACCGTATGTATTCGTTACTGAGTAACGGGTGCGCCATCTAGTACCGAGTAACGAAACGTTACACTCGAATTTATTTCGTTACTCGCATTTTTCGCATACGCGCGCTTATTCGGTGAATTTAAAAACGTACGTTACAAAGAAGGATGTTTGTTTATTAAGTATAATTTGGAAATTCGTCGTCCAAGTTTTTTACTGTTTATTAAGGGAGTGAAAACGCAACTATGAACCAATACGAAAAACTACACCTTCAATTTTCTCGCTTTTCTATCAAAATAACGATCGGATGAACAAAAATAAAAATGTATCCTAAAGTGCCTGTTAGCTGTAGTAAATTATAATCTTATAATCTTATAAACTACATGTAAAATTTTAACGATTAAATTAAAAAGGCCATAAAATATACAAAATTTTGAAAATTCAAGAAAGTTTTGTACGCCTTCAAATTGATGTCAAACGATAGACAATTACAAGAGAAATTCCTTTATTATTTGGACCATGTTATGCAATAACAGACCAAACGCCAATATTACCAAAATTAAGTTATTAGTGCCATCTGATGAAGAAATAAAAAATCTATCTAAAAAAAAAATGGTATGGCATTATATGCTAATCCTACCTTAAAATATTCAAAAAACCTAACCGCCAAATAGCGTACTAACTAGTTTTAGTTTTGCATTAAAAGACTATCCTATTTTAATTATGCAATCAACGACCAAGTATCACAGAAGTGTCGTTTGGTCTACTAATGCAAAACAAAATCAGTTGTATAGAGTGAAACAGCACAGTCGCGTTTTACAATAAAAAACCAAGTATCACAGAAGTGGCGGTTGGTCTATTAATGCAAAATAGTGATATGTTGTTGTATACAGTCGACTTTTACAATATAAGACCAACAACCACAAATTGCGCCTGTCCAGCCAATAATAAATACGTATAATGTTCTGTACTTCCCCGAAAACATCACATCAAAAAGGGCGCAAAAGAAAGTATCCTGAACAGTCAAGGGAAGACAGGCAGCAAAAATGTAGGCTTATGTCAGTGCGAAAGGTAAACTTGTGGAAAAAAGGGAATTTAGGGATTATCGCTGCAAGTGCAAATGTTATGAAAAGATTTGCTTGGAAGATCGTCACAAGGTATATTTAAAGTTTTGGGGTTTGGAAACCTATACCGAAAAATGTCTATTTATATGTAATAATATTTCCACGAAACCTGTGGCAAGAAAAAGAGTAAAAGGACCAACAAATCGTAAAATTACACGAACTTATTCCTTATTAAACGTGCCAGTATGCAAAGGACTCTTTGTTGAAACATTGAGAATTTCCAGTTGTCGAGTTGATTCATACTTAAAGAAAAATACAAACCTTGAACCAATAAAAGACAAGAGAAGTATTAACTGTGGTGGAAAGAATAAGATATCTCAAGCTGACGAAAATAACGTTATAGAGCATATACAAAAGTATCCCAAATACAAATCCCATTATTGCCGTGAGAAAACGACGGGGAGGGAGTATCTTTCAAGTGATACTACTCTTGCAGTTATGTATAGTATGTACTCGTACAAAGAGGAATATCCTAATCCCGTATCTTTGTCAAAATATAAAGATGTTTTTTATAAAAAATTTAATTTACACCGAAAACCACTACATAAAGATACATGCAACAAATGTGATTCACTATCGGCTCAATCTGCTTCAACTACATCCGCCGAGTTGAAACTTGACCTACAGAAAAAACATAAGGAACACCTCGATGATGCAAACAGGGCACGATCATTGATGAAAGCTGATCTGAAACGAGCAAGTGAAAATGAAACTCTTGAGGTTTTAACATTTGACATGGAAAAGACTTTACCACTACCGCGCATACCAACTAACATTGTCTTTTACAAAAGACAGTTATGGCTATACAATCTAGGTATACACTCAGGCCAAACCAACCGTGGATATTGTTATGTTTGGTTAGAAGGAGAAGCTGGAAGGGGTGCACAAGAAGTTGGGTCTTGTATCAGAACACATGTAAGAAAGCACCTAAGTGAAAAAGTAAAGGAACTGATTGTATGGTCAGACTCATGTGGAGGGCAGAACCGTAACATGAAAATTGTTTTACTATTTAAAACAATTTTAGAGACCCACCCTGACATTGAAAAGATTACCATGCGATATCTTGTACCGGGACATACATATCTACCCAACGATTCAGATTTTGGTGACATAGAGTGTGCTCTTAAGCTACACAATAGATTGTATACCCCAGATGATTACATTAATGTAATGATGGGCGCAAGAAACCGAAATAAATTTATTATTACTCGTATGCAGAAAGAAGATTTTGTTAGCGTTTCTAAACTGGAACAGGGTATAATATATAGAAAGAAAGATTGTAATGGTGACAAAGTTAGCTGGTTGATGACTAGAGAAATAGTAATAACAAAAAATATGCCGTTCACTGTTGAACTATCTAAGACCTTCGAAGGGAAGTCTCAAATGCTGAACATCGAAAAAGAAAGTTCACGCCGTACAACTCGTGGAAGGCCACGGAGAATACCTCTTGAACCAATAAATGTTACTGAATCACCAGATGGAATACCTGCACTCTTTAAGCAGGAGCTAGATCCCCTTTGGCCAAATGGAAAGCCAATTTCTGCACCAAAGTTGGCTGATTTAAGATCAATGCTTCATCTCATTCCAGGTGATGCTCAACAGTTTTACTTCAGTTTGACTGCAGATAATGCTATTACTGATGACATTGATGGCTATGATGGATATGTTGATTTTAACGTAGAGTTAGAGTAAAGAACAGTTCTATACGTTTAAAATAATAAATAGTTTATTGCGTTTTATTTACGTTCATTTGTAATATTTTTAATGTAAAAAATAAAATTTGAGTTTCTTTAAATGCGTTTATTAAAAGGTAACAGTATTTTTTATTTCATAAGCAGCACTGCAGCAACTCTTAAACGATTTTTGGTTCTTGGTCTTTTATTGCTTAACTGAAATAGCCCTATGTCGGAAAATTTTCCGCTTGGTTTATTATTGTATATCAGAAACAGGTCCATAACTAGATTTGTAATACAAGACCAAGCACCAAAATGCTGATTTTTCATGTTTATGTTTAATATTTTTGTTTGAAAATAAACCCAAAAGCACAGTTTTACAATATCTATAGATTTGCGAAAAAACAATTTGAAAATATCAATTTGAAAAATTATGGTAAGGTAAAACACTAAAAGTGCTCTCCTGAAAACTTTGGTAAGTGGCGCTTGGTCTGTTATTGCATAACATGGTCCATTTTAACTCTGTACAGAAACAAAATTAATAATTAAATTAATTTTTTTTAATAATTACGAAAGTTGTAAATAAACTCAAAAAACCCGGGACAAGAAGCAATATGTACATATTAATATTGCAAATCGCCAGTCGGTACTTTTTGAAAAGCGATATATCACATTCCTGGTATCTTATTAGATAAAGATAAACCGAGTGTTTTATAATAAAGTCGATTCTATTTATTATAATTTTACTTTCGTTGTTTTATTTAAATGTAAATTTAAATGTACATTTAAATGTACGTTGGCTCCCGAAAATAAAAACTTTTTGTGTTAAAAATGCCGAAAACGGTTTTTGAAAAAAGTCGTATTATTATTATACCTATCCGTTTCTAATATAAACAAATTCGGTCAGATTTATATAAAAATGATTTATTTAAAAATTTAATTTTTTCATTTATTTAAATTAATAGATAATTAAAAATCCAGCGAGATATAATAAAATGCATAATCATTCGTAATATGATAAAGAGTCTATTAAACACAAGTCTGGTTCAAAATACGGAAAAGTGAGAAAATGCACCTTACGCAGCTTTGTACATATGTAATGTATAAGTATGTTTCTACAAATTACGAAAGTAACGAGTAACGTAACGATATGATAGTAACGGGTACTAATTGTTATAGTAACGAATACATACGGGTATGCTTTTTTTCGTTACTTTTACACCTCTAGAGTGGGGTTATGCTTATTAAATTAAGACAGCGCCATCTAATAATGTTCAGACTAACTTTTTTATTTCTCCGATTAGAATAAAAGCAAAGAGGTGTAGCCTTCAAATTGTTTCTTATGACATTTGGCGCTACAGAACGTTTTCTTTTAATTACTACGACCTAAAATTGCGATTCTGTTTTAAAATTAATAATTCAAGTTTTGAATTACATACCTATTTTTAGAATAGGTTTACATTTTCAAAATTTGTTAAATTTTGATAATGTTTGGGAAGGTCGAGGTTATCAGAAAGCAAGCGCACAGCTGAACGTGTGGATTTTTTTCGTAAGTAAATTGAGAGTTTTCTTGGTAGTTTATTTGATTATAAAATCAAACCGAAGCATCTAATTACTGTTTTTATGAGATATAAATTATCGTAGTAATTTATCGAAGTCGGATTGCCGGTATTAAGTAATAGAAGCTGTTTTTATGATTTGGAAAAACGTGTGTGTTTCAACGTCCCGATTACTAATTTTCCGTATGGAAGCTAAAAACGGTCAGAGATTAATAATCAATTATTCGATTTGGGAAAGTTACTTACTGCGTGATTTTCAAGTAGCACGAATTGTTATTTTTTTTTGGATGTTTATCATCAACTTTGGTTTACCGCAATTATCAACTAAAACATCTGTAAATTGTCAACGTTCGGATTCGATCTGAGAGCACAATATCAATATTACAACCTAACCTGCAATCGACAAACCTACCAGGGGCGTGCCGATAACAAGATTGTAGGGTGAGCAATAACTTTTGTATTTACACTGTTTTTTTTCGGGGTTGGTGATACCGCCGAAATTATTCCTTGTTTCGTGGTGTATAGTGCGCTGGCGATATTGTTTTGGCTTCTGAAGAAACGAAGTTCGACCTAACTTTATTTATTTGTAAAATAGAGAGGTAAATCCTCCATGTGAATTTGGGGTTTTTATTTAAATTGTTTTTTTGATATCAAATTGTTTTTGTATAAATAGATTTGATTAGTTTGGACGCAATATTTTTGATCAATTTGTGTATGATAATTTTGGTTATCTACGACAACCAGGTAACCACTTGTACAGTGCGAGAGCTTTGTAATAATTTTTATTCTGGATTCACCGACAGCTCTATTATACGTTTACTTTATTACCTGGACGGACGGTAGTCTTGATACCCAAAAAAATTTTTGTTTGCCCGTCTACTCACTGTTCGGAAGCAGCTCTTATCCCGTCCTTCGGAGGTGGTTCTTACACTTATTTGAGCGAAGACAAAATGAATAAAAAACACAGATTGCAAAATATACATTTAATAGATTAAAAATATTAAAAAACCTGTACAAATTCGATAATTTTAAGCATATCAAAATATTTGTTATCTTATAAATTAAATCATTCGCACTATTCATACTAGTAAAATTAATGACATATTTTATAATTAATTTGGCAAAACACAATACATTAAACATTGAAAGAGCTGATTAATATGAAAGATTTGATAAAATTATTTTCTGTTTGCATTTTATTTTCACATACAACAAAACGAAATACCTTGATTACATGTGTTGTAGTATTGTAAACAATTGGAGCGAGGCGTGGACATCATTTACAGCTGGCGAGGTCATCACAATTACGTTATTTGCCGCTCGGTTGTGACAGGAACAAAAATAATGTGGATTTAAGCATTTATAGTTTTTGCGCGCAATTTTACCAACTTTATTTTCCGTTTTGGGTTACACTTTATAATTGTTTTTTCTGGGTTATTTGTAATGTTTTTACGTGGAGATTTTAGCATGTATTTACGATAACCCGCACTAATAAAGACGTAATTGTTTACTAATAGAATTATTTCAGTACAAATTTGTACTTTATAGTTAATTGCATGTAACTTTTATTGTTCTAAGCACTACGATTAACGTTTAATAGTGATAAAATTCGAGTTTTAACAAATTATATTCATCACATTTATTTAAGTATCTATTTTTGCACGTGGATGATTATTTCACCGCATAATATTAAATTATAACGATTTGTTTTCACACATTTACCGATTAAGATAATTATTTAGAGATAATTAATTACTTTAAAATTGAAGATACCAATTTTAATACACTTTTTAATTTGTTTTTCATAAGTGCATGAGTGCAGCTCGAACCAGTTGTATGCCCACACTAAAGACAATATCCTCATTCCCCCCGCTAATTGGTATTGCGCGTACAGTTTTATATAAATTTTACGTTTAGAGGTGTTGATTCAACAAAGAACGCATATATTAAAATGAACTGACGATAGTTGACAACAGCAAACCGCTGAGTTTAGTGCTTTTTCTTAGCGAGAAGCGGAGAAATTATGACCTCATCTTTTAGATTTATTTTTTGAAATAATTACGCTTAACTTATTTGATTTTAATATTATAGAATTACTTTTCTTTTAATTTTAATCTTTTTTCTTTTCTAAAATTGGTGAAATATGGGGAAGCGGTAACACGCTTACTTGTTAAAAAAAAAACAATAAAAAAAAAATGAGATTTACTATCTCTTCTTTATGCTTAATTTAACTTAACCTACAAGAAAGGAAAGAATGGTACGCTAAGTTGGAAGAAAAAATTATAATACAATAATAATACCCACTCATTGCCTTCTTTGTAACTCAAAGTACAATGGTGGATAATGCTGTTGTTGGACGCCACTTGTTCTTTGGTACATCTTCTGAAGCAGAGCAAGAGATCTTTAGAAGAGTGGAGGATGTTTCATGAGGTATAGTCATTTTGAAGTTTATTTCCCAGTCTTCGGAAAACAACAGTCAAAAGCAATGCTTTGGCGAGAATGAGCCTTAGCGCGAATCCGAGATCATCGGGCCAGGTGTATCACACAGGCTAAGCAAAGGCTCAACTTACGCTAACCTTGAACAAGGATAATAATTTCAATGACTTATACGACATAAGATGAAGCATTCGAACGAAGCATATTTACAAGTCGAAATACTAGAAGGGGAGTTGTATTCCATCAATCATATTTACACATTAGAACACAAAAAAATTTTTGGTACTCAACTCATCAGATTTACATGTTGAACCACCCATACAAAAATAAAACTTCAACTTATCATATTTACACTTTAAAATTTGCACCAACAAGAGGAAAGATTAAGTAAGTGGAACTAAAGAACTCCATTCTTCATTTTACCCAAGAAAAGTTTTAATATTTTTTGGTATGAAAATTATTCTTACATTCCTCTATTTTGTTTATAGAAAACTTTGATGTTAATTTAAATAATTATGTACAAGTCCTAAAATTCATCAGAACAGGTTGTGAAGTGATCTAACCAACCATTCAGAAAGACGGATTTCAGCGAGAACGGGTCTTAGCTCGAATCCGAGATCATCGGGCCAGATGTTCCGTACAAGCTTGGTTTCCAAATTACTGGAGTTAGTCGAAGACATACAACCATAGTCGACATAGAATCGAATATATTTTTTCTTAAAAAAGATTTTTCTTGTTGGCACTGAGCCTATTCTCGTTTTACGAAACAAATATAATTATTTGTTTTTCTACGATAATAGTGGTCAAGATGACGCAGTAGTATGAGCATAATTCCACTCACAAAGATCCGCCTTGTTGCATTCAGTGATCATTAGAGCTGGTATCACGCTGAATACCAATTTGGATCAAGTGACTTCGCTTCTGGATTTCATGTATAAAAATTATTAATATACTCATTTATTTAACTGCCTTCGGAATATTCTTTCAAATATTAATAGGATATTATAATAATAGTATGTAATTTAAACAAAATTATTGGATATAGATACGATAATATTATTTGGTAGATACGATTAAATTGATTATTGAGATACGATAATATCATTTGGTAGATACGATTAAATGCTTATTGAGATATTATAAAATTATTAGGTAGATACGATTAAATTCTTATTGAGATACGATAATATTATTATGTAGATACGATTAAATTCTTATTGAGATACGATAATATTATTATGTAGATACGATTAAATTCTTATTGAGATACGATAAAATAGTAGTTAGATACGATAACATATTTATAAGATACGATAAAATAGTAGATAAATACGATAAACTATTTAATGGATTAGACAAAATTATTAATTCGATAATATAAAATTATGACTGGATAAGACAAAATATTATTTGATAAGACTAAATTATCTATAAGACAAATTATTAATTGATAAGACAAAATTATTCATAAGACAACAATATTAACACCCGTAATTAAAAATATTTAATAACTAAAAGGGGTACTATGTAGACAGGGAGATAATTTTGGGTTTCCAAAATCTACTATGTAATTTAAGTTGGGATATAATGGATAATTCTTACTTATGTACTTAAAATTATAAGAAAATGTACAAATAAATAGGTTAATTTAAACTAATAATATTAGGAACGTTGGGGTTGACTTTGTTTAAAAATCAAGTGATGCTTAATGGTTAAAGTTATAATTAATTAACTATAATTAGCTTGAATGATTCTTAAAATTAATTAAACAAGATTATTTTATGATTATAAAAATTTTAACTTTATGAGTAAGGTTAGGGGACTATTCTAAATTTAAGGGGGGGGCCTGGTTTTTCAATTATCCGCTGGTTAAACTCAGGAAAACTTACGATCGTATTACGTATCAAGTCGACTCGGCAACAACGTCACAGATCAAATTTACAAGCGATATTATTGGAGTTTCCTTGAAAGTAATAATTTACCAACTCTTTATCGGCGAACCGTAGTCAGTATTTAATGAATGAGCTTTTTCGACTGGGTCGAAATTCCCGTATTATTTACTCAATTTATTCTTAAAACTATGTTGTTAAAATCAAATACTTAGCTATTGGTATTTGTCAATTAATTTGCGAATCAAATTTACAGGCATAATTAATTAATTACCAATGTAAGTAATAATTACCAATATTTTATTGGTTGGTCTTAATCAGAATTGTAAATGATAGTAATTTCAATTATTTATTATAATGAGTCATTTATTTTAGAGAGATAATTTAGATAGGTTAATAATATATTCATTTTATTGATAATACGAAATTTTATTTAGGAAACAGCTTATTTAAAACATTATTAAATTTAATTTCGTAATTACAAATGTCTTTCCGAAGTTATTATTATTTTAATTATGGTATCATTTACGCTTATTTTTTTTACTAAAAAAATTTATATTGTTAACACATTTTATAATGTTTACTTTTGTTTATTAGAAAAGAAAAGACACGTAAAGTTTGATAACATTTCTCAAACAAAATTCTTTATTCAAGGCTATGACTCATTATGCTTCGTTAGGGATGTACAAAGTAGATTACGTACGAAGAAAAATAAAAATTTTCTGTAATAATCTAATAATTACTTTTTAGACCTTCTTAATAAACACAAATCATATTTACAAGTGAAATTAAAAGCTCTCTGAAGTAAGTAATTATTTACCAATCATTTATTGGCAAGTCATAATTAGGATTTGAAAAGCAATGAAGTCATATTAATTCAATTATTCTTCCTTAAGAATCATTTATTAATTTAGATTATTAACGGGATCTTTAATTACTCATGTAATGGTAATTTGACATGGTATATTTTAAGAAAAACAATTTATTTATATAATAATAGTGTAAATTGTTCTTAAATTTGGAAAACTAAAAAATTATTAAGTTAGTCTTAGTTATTTTGTAAGTATACGAATTTAATGAGAAAAAACTTTATTTTAATTTTATTACCATGACGATGATTTTTAATAATAATAAAACATATACCCGACACTTAGAGTGAATAATTTCTGCATAGCAAACGCTTTGTTTACTTTACTGACATCATTGTCAGGGAGGTACAAAGCAAAAACAATTTCAGGAAAAAATAAAATTTTATTTCGAGACCCATAATAATATACTCCATTAGTCAAAATTAGAGAATTCTCCTTTTCTTGTATCCGATCGCATTGATGTATAATTAAAAATTTATTTTATACCAATTTTTAATATGTAGTTATACATACTTGTAGTACAAAGTTTTAAATTCTTTATTAATTTAATTTCCATTACCCAAAAGTATTTTGATAATTACGTAAACCCATTTGGCACTTAAATAAAAACACCATACATAAAAATTTACTATTCAATTTAAAAAAGTTTATACGTTATGTTAGATAAGCTACGCATTTATAACACAAGGTCAAGCAGGTTTGAACTCGACTCATGCAACGTTATCATTAGGTATTACTGAAAAATTACAACTAAATTTCTTTATTTATTAATTTATACTTTTAAATTATAGTTTTATATTGTGACTGGGTTTACCTTTTAAAATTATTAATCTCTCATATTCAAATAAATTTAGGTTTTGGCAGAAAATGGGTACTTTTTAACCACATGCTTTGATGATCTAATAAATTATCAACACTGCATTCTTCGTATTTATACTACAGTGTGGTGATCACATAACAGCTGTTTATCCGCATTTATTTCATTTTAACAAACCAGTTGTATTAATTTTTAGTTCATGTATGAACTAACAAAAAATTTTTACTTTAATTTTTCATATTATAATCAATTTATTAACTTAAGTTTACCTGTTAATTTAAATATTACCAAATTAATTTTTTTTAAAAATCGTGATTTAGTATTTAAATCTTTTACGTTTATTTAATAAATAATAGTTTATGTATTTTAGATTGTTCAAAGTTAAATACATTACTTTAAGAAAGATTTAATTGTTATCTTTTATCTTGATTCTTATGCAAGCTATTTTAAACTCGAGGTCAATGTAAGTGTAAATGCGATTTCTATACTGAAGTTGTTCATAATTTACCTTGCAGGATAAGTAGCAACTATTTTTTAGAAAGAAAACTTAAACTTTTGAGTTACTTGGGGACCTTTTTTATAGTTTCAACAATTTCATGTTATGACATGAATGTTATTTAACTCACTTTTGGATTATGCCTCGTGTTTGAATTAATTATTTATTTTAAAAGTCAACTGCTATTTGTCTTATTTATTTAATTTGATTATTTATTCTTCTTAACTTGCTCATAAAATAATTTGTTTAATTGGGTGATAACTTTTTGATTTTACAATTTAACTCATAGGCGAATTACTGTATTAGTTATTATTTTTTTTTCATTAACATAATTTATCAATTTCTGGAAGCATCGTGAGACAAAAATTATCTGAAAGTTAGCTACTCTTCCAAAAAAATTTCTATCAGCACTAAATTTTCCACAAATCTAGTTAATTAGCTATTTTAACAGATTGGCAAAAAATCATCTCGCTACCAGATTTAATAATTTGATTTTGGTCTTGTTAAAATAAAATCGTGATTTATTTTTTAATCGCCAAATCAGTGACATTATTAAATTTGATTTTTATATTTCTTTAAAGCAAGTTTGTGAATCTCTTTCAAACACTGTCGTGATTATTTTTTAACCCTTTAAAAGATAATTATGGTTCTTTATTTCTAGAACACCACAAAAGATAATAGATAAACATTCCTTTTTGGAACAATTAATTAAGATACCAACTAAAAGATAAAATTTAAGGTAAATTCATAATAAGATAATGAGGTACTTGATTATTGGAACTCTGTATTTTGTCTTTTGACAGAACACATACGACAATGAATCCTCAAAAAAATAACGAATGGGCAATTATTTAAGGTTGTGACCCAATTTAGAATATTAGTCTCGTGTAACTAGTTACCATCGCCAAATCTTTTATAATTGGTTCGCCCTTATTGTAAATTTCTTATTGACCAGTCAGCTTTTATAACTTTAGGAAAACATAGACTAAACAAAAATTCTCTTCATGTGGAATTTTCTAACCGACAAATATAATTTCCGTTTGTTGCCATAGGTAAAATATTTATGCAAGTTTTTATTATTTATTATTATTAAATCATTAGACAAAAATTATTTAATTTGATACTATAAACTTATTAATAGGTATTTTTAGTTGATTCTCTTTTTATAAAATAATTTTGTTTTTCACTTCACACTCAAGAGTTTATTTAAGATTACAATTACCTTTGAGTGACTTGATTTGTCATAACCAATTATTTTCTGTAGATAGTTTACAGGTTAACATCCCAAAAATTCAATTTACTAGATGCTTGTGCAATTTTATTAATTTATTGAAATTAGAAGATAATAAGACAATTTATTTTACTTAGGATTTTAAAATATTACTTGATAAATTTTACTTGATAAATTTTAATTAAATAAACGATATTAGTTTTTGAAATTACACCCAAGGATTTATTTACAACTATAATAATAATATTGATTTTAATTTTTAGATTAGATTTTACGTTAATTACCTTTTGGGCGGGATGTAGTTTTGTGTCTTACCCAGGACATTAACATAATAATATTAGTGAATTTAAGGGCTTTGAACTTTCTTAAGGTCCTTAATATGCCAGTTGCCTATATTTTTACCCTTTGCATCTTGTAATTCATAAGTTACATTACCTACTTTTCTTATTACTTGGCATTTAACAAATTTAGGCGCTAGCTTTGCCATGAATTTATTGCCTGCGTTTGATAAAACATAATTTTTTTTCCAAACGTAATCATTTACTTGGAAAGATAAGGGTCTTTTTCTCAAATTATAATGATGTTTTCCTTTATTATAAGCTTTAGTTAAAAATTGTCGAACATTTTGAAACAATTCTGGTAATTGTTGTTGATCTTTGTCCCAACGAATTTGTTTATCTTTATCAATAGTATCAATGCCTTTTAAAGTATTTCCATAATAGTCACCTGAAATTGGTATGTACCGTCCAAATACAAGAAAAGAAGGCGAAAATCCTGTTACTTCACTTTTTGAAGTATTTATTGCAAAGGCAATTGATTGGACATTTTCATCCCACTCAGTATGATCTTCCTTTATATAGGAGGAAATAGCCGTTACTAGAATACGATTTATTCTTTCAGTGGGGTTATTTTGCGGGTGGTATTTAGCATTATAAATGGTACTTTGGATTTTAAATTCAGCTAGACATTCTTTAAATTCTTTAGAAATAAATTGGACACCATTGTCACAGATAATCATTTGAGGCACACCAAAGGTGGTAAAATAATGATTTTTTAGGTAGTCAATAATTTTGTTAGAGGTAGCTTTTGTTAGAGGATGAACGGTAACATATTTGGTAAAATAGTCTGTAACCACTAGTAAATGCTGATGGCGTTTCTTTTTTGACATTGGTAAGGGACCCAACAAGTCCATAGAAATTACTTGAAATGGATATGACACTTTTTTTTGTTGACCCATTAGCCCAGGCCGAGCGCTTTGCGAAGATTTTTGCGAACTGCAAATATCACAGTTTTGAACATACTCTTTTATATCATGGGCCATTTTTGGCCAGTAGTACAGTTCGGACACACGCGCCATGGTTTTGAAAATACCTAAGTGGGCGGCCTTTGGGTCATTGTGCAGAGTTTTTAAAATGTCTTTACGATGTGCTATTGGAACGACTATTTTCCACTCGGATAAGTTAGCTGAATTTACTAAGTTAGTAGGAACGAATTTATAAATTATATTATCTTGAATTTTAAATGACGGGTATTCCTTTGGAGTGTTTGTTATTTTTTCGATTAATTCATTATACCATTGGTCTTTTTGTATTAAGTTTAAATCTAATGAACAAACTTCGCGATTTTTAGAGACCGCTTTGGCTTCTAGTGTGCTAATGCACTGTTGAACATAATTTATGACTTGTTTTCGCGCTTGTTTAATAGTATCTTGTCCATTCGTTTGGACATCATCCAGTTTAAGCAAATTTCTCGTTAGCATCTCATCCAGATACTTATACTGCCTGTCCTCCGGCTCTCCCTTGAAACTCTCCACCTCAATCATAATCCCCTTTACGTCACTTAGAATAGTATTCAGGGACTCATTTGATAGGCCGTCCAAACCCATTATACAAACATCGCGGGATAACATATCGGGAACGATATTTAATTTCCCTGGCCGATGTTGTATATCAAAATCATATTGAGCCAATTTTAATGACCAGCGGGCCAATCGCCCGGTGGATTGATCGAATTGTTTCAACCATTTTAGAGCTGAGCAATCAGTAATTAATGTAAATTTTAACCCTTCAATATAACCTCTAAATTTATTAATTGCAAACAAGACACCTAAAAGTTCACGCTCCGTGGCGTGGTATTTTTGCTCTGTGGAGGTTAACGCGCGTGAGGCGTAGGCTATAGGGTGCTCTAACCCTTCTTTCTTCTGAAATAAGACAGCCCCGCAACCTACTCCGCTAGCGTCCGTTTGTATATAAAAAGGCTCAGAAAAATTAGGAGATATCAAAATAGGAGCTGTGGATATTAATTGTTTAATTTGCTCAAAAGATTTTTCGGCTTCGGGAGTCCAATCTATAGTTTGGCCTTTCTTTTTATTTTTTATCAAAGCAGTAATAGGAGATGAGATGGTAGATAGTTGTGGCATAAAAATTCTATAATAACTTATAAGACCAATTAAACGTTTGACTTCAGTAGTATTTTTAGGAGTTTTAAATTTTTGTATTGCTTCGACTTTAGCCGGATCAGTTTGCAACCCTTTTTCTCCTACTATGAATCCCAAGAAGGTTAGTGATTTTTGACAAAAGTTACATTTTTCTAGATTGATTCGAAAGCCTGCTTCTTTTAATTTTTCAAATATTTCAGTCAAGGTTTCTAAATGTTTCTCAAAAGTGGGAGAAGCAACAATTATATCGTCTAAATAGACGAATGCTTCCTCCTTGTGTAAAATAGGGCCTAAAATTCTATCCATAACCCGCTGCAATGTCTGTGGGCTATTGCTCAATCCAAAAGGCATCACGACGAACTCATACAAACCCTTGCCAGGTATGCAGAAAGCTGTCTTTTGTTTACTTTCGTCGTCTAATTTTATTTGCCAGAAGGCCTTACGTAAATCGATGGAAGAAAAATATTTAGAATCACGCAAACGAGTCAATATACTATCTGTTCTAGGCAAGGGATACGAGTCCTTGACAGTCACCGAGTTAAGTTTACGACCATCGAAACACGCACGAAATTCACCATCTTTTTTCTTAACTAATAATACTGGAGACGAATAGGGGGAATGTGATTCTTGGATTACTTTATCCCTTATCATTTTATCAATCTCTCGAGTTAAATGTTCTTTCATCATAGGACTCAAAGCGTATTGCCTTTGTTTGAAAGGTAGAGAATTTCCCGTATCTATTCGATGCGTGACTCCTATAACGCATCCAGTGGCAGCTTTAGATATTGATTCTAATTTATTAATTACTTGTTCTAATTGACCCTGCTGCTTGTGAGTTAAAGACATTTGATTTGTTTCTGTAATACTATTTATTTGAATATTTTTTGGAATCTTCCACGAAAAATTGGAAAAATCAATTGTTAAGTTAAAAATTGAACAAAAATCTGTTCCTAATATTATGGAACTATCGATGGTAGGTACCAAATAAAATTTTACATTACGAATTACCTTATTTATTGTGACGGCCAAATAAATTTCTCCAATAATTTCAGCAGGGGCACCATTTGCTACGCTTATATTTTTGACATTAGATTTATTTATTTTTAAAGAAAATTGTTTAATTAGTTCAATGCATTTTTTTCCTAAAATTGAGACATTACTACCGGAGTCTATCAACGCCATAAATGTTTGGTTACAAACTTTAAGTTGTAGATAAGGTCTATTATCGAAAGGTTTTTTCGAAAAAGTTGTCGCAACGGCTTGCGTTTCTTTTTGTTGTTTAAAAAATAAATTAATTGTTTGCATCCCATAGCAAACGTTGCAAGTATCCCATTGGGAGGAATCAACCTTAAAATTATTAGTGTATAATTTTTTTTTTTTTTTAACAACGACTTTCCGAGGCGACTTCTTCCAAATTCGCGACTTAATTAAATCGACCCGTATAGCACTAATTGCCTGTCGGTTACTTCGGGTTCGCTTGCAGGGACTAATGCAATGGTTTTCTCGACACTCGTGCCCTGTTCTGGAGTATCGAGTTTCTCGTTTTTTGTCTTAATGGGGGAAGATATTTTGGATTTACAAGTTGTACAATCTTGTTTATAAATTCCGGGTGACCCGCAACCGTAGCAAAAAGGTTGTCGTTTTCTTTCAGAACATGAAAAATAAACATGACCAATTTGTTGGCAATTCCAACATGTAGGATTTACCTTATTTATTTCAACTGGAAGTGCTGTAGAAGTACTAGGTTTTGAGGAATCTACTTGAACTTGGAACATTCTTTTTGTCAGGTAATTAATTTTATTATTAGGTTTTACTGGATAGGTTAAAGTCTGATCTTGAAGCTCTTGTATTTTCTTACATTTAGATTTTAAATCAAACAAAGTGTTATTATGCTGTAATACTACATGGTTAGCAAAAAAAGGATTTAAATTACGAACGATTTGTTTTACGATATCTTTTTCGATTGTTGGTGTTTCAAATCGGCTATATAAAGATACTATATTGTCTATAAAGGCTAACACATTTTCATTTGGGTTTTGCACCCGCTTATTAATTTGTTGCAGTAATTGATATTCATAATCCGAGGGCAAAAATTCAAGTTTGAACAAATCAACAAATTCTTTCCATGTAGTACTTTTTGCTTTAGCACTTCTACAAAATTTAATTCCCTCCCCCGTAAATAAATCATGGGCTGAAGTAAATAATTCATCTTCAGTGACTTGTCTAGCTATACGAAGATCTTCTATTCGTTCAAGAAAATTCATAGGGTCTTCTTTTGACGAATGACCGGCAAATTTAATATCCCATTTATAAATTGGAATATTTTTTACTGATTTTAATTTTAATTTATTATTAGATAGATCTTGGGGTTTATTTTGTTTTGATTTAATTATATAATTGTTTAATTCTTTTTCCATATTTTCAATACATTTTTCATAATCGGCGATTTCGTCATCATTTTTATCAAATGTTTCTTTTTTAATTATTGATACGCGTTGATCCGCAGTAACCGAGCTTTAGTTGCTTCTATATTATTCGCCGTTAACCCGCCTTGAATAATATTAGCTATTTCCGATAGCGTAGTGTTTAATTGATCAGTGTTAATTTTCCACGTATACGGTACACTAGTAATCGGCACATATTGTTCCATTAACCCTATCAATAATTGTTCGTTGGCCATACGCGTTACGTGAGATTGCCCGTTACGAATTTCGATCTCAAATTTCAATTCGTCATTTGTTAAATATATCGGGTCCATTTTGCGTTATTATGTGTTTACTTAATTATTACTAACAAAAAATTCTTATGCTGAAAGAAAAAGTTTTCTATTCATCCACCTTCAACTCAAATAAGCTTTTTCGCATTTTTCTTTTTTAAAAATTCGAAGCCCATAGGTTGGAAGCCATTATTACCTGGACGGACGGTAGTCTTGATACCCAAAAAAATTTTTGTTTGCCCGTCTACTCACTGTTCGGAAGCAGCTCTTATCCCGTCCTTCGGAGGTGGTTCTTACACTTATTTGAGCGAAGACAAAATGAATAAAAAACACAGATTGCAAAATATACATTTAATAGATTAAAAATATTAAAAAACCTGTACAAATTCGATAATTTTAAGCATATCAAAATAATTGTTATCTTATAAATTAAATCATTCGCACTATTCATACTAGTAAAATTAATGACATATTTTATAATTAATTTGGCAAACCACAATACATTAAACATTGAAAGAGCTGATTAATATGAAAGATTTGATAAAATTATTTTCTGTTTGCATTTTATTTTCACATACAACAAAACGAAATACCTTGATTACATGTGTTGTAGTATTGTAAACAATTGGAGCGAGGCGTGGACATCATTTACAGCTGGCGAGGTCATCACAATTACGTTATTTGCCGCTCGGTTGTGACAGGAACAAAAATAATGTGGATTTAAGCATTTATAGTTTTTGCGCGCAATTTTACCAACTTTATTTTCCGTTTTGGGTTACACTTTATAATTGTTTTTTCTGGGTTATTTGTAATGTTTTTACGTGGAGATTTTAGCATGTATTTACGATAACCCGCACTAATAAAGACGTAATTGTTTACTAATAGAATTATTTCAGTACAAATTTGTACTTTATAGTTAATTGCATGTAACTTTTATTGTTCTAAGCACTACGATTAACGTTTAATAGTGATAAAATTCGAGTTTTAACAAATTATATTCATCACATTTATTTAAGTATTTATTTTTGCACGTGGATGATTATTTCACCGCATAATATTAAATTATAACGATTTGTTTTCACACATTTACCGATTAAGATAATTATTTAGAGATAATTAATTACTTTAAAATTGAAGATACCAATTTTAATACACTTTTTAATTTGTTTTTCATAAGTGCATGAGTGCAGCTCGAACCAGTTGTATGCCCACACTAAAGACAATATCCTCATTCCCCCCGCTAATTGGTATTGCGCGTACAGTTTTATATAAATTTTACGTTTAGAGGTGTTGATTCAACAAAGAACGCATATATTAAAATGAACTGACGATAGTTGACAACAGCAAACCGCTGAGTTTAGTGCTTTTTCTTAGCGAGAAGCGGAGAAATTATGACCTCATCTTTTAGATTTATTTTTTGAAATAATTACGCTTAACTTATTTGATTTTAATATTATAGAATTACTTTTCTTTTAATTTTAATCTTTTTTCTTTTCTAAAATTGGTGAAATATGGGGAAGCGGTAACAACTTGTTGCTTTGGTGTTTTATTTTGACTTGCTTTTGGGCTTTCAGGATAACATCATTTACTTTAGCGACATAAAGGGCGTGGCGCTCATTTTGTTTGAATTCAGTTCGAGGGAGCAGGTAGTAATTCCTGGCTCGCCTGACCCCCCCATAAATTGCTCTTCCGTTGAGCTAGTTTAGCGTCGCTAGATAAGGCCCAGAAGCGCAGGTAAAATCAGCGTATGATAGGAGGCCATTTTTGTCGACCGGTACTTAGGATAAGTAGGCGGGCCGCAAATCTGGCGCCCAACGTGGGGCCAAAAAGCCGCACAGAGTGTACAAGTGGGTACTGCGTTGTCAACAGGCAAAATTTGATTTTGCTGGGTTGGGTTTAGAACGCACAGAGTGCAGTAAAACACAGTGGGTGGTTTTTATATTGTTTATTGCAGGCATTGGTACGGACTAAAACGAATATTTTGTTGATAGAGTCAATAGCTCACATTGTTTGCGACACGCCATTGGTTATTGAGTCGATCTTCATTCTTGGTAAATTTTAGGCAGATATCGGTTTGTACGCGAGTCAGTTAATTGCGGAGTTAGCATTTTTTGTTCGTATAGCTTCTGAATATGAACGTTGATAAGATAAACGTGGACAGATTGTCTAAGGATGAGCTGATCTACGAGATCCGTATCCGTGCGACAATTGTCTATGCGGGCCGTAGCGTTGACGAATTGAGAAAGTTATTGCGGTCAATTCTCAGTAACAAACGGACATTAGACTCCTCGATACCAGTGTGCCCTTTCTCGATAGCGGAAGATCTGGCCGCCGTCAAAGCTACGACACAAGAGCTGGAGCAGCTCATGACAATGTATACTGGGGTAAAACGGGACAGCATCTACAAAAAGATAGAGGCCAAATTAACATATGCTCTTGGTAGGTTGATGCGTGCCAAAGCAGTCACTGAGGATGACGCAAACGGGGTAGCGCAACTTAACACGCAACTTTTAGTGCTGTCCGAGGAATTTAGGTCGAAGGGCAAACGGGTAGTTAAACAACGCGAAAGCATATTAGACCTAGGTGTCCTGAGCAGGACACTCCGCGAAGATGATACGGAAGTTTCTCATCCAGATTCATCATCTGACTCGGAAGTCGAGGCTGGATCGGTTAAGCGCCGACTTAAGCCCTTACCAGTTCGGAACTGGGGTATCAAATTTTCCGGTAAGACAACCGACACCACGATTAACGACTTTTTAGACTCGGTCGACGAAAAGCGTGTACCCTGCGGCTTGTCGAAAGCCGAGCTGTTCGATCAAGCGATCGAACTATTTGACGGGAGCGCGAAAGTATGGTTTAACTACATCCGCACGAAAGTACATTGTTGGGACGAGCTTGTCGACGCGTTGCGCGAGGAATACTTACCTCCGATGTACGACCGGAAACTTTTTGACGAGATCAAAAAGCGAACGCAAGGTAAGGGAGAGTCGATCGGGCTGCACGTTGCGTTCATGCAGACATTGTTCACTCGCCTTAAAACCCGCATCCCGGAATCGACAAGACTCGAAATTTTACTGGAGAACATTGCTACTCGGTATCATCCATACTTCGTGTTCTCGGAAGTAGGGTCGATAGACCAATTGGTTGAACGTTGTCGGAAAATTGACGCCAAACTGGACTTAGAGAAACATTTCGTGCCTCCTCCGCACAAGAGCGGTTGTATCGAGCCGAGTTTGGCATATGCTGGTGCAGCACCGTCGAAACCTAACAGAGCGGGCATAAGTAGGCTGGAAACCGTAGGTCCAGAATGCTAGAATTGCGACTCATTGGGACATTTCGCGAGGGACTGCAGGACAGGAACCGGGAGTGTTCGCTGTGCGGAGAACCGAATGTCACGCGAGAGAATTGTCCGGTCTGCAATGGTGCACAGGCTCGCAGGGGCGGAAATGCACGCAAGCAAACTCGTAGGTGCGCGGGAAATGGTTCGGGGCGAATCTAGGCCGTCGAGCTAGACCCACCCCTCGGTCCGCCTCGACGAACGACCATTATTTGAATCATGTACTTCATTACATACTTGAGAGCGTCAAGGACGACCAGCGTCTTTTTTAACCGTAACGATTTTTGGGCAGCGAATTAAGGGGTTGCTTGATTCCGGAGCGAGTAGCACAATTATGGGATCTTCGGGGTTATCATTCATTAATAAGACTGGGGTTGAGAGTCGAAAGCGGTGATACTCTTTTCAAAGTGGCAAATTGGCAAATAGGTAAGGGGATAAGGGGCCGTTCATGTATTACGTAAGACGTTTTTTCCTACTTTTAGACTCCCCCTACCCCCTAGTAAGAAAAAATAAGAAAATGTATACCCCCCCCCCCTCACTAATCTTACGTAAGATAAATTATTACCCAATGAGAAGTCAGATAATATTAAACATTAAAAGTGAAATTAACGAAGATATTATGTTTATTTTATATTAAAAAAAAATGTTATTCACACAAATTACTTTATAGTGTAAGAAAATTGCAAAAAAAATCCAAAATTGGTCTTCTGCGATTTTTCGACGGATTTCGTTAGGTAATTGTATAATAAAAAACGTCCTTTAGGAACTCTGAGCTTCTTACCGAATTCTTCGTCTGCAGTTGAAATTTTTTAAGCAGGAGTGAAAATTATGTTTTTCGGCAAAATATTTTTAAACAAATTTCTATTTCAGCTATATTGTTGTATCATATAACTCATTAAAAAAAATTAAAAACACTTAAGGCTGCCGTCCTGGCAGTGTTTAATATAATATGGGAAATTTGTCGAGATTGCGGACGCACTAGGTAAAAAAGTATGCACTTTTAGGCAACCATTTTATGATCATTGTAAAGTTAAAACTTGGCCCTTGGATCTGATAAATTTTTAATTCCAATTAGAAATATTGAAATTTTTGCTGTAAAGATGCTCTATTTCACAGGGCAATAATGTCACCGTGCAATAATTTTTATAATCATTACAGTTATAATTACAAACTTGAAAAGTGTTTCACATCCAGGACAAATGCTTGACCTAATTTGAAAAAAAATTTGGTAGAATTATATGCATTTTTCTAGAAGATACTGCGTCCGAAAATAATAATAATTTTTTCTTGTTTTGAACGATTTTTTTGAAATGGTGAGCAGAGTTCTGTTGCATTTCTAACGAAGTTAGTTGGATCTCGGTTAAAATAGTTTGTCTATTCATCATATCTACTGCTTCCCTCTCTCTCTCTTTCCGCAGCGCGCTCTTAAGTTGATTTTGAGTAGCATGCCTTCCTTTAAGGAATCTCGATAATCCATTCATGCGCGTCCCCATGGGACGCGCATGAATGGATTATCGAGATTCCTTAAAGGAAGGCACGCTACTCAAAATCAACTTTCCTTTGCGAATTTTTGCACTATTTCAATACAAAAACATGCGCAGGGACCTACATAATAACTATGCCAAATTTGGTTCCGATCGGTCAAACGGTCTAGGAGTCTATAGGGAACATAACATACATCCATTTTAGGCTTCTATACAAAGTATAGCAAGAAGCCTTTTTATATATATATATATATTGTAGCGTCTGGTGCCTTGAAGATACACGAGTACGCACACAATCGGTTTATGGACACCTACCTTAATTCGACTCTTACTTCTCAGGGTATTAATGCGTCGGGATCTGATTCAACCAACACTTGTTTATACGAGCTTATGTCGAACGAATTCTTGACTCCAACAAAGATAAAACTACAGTTGGATTCCGTTAACAAGTTTTTAATCAAATAAACAAATTTCAACATATAACATAGAACCCAAACACTCAAACAATCTTTATATAAACTACTATTCTACGCACTGATTAATAAATGGTAGCTAACCTGTGATTTGTATCGTGCGCACAATTTTCTTTCTTCAATTATTCTAATTTCCAATCTCCAATCTCCAACCTGCTTCTCATAGATCGGATAATTTGGTATCCGTATCTCCCCTACGTATCTGTATGACACGAGCTCGACCACAACCTTCGTTGCCAACACCTTTTGTATCCCGCTATATTACGGAATCTTCAATTCTCCAAGGAAATTAATCTTCTCTGGTATCACCACCGTATTTCGTTCACGAATATAACTTATCTCAGTATATTTTAAAAGAATCTCACTTGAAATCGCGAGTTTATCTCACAGTACTGAATACACGACCGTCACCTTTCGTGATCTGGATGATACTGTTTATTTACTTTTATGTAACTTGCGTTACTATATAAGTTTTGTTTTTAAACTGGAGCTTCTTATATTCTCGGTTGTTTGTACATGGCCGACGGTTCTCTGCACGTTTGATTAATTTTGGCATGTTGTATATAACGTTTACATACAACATGCAACACGAACAAACTTAAAATTAAATTCAAACGACAAAAAAAAATAAACACATGTAAACAAATGTGTTTGAACCTCCGGTCTCCAACTGTACTTCTCTCCTTGTTGGTACGACTCTATCCTCAACATGGATAGCGCGTATCACAACAAATGCCCCCTGCTAAGTTTACCCACAGTAGTGCGATGCAACTAACTTGGTAAATCTTCGCATTCATTCAACATCTTCATTCATTCTTCACACCCTTCTTCCATACATGACCCCCTTTCATACCATTCAATTGACCCTGACTTCCCTCTAACATCTTCATTCATTCTCTCTCTTGCTCCAATCACCACCTGTTCCTAACGCTTTTATTCTTTTGCATCGACTTAGGGTCCTCAAACTCAGCGATGTCTTATTCCCAACTGGACTGGCTTTAGCCAAGCCTCTTACGTTCTCCCTGTACTGTGCAGTCTTACCCTAACATACCCTCGGGCTATGTTGGTGCGTACACCTCCCTCTTAATGGACCTGCATATCCTGCAGTAGTCACTTACATTTATCCCTTCCCTTCCCTTTGTAGCGTCAGTGGTTTGTAAACATAAACTTGAGAATGCGCACGAGATTACCCGTGTAAAATTATTTTACTTCGATGTACGAGGTACTGTTAGTCAGTCAATTTATTCTTATGGTGAATCTTCTTCTTGCGGGTCCGCAACGTATGGGTATAGCAGGTTAATGTGAAATTTTCCCCGAATTTCTTCCCCCTGATATGCCAAAATATAAACGTTATCGTTAACCACCTCATGGATCCTAAAAGGTCCTTCGTATGGCAACGATAACTTTGCACAGATGTTCTGCGCCCTGTTTGAGGTTCTCAAACTCTTAACGACTACCCTGTCCCCTATATTGAATGACAGTCGCTTTCGGATTCTTCTATTCATCCGTTCTTCATATTTCTTCGAACTTCGATGCGCGTTTTCTCTTGCCGTTCTACAGTCGTGCAGAAAATTCCTTTCGGTAACGTCCTCCGTCCATGGCCGATGAGGACTCGTACCCTTCATCAAGTACCATGGCGAGAACTTTGTCCGAACATTCGGACACCAATTTATAAAGCTTTCCGCCAAGACAACCTTGTCGACCCACTCCGGATGTCTGTCATGGATTAAGATCCTCAAGAACTTTATGACTTCTTGGACGATCCGTTCACTCGGATTGCCTTGCGGATGTCTGATGGAACTATAACACACGTCAGTGCCCTTTCCCCTGAAATGATCAACAAAACGATCGTTGTTAAAATAAGTCGCATTGTCGGCTAATATGCGCTCGGGTTTAATTTCGTCGTTTGCGAAGTTTTCTAGGCAGTGGATGGTTGTGTCCGTATTACAACTCTTCGTCGGGTATAATCTCATATATTTAGTGCATACGTCGTACACCACCAAAATATGTCGGTAATCGTCCTCTGACGGAACTAGATTACTGAGGTAGTCTATAGCCACCAGCTCTCCTGGTCTATTTACTTTGATGCTTTTAATGCTATTCTGGTTTACGTGATTTTTGTATTTGGCCAGATTGCATAATGCACATCGGTTGATGGTGTCTTTTATGATCGACAAATCCCGTGTACAAAAGAAAACTTCTCTAAATATTAAAAATACTTTTCTAATGCCTACGTGTCCGAAACGTTCATGTAATTCTCCCGCAATTTGTATGGTGGTATCTTTATTCACCACGTACAGCTCATTCGCCCCTATGCTTTTAAGAAGCCATTGATCCCTGATTTTGTATCCTTTAAATGTTCCCTGTTCTGCAATTTTATCCCTGATTAGACTGAATTCTGGACTCCCTTGACTCCTGTAAATATTTTCTTCTGAATAAACCCCGTGTCCCTGATTTAAATTTATTTGCGCGACTAAAATGTCCTTCAACTTCTTCTTCTCCTCCTCATCTTTCCTGCTGAAGGCATCCGCGATCAAATTGTCTTTACCAGCTTTATGTTTAATGTCGAACGAAAATTCCTGTATCAACAGTGACCAACGATACACTCTTTGGTTGCTGAAATTCGTTCGCATCATGAAAGTTAACGCGGAGTGATCCGTCTCAATCAAAAATTTATTTCCTATTAAATAGAATTTTAACTTGTTTAGTGCAAACACAATTGCTAACATCTCCTTTTCGGATATCGTATACTTGATTTCTGCTCCCCTGAGTATTCTCGATATAAAATGGATCGGAACTTCTTCCCCATCCTTTATCTGGATCAATACCCCACTAATTGCAAAATCACTTGCGTCCGTCCGCAATATAAACTGTTCATCGAAATTTGGATATATTAACGATAAACTTTTGTGAAACATTTCCCTTAAATTGTTGAAGCTATCTTCATGTACCTGCCCCCAATTCCAACGTGTACCCTTTTTTAGTAACGTTAACAAACCTAACGTCTTTTGTGAATATTCCGGAATGAATTTCTTATAGTAGTTTAACACTCCTAAAAAACCTCGCAAAGTCCGTAAATTCCGTGGTCGCGGATAATTTTTAACCTCCTCCAATCTATCATTGTCGACTGAGATTCCTACTCGGTCTACCGTGAACCCTAAAAATTTTACTTGATTCAACATGAATTGACATTTTTATAAATTTAGTTTAAGCCCTGTTTGTTCCAACGTGCTTAATACCTCTTCCAACTGTCGTAAATGATCTTCCTCGTTGTCCGAAAATACCAACATGTCATCAACATAGTGGACAAGATAGTCTTCGTGCCTTTTGAGTACGGTTTGCATGACTCGACAGAGTGCGGCGCTGCTTGTGTTTAGCCCAAATGGGACGACCTTAAATTGGAACGTCACACCATTTACAGAAAATCCTGTATAAGGACGGGACCCCGGTTCTAATGGAATAAGCCAAAATGAATTCTTTAAATCTAATTTTGTAAATACCGTTTTGTTCCCGATTTTTCCAAATAAACTATTGATATTTTCAGGTTGCTCGAATTGTGGCTTTGTGATGCTGTTTAGCTTCCTAGCGTCAAGACATAAACGAATTTTTCCTTCTGCCTTCTTTACTACCACTAGTGGGTTGATAAACGCTGTACTCGCTCGCTGAATTATGCCATCCTTTTCCATTTGTGCAATCTGCCCCCAGACTTCCGTTCGATACTTATGCGGTATCGGATAAACCTTGCAACTGAATGATGCTTCATTCACTACGTTTAGTTTATGTGCATACCCCTCCGCGACGGTTACTACCTCATTAAACAACCTGGTATGTTTATCTAAAATACCCCGAATTTGTTGTTTAAATTTCTCGTTGCATTGTATATCGCCGCTGACAGTGACATTTAATTTATTACATAATTTCAAAGGTGTGCCTCAATTTGGTTGTTCATTTGACTTTTCCATTTTATTGACGGTTTGATTATTTCCTAATGTTTTACCGACAATGGAATTGTTTATGATTGATTTCAAAGGTTGGCCTAAAATTGGTTGGTTTATATTTGAATTCAAATGTGGTTCTAAAATTGATTTGTTTATCCACTCGATCTCTTCCCCGTTGGCCGTGATACGCTGATGGTCCACGTCGATAGTTATCTTCATGGCCTTCAGCAAATCGACCCCTAACAAACATTGTCCCTTCAATTTGGGCATGACTATGAATCCACCCGTCTTTTCATATTGCCCGATAAGAATTTTGCCAACCACCATCTGGTTTAGGCTGGTCATCTTTTTATTGTTCGCCGCAATTAAGTTGACGCTCCTTATCGGCAACAACCCCTTCTTAAACACGTCTGCATGTTCCCGAACAATTTCCTCGTTGATCACGGATATCTCGGCACCCGTGTCAACTAACGCGATTAATTTTACCCTATTAAAACTTATATGAATATATGGCAAACAAACCTCCTCTTCGGACTCTGCCTCGTCGTGCAAACTCTCCTCTATGTACTCTCGCGGGTGTACATAGGTGTTAACCCCCCTCGCTTGCTTGCCGCTTACGGAAAATCCGACCCCGAACGTGGATGGACCGTGGCTCGCGTGATAGCCGTCGGTCGGTTCGTGGTGTCGATCTCTATCCGGTTTACATTTTTATCCTGGTCTTTGCGTGCCGCGTCTTCCTGGTTGCGTTGTGGCCAGTTTCTCCGATTCATCCCGCGGTGATTCTGGTATCCCCCCCTTCGCGTATTCTCGAAACCATTCCTCGCTGGTTCGTTCCCCTTAACTCGCGGGTCTTGTGACTCCTGCGGTGACGCCCGCCAGTCGCGTTCTTCCCATCGCACATATGGGACCGCTGATTGTCGCGTTTCCTCGTACTTAAAGTCGACACTTTCGTCGAATCTTTTTAAGAGCTCGAGGAAACCTTCAATCGTCTCGACCTTTTCTATCCCAATCCGGGCTTTGACATCTTTCTCAAAATGCCCCCCGATTGCTCTGACTAACAGCACTTCCTCATATCGTGGCTCGACCTGTTGTGCTTGATTAATCAAACTTACTGCATAATTCTCCCGAGTGCCCCCATGTCCTCCTCGGTATTTACCTCCATTAACCTTCTCTTTTACCTTATTTTGGTCCATATCGCCCCAGTATTTCTTTAAGAAAAGTGTTTTAAAATCATCGAAATTTTTGATTTTCTCCTCTACCATACTAAACCAAATTTCTGTATCCCCCTTCATCGTGGCGCGGATAATATTCTTTTGCCGGACTTCGTCTCGAATGCGGACTAAATTATTTCCTAAATTTTTGATGAAAATTTTGGGATTAATTTTTCCGTCATTATAGAATTTTGTGTACTTGTCCATGTCGCCATCCCGGTAACTATGACCTTTTAATTCTTCCACCAGGTCCCCCAACGATTTGTCATTTTGCGTACGGTTCATATTTTTTACCTCCTCTCGCATGGAGCCGATCGCATTCTCATTTGCCACAAACATGTCTGTTACCTTCGTCTCGATCTCCGTGATCTTCACATTCACCGTCTCAAATCTTTTATTCACCCCTTTCTCTAAACTGATCACCCCCTTCTCATTTTCCTGCCGGCATTCTTTGAACCTCTTATCCATCGTATTTACCACCTCGGTGATTTTTGTATCAACCTTAATGTTGATCCTTTCAATTTCCCCTTTCATCTCCTCAACACTGACATGCATACTTGTCAATTTGACCTCCTGCCTGTCAAATCGTTCCTTCATACTGGCGTTTCCAACCCCAATTTGTTCCCTCACTTTATTCATACTTGTGTTTATATCCCCAATTTCTTTCCTCAAACTTGCATTCATACTTGTGTTTATATCCCCAATTTCTTTCCTCAAACTTGCATCCCTTTGATCCCCCTTTTCATTCATCTGTTCAAACTGGTCATTCATATTTGCTTCCCTTTTCTCCGCTTTTTCTCTCTCTTCCTTCATGCTTGCATCCCTCTTATCCCCTTTTTCTCTCTCTTCCTTCATCATTCTCAACATTTCCATCACCGGGTTCACCTCGGGTACTGGCACCATCGGAACTTCTATCACGGTTGAAGCTTCCGGTACATCTCCCGTGTCTCCCCTATCTCCCTCGCTTTCATACCCAACATTTACACTATCTTCGTCGCTTTCATTCCCATCATTTACTCGCCC
Source organism: Podabrus alpinus (assembly GCA_932274525.1). Lineage (NCBI taxonomy): Eukaryota > Metazoa > Arthropoda > Insecta > Coleoptera > Cantharidae > Podabrus > Podabrus alpinus. The sequence goes on from OW026452.1 coordinate 5,876,951, forward strand.
CCTTGCATTTCTACTGCGCGTATTCATGTTTAATCTTTGTTGGATCTTAAGCTGTCGTATATTTCTGATTTGAATTCTTGCCCCTTATCGTTGAGGTGCCACTTTTATGTGGCTTTAAACGATTGAATTCTCGCCCTCTAGTTGGGTGCCATTTTTATGTAGCGTCTGGTGCCTTGAAGATACACGAGTACGCACACAATCGGTTTATGGACACCTACCTTAATTCGACTCTTACTTCTCAGGGTATTAATGCGTCGGGATCTGATTCAACCAACACTTGTTTATACGAGCTTATGTCGAACGAATTCTTGACTCCAACAAAGATAAAACTACAGTTGGATTCCGTTAACAAGTTTTTAATCAAATAAACAAATTTCAACATATAACATAGAACCCAAACACTCAAACAATCTTTATATAAACTACTATTCTACGCACTGATTAATAAATGGTAGCTAACCTGCGATTTGTATTGTAATCTCCAATCTGCTTCTCATAGATCGGATAATTTGGTATCCGTATCTCCCCTACGTATCTGTATGACACGAGCTCGACCACAACCTTCGTTGCCAACACCTTTTGTATCCCGCTATATTACGGAATCTTCAATTCTCCAAGGAAATTAATCTTCTCTGGTATCACCACCGTATTTCGTTCACGAATATAACTTATCTCAGTATATTTTAAAAGAATCTCACTTGAAATCGCGAGTTTATCTCACAGTACTGAATACACGACCGTCACCTTTCGTGATCTGGATGATACTGTTTATTTACTTTTATGTAACTTGCGTTACTATATAAGTTTTGTTTTTAAACTGGAGCTTCTTATATTCTCGGTTGTTTGTACATGGCCGACGGTTCTCTGCACGTTTGATTAATTTTGGCATGTTGTATATAACGTTTACATACAACATGCAACACGAACAAACTTAAAATTAAATTCAAACGACAAAAAAAAACAAACACATGTAAACAAATGTGTTTGAACCTCCGGTCTCCAACTGTACTTCTCTCCTTGTTGGTACGACTCTATCCTCAACATGGATAGCGCGTATCACAACAATATAGATTATATTATGTAGGTGCAAGTTTTTTCAAATAAAATCCTAATGTTAAAAATGTGGTACAAAATCCAACCTTGTCAAACACATTTATTTATGGGTACACGTTTTCTGGACCATTTCTATCCCTTGCAACATGTTCCATTTAAAAAAAATAACGCATTACCACGTCTGAAACCTTTTAAATCAATAAATTAAAAATAATTGTATTATCACTTCTTATTTATTGGGGTCTGAAAAATATTACCATGTTTTTGTAACTTCTAAACTAATCTTAACCTGTCCGATCCAGAAAATTTAGCGACATTGATTTCAATAAATAATATTTCTGCGAATTCCTAAATTAATAATTATATATGTAAATAATATGTAAACATTATTTATGTACTATACAATACTAAAAATTTCGATTTTGCATTATATTCCTTTGTTTTCATTTAACCGCATATTATCCAAATTTCAGCAATATTACCGCATATATCGACTAATTTTAACCGCATGTAAAATACTTATATTGATGTTTTTTACCGAATATAAATCCGGACTCCAGTTATCATATAACTCATTAAAAAAATTAAAAACATAGGAAATATTTTAACAACATCCTCGAAATCATGAAAAGAAGAGTTTCCTAAAAATGGTCAGAGGGTTCTGATTTTTGGATATGTTTTAAGATTTGGGGTCCTAATAAAAACCCTGAGTTGGCGACCTCGGAGACCGTCTAGAAGTGCCGCCATTTTTAAAAAAATGGCGAAAACAAAATGTTTCTTCGCAATATTTCCTTACCAGTTGACTTTAGGACGAAAATGACTTCTATAAATCTTACAGAGAATAAATTTTACTACAACTTCTATTTTATAAGTTATTTTTCTCTAACTAATAAGTCTAATAGTTTGTTGCTGAGCGCCAGCATTGTTAAATGGAGCACATTTTTGAAGATTTCAATGACGTTTGATTTTGACCTGACTTTTTTATAATAAAAATTTTTTTTACATATTTTTTATAATATATAGAGTATATAATATTAATAGACTTTATCATATAATAGACTCTTTTAGAGAGAGTAACCAAAAATTATTAAAATATGTCTTTTTCAATTCTACTATAAAAACGTTCAGCTTTCCGAATCTCTATTCGCGATTCCAAATAAGAATGCGACCCCTGGTGGCAGAATTGAGAACAACTCGACGCGGGTACTAAACGGTAAACGAGGCTCATTGTTTATAAGTTTCTTTGCTTTAGTTGCATGTTAACGTGTTGCAATTATTAAATAATTAAAACGTTTAAATAAATTTTTGAAATGTCAACCGTTGTTGACTTTTCAAAAATTGACTACTCGTGTATGACGGCCATTTTGAAAATTTAACAGAGTCACCTATTGTTAATTTTAATCGCGAGCTACTCCCGAAAATGTGATTTTATTCATTTCGAACGTAAATAATTAATAGTATTGTGTTTCACATTAACATTAATACCAACAGCACCTAAATTAAATGAAATAATTTTCAAATTTTTAAATTTAATTAAAAAAATAAAATCTTACGTAAGAAATTGTCTTGACCCCCCTACCCCCGAGTAAGAAAAAATAAGATGTCAGCGACCCCCCCTCCCCCTAAACGTCTTACGTAATACATGAACGGCCCCTAAGTAAGTGCACGCTTCCGACGAAGGTGGCTAACCACACTAAGCTTATTGAGGTCATTATTATACCCGAGGTACCGCATGCTCTCATCATAGGTATAGATTTTTGGAAGGCTATGGGTATCGTACCTGACGTTCGCAGTGACAGTTGGGACTTCTTGCGAGAGCCCATTGAATGTTTGGCGACAAGCGACGCGATTCGGGATGCAAATGAGTTAGACGGTGGGGAAAAGGCTCAATTAGAAGCTATTATCAAAAGAACTACGGTCTTATGGGTGACAGATTAGGTTTCACTAACTTAGTCGAGCACGTCATTAGGACAAACGCGGTACCGATTAAACAGAGGTATTATTCAGTGTCGCCGATAGTTCAATCTCATTTGAATAAGCATCTCAACGAAATGATATAGAACGGGATTGTCCGGAAAAGCCATAGTGGATGGGCATCTCCGGTTATTTTAATTAAAAAGAAGAACGGCGAAAAACGGTTCTGCGTGGACTATCGTAAGCTCAATGCTGTCACCGAAAAAGATAGTTACCCCCTCCCGTACGTCACTAACACTTTAGACCAGCTGAAGCCCCACTTGGGCGCCAGTGAAAACAATTTTGATAAGAACGGTGAAACCCTCAAATCGCCACAGTCTCACGCTCGTGTATACAGGAGCTTACAAAATTAATTATTAATGTCCTTTGATGGTAGTTTAGACTAGCTCTCGTTTTTCACGGAGGCTGGGTCGCAGGTAAGCTTTGGGGTAACGAAGGAAGTGCTCCCCGTAAATAAAACACTGAATTACAACAATAAATTTAATAAGTTGATAAAAAAAAGTTGATAAAAATATGTAACATTTAAAAAAAGTCGAAATCCATGATCCACATCGCTCAAAATTCTGGAAGCAGATGTGTCCTCGAAGTTGAAAAGTAGATACCATTAGCCCGTAGTTGCAAATATCATCGAGGCGTGAATAACAAAATCATGAACAGCGACTGGGGTGTGGGGGGGGGGCCGACCGCTCCCGTTCCCCCAATAGAAACACTAACCGGACTCAAATCAAAAATTATTGCGCGGTCGGAGCCTCCAGCAGTCCAAATCTTTTAAGTATAAATCTTTTACTGAACATTTTTAGCCACAAATATCACAACTAAACAGTTAATCCTTGGTATGAGTTTTTAAATGTAGGCGTAAATATGATTTTCGCGCAGTGTTATAGTCACAAATTGTACAAATAAACGGTTTCTCGCCAGTATGAGTTCTTAAATGTAGGCGTAAATATGCTCTCCGCGCAGTTTTATAGTCACAATAATGACAAATAAACGGTTTCTCGCCGGTATGAGTTCTTAAATGTTGGCGTAAATCTGCTTTTCGCGCAGTGTTATAGTCACAAATTTTACAAGTAAACGGTTTCTCGCCGTTATGAGTTCTTAAATGCATTTCCAAATTTCTGTTCCATGCAGATTTATAGTCACAAATATGACAAATAAACGGTTTCTCGCCGGTATGAGTTCTTAAATGTTGGCGTAAATCTGCATTTCGCGCAGTATTATAGTCACAAATTTTACAAGTAAACGGTTTCTCCCCGGTATGACTTCTTAAATGCATTTTCAAATTTCCTTTCCGTGCAGATTTATAGTCACAAATATTACTAATAAACGGTTTCTCGCCGGTATGAGTTCTTAAATGTAGGCGTAAATCTGCAGTTCGCGCAGTGTTATAGACACAAATTTTACAAGTAAACGGTTTCTCGCCGGTATGAGTTGTTAAATGCTCGCGTAAAAGTGCATTTCGCGTAGTTTTATAATCACAAATATGACAAATAAACGGTTTATCGCCGGTATGAGTTCTTAAATGTTGTTGTAAATGTGCTTTCCGCGCAGTGTTATAGTCACAAATATCACAATTATATAGTTTCTTGTCGGTATGAGCTCTTAAATGCACTATTAATGCTCGTTTTTGTGAAACTTGATATCCACAAATCGCACACTCAAAGATCTGCGTTATTTGTTCAGTATCATATTCTTCTTTAATGTCAATAGAATGATGCAAATACTCTAAATTAAATTGCACATCGTCTATATCTTCCTTTTTAATTACATAACTGCTACTTGAATTACATGGAATTTCCATAGGTTTAGAGGTTTCTTCCATAATTGGTAGTCCCTCCGAAGGAAGCACTTTTTCTGTAAACGATTCCATTTGGAGAATGTAAAACTGCTTCTGAACTGATACAAAATCACTTTTCTTAATGTTTGTACGTAATGGTTTTAGAAAGCAACTTCTTCTACAAATTCACAGATAAGAGAATAATATGAAAATGTTGACTGTGAGTGGGGTTATGCTTATTAAACTAAGACAGCGCCATCTAATAATGTTCAGGCTAACTTTTTTATTTCTCCGATTAGAATAAAAGCAAAGAGGGATATTCAAATTTTTACTTTTCATCATACAAAATTTGACTCCCTCAATTTTTGCACAAATATATTCATGTTTTGAGAGAAAGAAACGTCTTGGCCAAATTTCAAGAATATATCAATTTTTTCCAGGAAACGATGAGATTTATTTTTATTATACACTAGCTGGCACGGGCGGCATCCGCCGCCCTTAGCCATCTAGACCCAGAATTGATCCGAGTAGGCCATAGTTGTTCGGCCTTCGGCCTCACAGGGGGAGGACCATAATAGATCCGCGAAGGCCATAGTTGTTCGGCCTTCGGCCTCACAGAGAGAGGACCATGATATATCCGCGAAGGCCATAGTTGTTCGGCCTTCGGCCTCACAGACCGGACCATAATAGATCGGTGAAGGCCATAGTTGTTCGGCCTTCGGCCTCACAGGGCGAACCATAATAGATCCGTGAAGGCCATAGTTGTTCGGCCTTCGGCCTCACAGACCGGACCATAATAGATCCTTGAACGCCAAAGATGTTCGGCCTTCGGCCTCACAGGGCGGACAATAATAGATCCGTGAAGGCCATAGTTGTTCAGCCTTCGGCCTCACAGACCGGACCATAATAGATCCGTGAAGGCCATAGTTGTTCGGCCTTCGGCCTCACAGACCGGACCATAATAGATCCGTGAAGGCCAAAATTGTTCGGCGTTCGGCCTCACAGACCGGACCATAATAGATCCGTGAAGGCCTTAGTTGTTCGGCCTTCGGCCTCACAGACCGGACCATAATAGATCCGTGAAAGCCATAGTTGTTCGGCCTTTGGCCGCACAGACCGGACCATAATAGATCCGTGAAGGTCAAAGTTGTTCGGCCTTCGGCCTCACAGACCGGACCATAATAGATCCGTGAAGGCCATAGTTGTTCGGCCTTCATCTGTCATCTTTCATCTGTCATACATACATACATACATACATAATCTTCACGTAAAGTTACATCTTCACGTAAAGTTAAATCTTCCACAAAGAGGTGGATCTTCCACGAAGAGGTGGATCTGCGTCTTCTTGCACAATTCCGGCGAGTTCTGCGACCTATATAAAGTGCTCCGGTCTTATTCGCGGCATTCAGATTAATTTGTTAGTGGTTTGCATTTTTCGAATTAAAGCCGCCATCCCCGCCATCTGTTGACAGTATTTTGAATCACTGACTGTACGTCAGATTAATTATTTGACAAATTAAATTTTTTGTCAAACTTGTGATTTGATTTTCGAAAAAAGCGAATAACTTTTTCCCCGCTCGAATTTCTTCACCATATATGCGAGAATAGTTGCGCCTGGAGCTACAAAATAACTGTGCAAAATATGGTCGAGATCGGTCCACGGGTCTAGGAACGTATAGCGAACAAACAAACACGCACGCAAACAGATCTTCTCTTTTATATATTTAGAATAGTGCTGTATATACGGGGAGTTGTTTATGTTGTCCACCTAGCTGTGAATAGGAGAAGCAGGGAATAAACAAAACATGGTGCCGACTTTTTGATTATTCCCAAATCTTCATATACGAGTTGCTTGCACCAATATTTAACTTGGAAATAGGATGGGATGTTTTCTCCATACACCGCCAGCATTCATGGATTTCAAATCACTAATTTTCTTTTTAGGGTAAGAAAATTGCGAAAAAAATATTCAAAATCGGGTTTCTGTGATTTTTTGACGGATTTCGTTAGGTAATTGTTCGTACTTTAACATACTAAAAAACGTCTTCTCGGAACCCTGAGCTTACCAAATTCTTCGTCTGAAGTTGAAATTTTTTATGAAAAAGTGAAAATGATGTTTTTTGACAAAATATTTATAAGCAAATTTCTATTTCAGTTATATTGTTATCATATAACTCATTAAAAAATTTAAAAACACTTAAAATAATTTAACATCCTCGAAATCATGAAAAGGAGAGTTTCCTAAAAATGATCAGGGGGTTCTGATTTTTGGATATGTTTTAAAGTTTGGGGTCCTAATAAAAACTCCTAGTTGGCGACCGCCCGGAAGTGCCGCCATTTAAAAAAAATGGCGAAAACAAAATGTTTCTTCGCAATATTTCCTTACCAGTTGACTTTAGGACGAAAATGCCTTCTGTAAATCTTATAGAGAATAAAATTTACTACAACTTCTATATAAGGTATTTTTCTCTAAGTCGAATAGTTGCTGAACGCCAGCACTGTTAAATTTTTGAATCGGTTACATTAATTTGTTGCTGTTGTTACATTTTGGAAAATTTCAAAAATCCCCGATTTTGACCTGACTTTTTTTATAATAGAGTATATTATGGGTGTGTTTTTAAACTGTACCGGTTGCTCGAACCAAATTCGAGCAGGTTATAACAGGTGTAGTTAAAAATCGCAAGTTTGTTTCTTATCGCCATCTATCAATAATGAATACACCTATGTCTAACCTAACCTAAAATATGTCAAACGATATTGTTGCACTAGTCATTTGTCAAGCTAACAAATTAAATTTCGATAATAAAATTTTCGTTTTATTTTTCATTTAATAATTCGGAAGAATCCATTTTTAACACGTTTGACTTGACGAATTTGTAGGTTATGAACAAATGCAACAAAGTTCTGCTCAAATGCACTACCTTACGATCCGGTGCATGAAAATTTGCTCGAGTAAAGTGGGGGAGTTTTAAAACGACTGATGACAATTGATGCAGTAGTTTAAAAACGCACTTTTTTTGTTCGAGTACTCGAACAGCTGCTCGAGTAGTTTAAAAACACGCTTATTAATAGACCTGATCATATAAAAGACTTTTTTAGAGAGAGTAACCAAAAATTATAAAAAAAAACTCCGAGCAAATCAGAGCATCTTTGAAATTTTCTAAAATGTGCTCTATTTCGGGGTTCAGAGAAGACGTTTTTTAGTATGTTAAACTACGAACAATTACTTAACGAAAACCGTCGAAAAATCGCAGAAAACGGATTTTGGAATGTTTTGATCAAAATGTGCCCAATTTTCTTACACTATTTGTTTAAGCCGATGTAAAAATCTCCAAAATTGGAGATGACACTATAAAATGTCACACAAACTTGATGCAGGAAAATATTCGCGATAGCATATTGTTTTCGTAGCTATAGTCTATCTGGTTTTGGATTGCAGTAGAGGTCTCCTTGAACGGCAGGTCAGATTTACACTGGGAAACGTCAAATAATTAAAGTGTATGAGCAACAAAAAACAAATGTCACTTATTTGATACTTGAAAAAATCGAGTTAAATGTATTTTTTTATCAAATAGCAATTTATCTTGAACAAATTTTTTAAATTTGTCAGAAACTTTTAGAAAAAAATATTCGCGAGTCATCAATCACAAACGAAATTTCGACACTGTAAACGGGAATAAATTTTAACCAATCACGTTCCGAGTTCACAATTTTAGTACAATCTAGTTCTGCATTCTTAAAACGGATGGACTATAGGTAGATCTCAAAAAAATTCCCCTTGTATTTTCGACTTATTGGTACATTGAATTACAATTTATTAACAAACGACATAGAACAAAAAATTCATTTTAATCGTAGGTTACATTTATTTTTGGACAGTTTTGGGAAACTGGTGTGAGATTTTAAATGCCTCTGTAAATTTGATTTTTTTGCAAATTTATAGTCGCAAATATTACAACCGAACGGTTTCTCACCCGTATGAATTCTGAAATGAATTTTTAGCTTTGAATTTTGTGAACATTTAAAGTCACACCTATCACAACTAAATGGTTTTTCCCCGGTATGTGTTTTTAAATGTACTTTTAAACGCGCTTTCCTTCCACATTTATAGTCACACATTTCACAGGTAAAAGGTTTTTCGCCAGTGTGAATTTTAAAATGAGCTCGTAAAGTTTCTCTTGTTGCACTTTTATAGTCACAAATTTCACAACTAAACGGTTTTTCGCCGGTATGAGTTCTTAAATGATCTTTTAATTTTGAATTAGTTGAACATGTGTACTCACAAATATCACAACTTAATGGTTTCTCACCGGTGTGAGTTCTTAAATGCCCCTGTAAATGTGTTTTTCGTGCACTTTTATAGTCACAAATTCCACAGCTAAACGGTTTCTCGCCGGTGTGAGTTCTTAAATGTCTTCGAAAATTTGTTTTATTGGCAAATTTAAACGAACATATTTCACAAGTATACGGTTTTTCACCGGTATGAGTTTTTAAATGCTCTTTTAAATTTGAATTTCGTGCGCATACAAAGTCACAACTTTCACAACCAAAGGGTTTCTCACCTGTGTGCGTTTTTAAATGGTTTTGCAAATTACTGTTACGGGCATATTTATGGCCACAAATATCACAAATAAATGATTTTTCGCTGGTATGAGTCATCAAATGCGCGAATAAATTAGAACTGTTGTGCGTTTGTTCTTCACTATTGGTATCTTCTTTAATGTCAATGGAATGATGCAAATCTTCCAACTTAAATTTCACATCTTCCAACTCTTCTGTTTTAATTTCGTAATTGCTGATTAGATTATATGGAGTTTCCGAAACTTCACCTGCGTTTTCCATAATTTGAAGCTCTTCCGATGGTAGCACTTGGGCCATATCCATGTAGGTCTGCTACTAGTTCACTTAAATTTTGAACAAAATGCGTAATCTTTTAGAAAACTACGGCTTCTATAAATTCGCTGAAGACACCACCTCAGATGCGATGACAAAATGGTGACTGAAGTGCAGCGCCATCTAATGCTGTATGTTGTATACAATTGTGTAAAATTAATATTTAAGTTCCTACTTTGGCCGTGTTCGGTCTGGCGCTTTTTTCGCTTCAAACGCCGTCGAACACTTTTTCACCGTTCGGTCTGGAACTTTTGCGTGCTTTCAAACGCTTTAGCGTGCCCCACCATTTCGGAGCTTAGAACGCTTTTGCAATTTTTTTTGCAAAGCGTGGCGCTGTGGTGTCAAAATTACGAATGAATTTGATTTAAATTCAAATTTAAATTTGGAGCAACAAAAATATAATATTAAAATATTATGTTATAACAATAATTTCATATTAAAAATATATTTCTAACATTAAATTTTCATTAAAAACATATTTGTAATAAAACGCCAGTAAATTTTAATTTAAAAATTAAAAACTAAAATATTTATGATGGGGGCTTAGTTTATTGCAGGTAGTGTAGTCAATTGTTCATTTAAGTTCAGTTTGTTACAAGAGAAGTGCGAGAAAAATTATTAGATTTAACCGAAAATATATGTAGACGTACGGATAAATTATCGTAAAATTTCTTATTTTAATTGCAAACGTAAAAGTACGCTATTTATTCCTCTCTCTCTCTTCGATCCTTACTCTTAATAGTGTGGTGGCACTTTTGAACACATTACATCAAATTACACCATTAACTATTAGTCGCCATTGTTCTCGGTCCTGGGCACGTTGCGATGCTCCCGGTAAGTTCTCGTCATTCAGCGGTTTTGTCTGGTCCACCCATCGCGTCGGAGATCGTCCTCTCGATCGTCTTCCGTCCATTTTACCCTGTACTATGAGGTTTTCCATTTTGCCCGTTCTTCGGGCAATATGACCAAAATATGTGAGATACTGCTGCCGTATTCTGGTGAGAAGACGTTTGGCTATATTTAGATCTTGTAGTATAGAGATATTAGTTCTGTGTGCAACCCAGGATATTCTCAACATCCTCCTATAGCACCACATCTCAAAGGCATTTATTTTGTTGCTATCTGTTTTCTTAATAGTCCAAGTTTCTGCTGCGTAGGTGGCAATCGGAAACACCAGCGCATTAACAAGCCTAAGTTTGGTATGGTGCTGATTATTTGATCTCTCCATATTATAGTCAATTTACTCATCGCTGATCTTGCCATAGCTATTCGTCTGCGGATCTCCACACTGCTTCCCCCTTCATTGGTGATTACTGATCCTAGGTATTCGAACTGGTTTACCACCTCAAACCCACATATGTTTTGTATACGGGGCTGATTGTTGTTGGCTCTATCTACAATCATTACTTTTGTTTTTTGGGCGTTTAATTTCAGTCCATACTGGCCACTAACGTTTATTAATCTTTGCACTATATATCCCAGTTCGTCTTCGTTCGCTGCTAATATCAGAGTATCATCTGCATATCTCAAATTACTAATTTTTCTTCCGCCTATAACCACTCCACCACTCCAATCTTCAAGGACTTTTCTCATTACATACTCTCCATATATGTTAAACAGCAGAGGGGAGAGTATGCACCCCTGTCGCGTGCCCTTGCACATTTTGAACTCTTATGAGACAATTCTTCCAACGTCAACTGCCGCAGTATTTTTCGCATATAACTGCTTTATAAGGTGGATTAAATGTTTGGGACATCCCATTTGTTCTAATATTTTCCATAATTCACTCCATATTATGCTGTCAAAAGCCTGGGTATAATCCACAAAACACATGTATATAGGTACTGCAATGTCCCAGCTGCTTATATGAGATGAATAGAGCTTATGATAAATATTTATACCCTTACCTGGATGCTTATCCCACAATGATAACTTACGTGGAGAACTTTTGTAATTTTTAACCTCGGCTTGCCCAAAAGTGATGAAATAAATTCCTTTATTGTTTGTAAACTTCACTCTACTGCATTTGTTCATCTTTAGAATGAACAAGATTCATTTTTTTAATACTTTTGTAAATTTGATTTAAATTCAAATAAAATCTTATCATGGCAATTTGATTTTTAATATAAAATAATAAATTTTCACAAAATTGTTGTCATGGAGACAAACGAACATTTAACATGTGCTTTAAATTTAATTTTAACAATTTTCCTAATTCTAAATAAACGATTTAATTAAATGTTTGTAAAAATAAAGATTTTCTGATATATTTAAAGTTTTAAATTCTCCCGCACTTGAATATTAAGTAATCGCTTACCCCACTTTTTGTTGCGTATAAGTTCATTCCCAAGCGTAGTATCCCCGTTGTTTGCACCTAGAAATCGTTCCAATTCACCTTACTGTGATCATCCATATAAATTTTAACAATTATCCAACGATTTCATCGGCCATCAATATAAAATCTTGAGGTATTTTTTAGTGTGTTAATAATTTTAAACATTTTCCATATAATTTTATCTTTTTCAGTATCAATTCTCTTCACTTAACCTTACTTTTGTTTAAAAAAGCACATTTTATTACATATTTCTCTGAAACAACTAATTTTACGTGCGTACACTTTCATGACATTTCACGTTGTTCAGGTCAACAAAAACTTCGTTGTCAAGGATATCCATTTTCGTTGTATTATTCAACGCCTGTTTGTTTTTTTTTATGTAACTCATTTTCTATTGGCCGGTAACGTTCATGAATTTTACCACATTTCAAATTTCATTTAAAATAATGTTTTTTTTTGTTTTTAGTAAAGAAATGTAAATTAGAATATACGATGCACTATTAAGAAATGTAAATTGGGAAATACGATGCATTTTTAAAGTCTAAATTGAAACAAATAATTGTCCCCTCAACTCATCGCACCAAGCCGTCATACAAGTGTAATCAAGAAAACCCTTTTTTTTAGTGCGCATAACACAACTAATCCTAATTAACCTAGTTTTAACAACATTTACTAACCTAATTATAATTAACAAATAACACATGATTTTTATATGGTATAAATTTATGATTTTTATACTACCACGACTCAATCGTCGTATCTCCTTGCCATGATTTCTCATTAATGCAACTTTTAATTAATATTTTACCTGAAACTTGTTCATCCCTTTGATTTGCCGTTGCAGCAGAGCAAAGGACATATCAGTACATTGTATTCACGTGCTTTTTCTATTATTTGTCGTGTATTTAATATTTGCTCTCTTGTGCCTTTACCAGGAACGAATCCAGCCTGTTCTTCTGATATCTCTGGTAGTAGAAAGTGTTTCATTCTTTCGTTTATTATATTAAGTATTATTTTACTGGCATGGGAAGTGATTGCTATTGTTCTGTAGTTTCGACATTGTTGTGGGGATCCTTTTTTAAAAATTGGAATAAATTTTGAGTGGCACCATTCATCAGGCCATTCGCCAGACTGCCATATTTTCTTACATAGTTCGTACATTACATCAATGCCTATGTCACCCATTGCCTTTATGACCTCAGCTTCAATATTATCAGTGCCCACTGCCTTATTATTTTTTAGCTTTCCAACTGCTTTCTCCACTTCTGATCTCAATATCATTGGCTCCTGTTCCGTCGTCTCTTGATCGCTGTAGTGCAAATCAGGCACTCCTCCATTGTGATGATACAATGCACAGCAGTATTTTCTCCATACCTCGGCAATTTCTGTCGGGTCTCGTATAACATTTCCTTGTTCGTCTCTAATTACTTGCGTGTTCAGCTTAAATTCTCGTGCTAAATATTTTACGGTTCTAAACAGCTCCCGACTTTCGCCTCTAAATGCATGGTTCTCCAATTCTTTGCAAATTGTACCAATATAGTTGTTCTTATCTCTTCTACATAAAGGTTTTATTTGTTTATTTATATTGTGTATTTGGATTTCTTTATCCATAGGATCTATAGTTGATAAATTTATTTTTCTTCTTTGTTCTATTTCTCGATATGTTTCTTCGGACATCTTTGTAGACACCTTTGTAGACAATCTGAATCTATTGGATTATTTCTTCTGGTTTTATTACATTGCATTGTATTACGGAACTTGATATTGAATACCGCCACCAATAGTCGGTGGTCCGATCCGCAATAAGCACCTGGTTTGGTTTTCACATTTCGGATGATCGTTCTCCATCTACTTTGTATCAGGATATAATCTATCTGGTTTTTGTCTATTCCATCAGGCGATGTCCATGTTCTCAATCGGCGAGGGTGCTGTTTGAACATCGTATTTATTATAGTAAGGCTGTTGTCTATTGCAAATTGTAGAAATCGCTCTCCTCTGGGGTTTCTTTCTCCTATTCCATATTTTCCCACTGCAGCAGGAGCATAATTGTCATCGTCCGTTCTACCAATTTTTGAGTTAAAGTCACCCATTACAATTATCATTTCATTGCTCCCGATTTTTACCATTTCATCTTCTATTATTCTGTACAGTTCTTCAACATCTTCATCATCTGCAGTGCTGGTGGACATATATACCTGTATCATATGCAGTTTAATAGGAGTGGTGTTCATTGTAACCATAATTAATCTGTAATTGATTGGCTTATATTCTTGTACATATTTTGATATACTTTTATGTATCAGGAAAGCCACACCTTTCTGTCCGGTGCGGCCAGCCCCGATACATATACTCTATAGCTTTCCGTATCAAAGTGGCCAGTGCCCTTCCAGTGAGTCTCCGATATACCCCCAATCAGCACTTTCTGTTCAGCCAGCTCTCTCTCCAGTATATGCAGTTTTCCAGTTCTCAGTAATCCTCTAACGTTCCAGCATCCCATCTTGATGTTATTTTTTCTCAACTTCATCTTCTCACGACTCGACGAGTCCATCAAGCCAGTAGCCAATTTACCATGCATAGCCTGGCCTTCCACCAGTGCATGCCCAGTCGCCAATTTCACACCAGCCAGCCCGGACCTGTGCTGGCGCCGATCGCCAATCAATTCGCCCGGCAAGCTATTTTCCGTTATTGTGTTCATCATATGCGCTCATGGGAGATTAATCGAGTGGTTTCCCGTTGCCTGCTCGATCCTCTGCCGTTGACCATACTATTTGATTCATCCGCCTTTGGGGACGATTTCTCATCCCTAGGGCCGAAGGTAGCCCTGCTCCATCGTACGATGGAGTTCGTACGCTCGGTCCTTTACCATGTGGAGGTGTAGATTGGGGTTTTCCCTACATCAGATCCAAGACCAAATGGCATTTCTTGGTTCCTCCAGTACTTTAAAGGACATTTATTCCACTTTCTCTATAAACATGGACCACAGAATACACTATTTACATTGATATGACTTGGACACAAAATTAAGTTAGGTTAATACCAACAATAATACCAAGTGAGCGAATGGCTGAAATGCTAGCGTGTTCGCTTTCAAGCCAAGATTCACGGGTTTAAATCCTGTGAGGTGCTATCTATAGAAGAATTTTTCGCTCACAAAATGTCTATCTGCTGGCCCCAGATAACATTATTTATGGCTAAAAAACTTCCCTGATCGGAGTAGGTGATGTAAAAATCGTCTATTCCCGCGGTTCGGAATCCACGTTAAGCTGTAGGTCCTCTGTGCTCGTCACACATTTTCAACACGCAACGAGCAGAGACAGGGAGGTATCGGGAAAATACATACATAATACCAACAACATCAACAAAATACAAACACCACAGCGCTCAAACACCGTTCGGTTTGGAAAGCGCGTGACTGAGCTTTTCTCCAAACCGAACGCCAAGTTTGCACTTTTTAACGTCAAACTTTCAAGGCGAAAAAAGTCCCAGACCGAACACGGCCAATAAAGGATATATGCAATTTTAAATCTATAGAAGTTGTCTCGCTCCGTCGGCCATATTGAATAGATCATTTTGAGTCACGTGACTTTGACAGGGCGCGGCCATTTTGTCTGGAGGGCATACCTGTCGGGACGTCACCTCGAAATGATAAATTGTGATTTAAGGTTATGATTATGAGGTGTTAACTTCATAATCATAACCTTAAAATAAATATCAATTACGAAATTTGACAGGGCGCGGCCATTTTGTCGGGAGGGCATACCTGTCGTGACGTCACCTCGAAATGATCTATTATTAAAAAAATTAAAAAAAATTTTTTTTTAAATTAAAAATTTGTTTAGTCGCAATTCATGATATATAATATATTAATAGGGTTTATACAGCTTCGCGCCGCCTTCCCAATCCTATACGCCACGTTTCTCTCTCCAACGCATCATCTTCTTTCAGATCTCGAACCCTCATAGCATCTCTCATTCCTTTGTTCCAGGATCTTCTAGGCCTTCCTCTCTTATTTCTACCAGGTGGTCTCCATTTCCAGATTCTTTGTGGCCATCTATCTTCTTCCATGCGCATCATGTGTCCAAACCACTTGAGGCCTCTTCGTTCGATACGGTCAACAACAGTCTCTTGCGCTTGTATCATTGTTCTTATATCGATGTTTCTTATATGTTGCATTTTTGAGATTCTTGCGCTTCTTCTGAGATAATCCATCTCCGTTGCTGCCAGCTTCCATCTCGTATCCGCCGTCAGTGTCCATATCTCACTACCATAGCACATTACCGATTCGACCATTGCTTTGCCTATATGTTTCTTTACATTCCTTGATATATGCTTATCCCACCATATTCCATTCAAACATGCAATTACTTTCCGGCCTTGCTCTATTCTATTTATAGTTTCCGTTCTACTTAATCCATCCTTAGTGAATGTAACACTTAGGTATTTAAACTGTTGTACTTGTTTAATGTTGTTATCATCATCGATTAAAACTTGAAACTGAGCTTCAGAATTTATGGCTAGGTATTCTGTCTTGTTAATATTTATGTTAAGTCCCATATCTAGGTAATATTGGTATAATCGTTTCAGCATGAATTCAAGGTCGTAAGCATCTTGCGCTATAATTACTTGGTCGTCGGCAAAATTAAGCGTGAACAAGCACTTGTCTTCTATTGGTACACCCATGCCTGCGCAGCTTCTTCTCCACTGTCCCAGCACATACTCTAAGTAAATATTGAAAAGTAACGGTGATAAGCAGCAGCCTTGTCTTAAGCCTTTAGTTGTTTTTATAGGTTCCGATAATCTTCGGCCAGCTCTTATATAGGCTTCATTATCATGGTACAATTCTTTTATAATTTCAATAATATTTTCGTCTACCTCAAAGTTATCTAACGCTTGCCACAGCTTCTCTCTGGGAACTGAGTCATATGCCTTTTGTAAATCGACGAAAGCCAGGTGTGTTTCTTGTCCCTTAGATGTTCGTTTTTCTGTTAGTTGTTGAAGTATAAAGATGCTGTCAGTACATGATCGTCCCTGTGTAAATCCACTCTGTTCTTCGCTTATCTTATTTTGTGTTATTTGATATAATTTATTTTTTATTAGTTTTCCAAAAATTTTACTTATCGTACTAATTACACTAATTCCTCTATAGTTATTTGTATCTCTTTTAGAGCCTTTCTTATATATTGATGTTATGTACGATGTTTTTCATTGTGTAGGGATCTTGCATTGTTGTTGTTTCGGCCGTTGCCGATGATTTATTTAATAATTCGATTTTATTTATAAATTACAATTTTAACAATATTTACACTTAGTTCTTGAATTTTGGCACACACTTCTTTGTTTTCTTCGATTGTATAGCACGCAGGCTTTCTTGTTTCTTCTTCGATCATATAGCACGCAGGCTTTCTTGTTTCTTCTTCGATAATATAGCACGCAGGCTTTCTTGTTTCTTCTTCGATAATATAGCACGCAGGCTTTCTTGTTTCTTGTTCGATAATATAGCACGCAGGCTTTCTTGTTTCTTGTTCGATAATATAGCACGCAGGCTTTCTTGTTTCTTGTTCGATAATATAGCACGCAGGCTTTCTTGTTTCTTGTTCGATAATATAGCACGCAGGCTTTCTTGTTTCTTGTTCGATAATATAGCACGCAGGCTTTCTTGTTTCTTCTTCGATAATCTAGCACGCAGGCTTTCTTGTTTCTTCTTCACATCTCTTCACACACGTCTTTTATTTCATGAGGGAATAGGGGTATTGATTTATTTTTTATTTTTTATGTTGCATGCTTGCACCATAAATTGTTACCAACTTAATTGTTAGATCAATCATAAAGGCGCGTTAACATACTGCCCCCCCGTGAAACATTGTTTCGCAATTGTTATTTGTTACGGTTTTTTCTACAATTCGTTATAAATCTTAAACAATAAGCAATTATTCGATTTAATTTAACTATGCTGGAATAATTTTCAAATTTGAAAGGTATTGTTTCATTTACCAGAAGAGTAACATAATGTTTGCGAAATTCTGGTAACTCGAATTCATCGTGTTTTGAATCTGGCCATTGAGAAACTGGCTGACTTAACCAATCGGGACCTTGCCACCACAATTTCGATTCGATTAACATACTTGCGGGAACTCCTCTACTTATTAAGTCAGCTGGATTACATTTTGTACTTACATGCTTCCACAAATCATTTTCGGTGTTTCTTTGAATCTCTGCCACGCGGTTTCCAACAAAAATTT
Organism: Podabrus alpinus; assembly: GCA_932274525.1. Taxonomy (NCBI): domain Eukaryota; kingdom Metazoa; phylum Arthropoda; class Insecta; order Coleoptera; family Cantharidae; genus Podabrus; species Podabrus alpinus. The sequence goes on from OW026452.1 coordinate 5,895,219, forward strand.
TCAACCTATGGGGTTGAGTTTTTAGCCATCCTAATACAACGGTCGAATCGCTCCACATCGTGTATGACTGAATTTCCATATCAAGTTCCTTTCTTATTTTTGCAATCAGTCGAGCGAGTAGTAATGCCGCACATAATTCTAATCTTGGAATTGTAATTGTTTTTATAGGCGCAACATTAGTTTCCTTAATTGTATTCGCTATATCTAACAGACATCTAATAGCCAGAAACGATGCTGCTTTTGTTCCATATGTTACCGTATTCAATTGATACGTCTTCAGATCTTGTTTTCGATGTTCCCGCCAAACAATCAGTTGAAGGTTTCCTTGTTCTTGTTGCACCAATACTTGCCTATACATTTTCTCTATATCTGCGCATATAGCGTAGATGTGCCTTCTAAATCGTATTAAAATCGTGAATGACTCCTTTTGAGTCACAGAGCCACACAATTGAACATCGTTAAGCGCTAAACCACTGCTGGTTTTTGCAGAACCGTCGAATACAACTCTCAGCTTCGTAGTAGCGCTATCTTCACGAATCACTCCATGGTGCGGTAAATAATAACTTGGATGGTTTGGATTAGTAACTTGCGTCATGTGGCCCAATTTCCTATATTCGTCCATAAAACCAATATACGTTTTACGCATACTATTATTTTTTTCTAGCTTACGTTCAAGAGCACGAAATCGATGTATTGCCATTTCTTTTGAGTGTCCTAATTGTTTAACCATATCATTCAACGGGATACTTACTAAATAACGGCTATCCCTTTGTTGTACTGTGTTTTTCTTAAATTGAGCTTCAAATTCAGCTTCCTCTAGTGATGAGCTTGTTTTACCATCTAACTCTTCGATTTTCCAAAATTTAGTTAGTTGCTGTTGTAAGTCGTAATTAGTAACTAAACCACAATATGTCGAAGCATTTTTGATATTTGCAAGCGTTCCTGATACTACCCAGCCAAAGATCGTCTCTTGTAACGTGGGCTTTCCTTTTCCCAATTTCAATCGTCCATGTAGCAATACATCGTAGAAATACTCAGTTCCAATCAGAATGTCTATCTTTCCAGGTACGTTAAATTCAGGGTCAGCGAGTTTTAAGTGTTCGGGAATTTTCAAATCTTGACAATTAATGAGCGTATTCGGTAAATTTCCTCCTATGTTTTTTACCACTAACATTTTTAAGTTGATCCATTTTGTCAAATCACTTGAGTGAATTCTTGCCTTACAAGCATTTTGTATATTGGTTGAGTGTGAACCTACTCCTATTAACGATATTTCACATTTTTGCCTAATTAGACCCATTTTTTCACACAGTTCATTTGATATAAGGTTACTTTGGGATCCTGAATCTAGCAGCGCCCTTGCTTTGTGAGACCTACCATATTTGTCATTGATCATTACTTGTACTGTCGAAAGTAGTACTTGAGTACTTGTAGCTGCATGCCCATTAAAATATTCTTCATTTATGTCTTGAAATTTATCTGTTTCTGTGGTTTCTTCGGCTCTATTATTTTCAGGTTCTTGTGTATTGTTTTCTCGTTCCACAAAATCAAACCTTGTTATACCATGTAGAATAGTATTGTGTTTCTTGAAGCATTTTTGACATCCTTTAGAACGACATTGTACCGCATAATGATTTTCTTCTAAGCAGTTTAAACATAAGTTGAGATTTCTTATAACTATTAATCGTTGGTGAATAGGCAAATCGATCAGTTTCTTGCAGTAGTAAATCTGATGGTTCATTTCATTACAATATAAGCATTTTAGTTGATTTGATAGCATAACATTAGTATATTGTTTCCTTGTTTGAAGATTTCCATGCGAATTATCATATGAGTGATTTGATTCATAAACGGTTTCCATTTTCTTACATTTTGACTTGAGAAATGTCATAAGTTCCGAAAATAAATTCTTTCCTTCAGTTTTCTGCGCTAGTAACTCCCAGCTTTCCTTGGTTGCAAGGTCTAGTTTTGCAGTGATTATGTTTTCCAATAAAGTCGACCACTGATCAACTGGTTCTCCTAACCCTTTCAACGATCTAACGCGCATTTGTACATCAGATATTAACTGTCTTAACGAATCCATAGAATTCTTGACCATACTGGGTTGTTGTAATATTGCATTCACGTGCTTCTTTATGATTAGGCGTTTATTGTCATATCGCTCCTTTAACTGTTCTATTGCTATTTCATAGTTATCTTCTGAAAGTTTGATTGATTGTATTTCTTTCAGTGCGTCGCCTTTCAATGATTCTCGTAGATATTGAAACTTCTGAATATTTCCAATTTGATTGTTTTCGTGAATAAGGGTTCGAAATGACTCGTAATAATCCATCCATTGATCGAATTCGCCATCGAAAGTTTGCAGTCTAATTTGTGGCAACTTAATGGTCATATTATTGCTGCTGTTTGATTCATCTTCTTTCTTAATTGTTTGACATTCTTCACTTTTTTCAACCGAATTTATCAAAACTTCGACTTTCACTCTAATCTCCGATGCTCTGTCTTGAAATTCTCCTAACTCGTTTATAACCTTTTCAATTTCATCCTCCGCACTTGCATGTTCCACTAACTGTATTTGTATATTTTTGAAATCTTTTATTATTTCATCGAGTGCATTAATCTTTTGTTTTAATTGGCTTAACGCAACTGGATCGACCTCTTTCTTGACTTTTTCATAAAACGTGACGATTCTTGTAAGCGATCCTTTCACTATCGCGCGTTTCTTGACTAATGACGCTTTTTCCATTTCCATACCTGATCTAATTTTTATCGCAACTTTTCTTCGAAGGACCAGCACGTCTTTTTTTAAAATAAAACGTACAAAAATGTTTATGCTTACCAGTTTCTTCGATACCCACCGGTTCAAATTTGGCTCGATGGACCAATGTTTCGGCCGTTGCCGATGATTTATTTAATAATTCGATTTTATTTATAAATTACAATTTTAACAATATTTACACTTAGTTCTTGAATTTTGGCACACACTTCTTTGTTTTCTTCGATTGTATAGCACGCAGGCTTTCTTGTTTCTTCTTCGATCATATAGCACGCAGGCTTTCTTGTTTCTTCTTCGATAATATAGCACGCAGGCTTTCTTGTTTCTTCTTCGATAATATAGCACGCAGGCTTTCTTGTTTCTTGTTCGATAATATAGCACGCAGGCTTTCTTGTTTCTTGTTCGATAATATAGCACGCAGGCTTTCTTGTTTCTTGTTCGATAATATAGCACGCAGGCTTTCTTGTTTCTTGTTCGATAATATAGCACGCAGGCTTTCTTGTTTCTTGTTCGATAATATAGCACGCAGGCTTTCTTGTTTCTTCTTCGATAATCTAGCACGCAGGCTTTCTTGTTTCTTCTTCACATCTCTTCACACACGTCTTTTATTTCATGAGGGAATAGGGGTATTGATTTATTTTTTATTTTTTATGTTGCATGCTTGCACCATAAATTGTTACCAACTTAATTGTTAGATCAATCATAAAGGCGCGTTAACAGTTGTATACATTTTGTTGTGAGTTTTCGAAATTTTTCATTCAACTTTTCTCCTCCATATTTTATTAATTCCGCTGGTACACCTCCCAGCCCGGCTGCTCTACCATTCTTCAAGAGTGCTATAGCTTTATTCACGTCTTCTTGGGTGACTTCTATATTATTATGTATTGTATTACGTAGATTTCCATTTGTGTGTAACATAAACTGTTCTCTATTTTCTATGAGTAATTGTTTATAGTGTTTTACCCATTCTTTTTCGTGAATCAAACCTACTTTTCTCTCAGTCGTATTTCTTTTCATACTTTTCAAGGTTCTCCACACTTCCGTAGATTGTGCTCCTACTATCATAGAGTCTATTTCTCTACATTTTCTTTCCCACGATAGATTTTTTCCCTCTCTGATTTTCCTTTTTACTGATCTTTGTAGTGATTTATACTTTTCATAATTATCTACGGTTATGTGGCTCAACCATCTATTATACCCTTCTTTCTTTTCTCTGGCTGCGTCTTCAATTTCGTTTGTCCACCACACCTGATCTGGTCTCAACTTTTTTTGTTCATATCCCAAGGCTTCATATGCTGCTTGATGTAATACATCGATTAATTTTTTATGCTCTTCTTCAATATCATCCGTTTCTTCTAATTGATTTAGTTGGTTTTGCAATCGTTGTCTGAATAAACCTCGCACACTTTCATATTGCAATAGATGTATCTTAATATATTGTGGCACGCCTTTGTGTTGGTGTGTTTGAGTGTTTGTTACGGAGTTTTCTTTCCTCAAATAGACTATCGGCGGAAATACAAATTTTGCTTTCACCAAGTAATGATCGGATCCACAATTAGCTCCTCTTTTAACTACTATGTTCTGCACCATTTTCCAAGAGGATTGTCTAACAATTATGTAATCTAAAATAGATTTTTGATTCAGTGATGGTCTCTCCCAAGTAAATTTATGTATTTCCTTATGTTGGAAAAAGGTATTACCTATTTTTAAATTATACTGTTTACACATACTAATCAATATTTCTCCATTCTCGTTTATAGTGTTTTCTCCATATTGTCCCACCACTCGGGCATTTATGTCGGCAATAATAATAATTTCTTGTCTATTTTTTATACTTAATATTTCCTTATCCAAGATGTTATAGAAATCTTCCTTTTCGCTCGCAGGTGCATCTTCGTTTGGGGCGTACACTGTCAGTATTACTATTTCTAATCCTTGTTTCACGATCATTATCTTGAGACATCTTTCAGACACATATTTAACTTCTTTAACTAATCTATTAATTTTCTCCGTTAACATTACAGCAACTCCTGCCTTTGCTCTTTGTGACTTATCCACTCTTGACCAGTGGCATACATATTCATTTATCTTCATGTTCCCGTTGCCTTTCTTTTTTGTTTCCGTAAGGCCTATTATATCCATTCTATACTCATCTGCTGTTCTTCCTATTTCCGAGATCTTATTTGCTATGCCTTGTACATTCCACGTTCCGATGTGCATTAGCCTTTTTCTTTGCATAATTCGTCTTATGTAGGGGCCGTCCATATTCCGAGGCTGCGCGTTAGGATTTTTAGCAATTTAAGGTTTTTCACAAGTGCCGGATTGCTAGTCCGGCGCCTCAACCCCCAACCTGGAGGACCAGGGTATCTTTCTTAGTCTGACTTCTCGCTCAAGACCTGTTCAGCTAGGGAGGCCCTGCCAGTAGCTACGCTACCGCTGATATAGCCCTTGGGGTCGTTAAAGTACACAAGCCTCACCACCTCGTCAAAGTGAAGATACCTTCGGGAGGCTTCAGGGAGAATTCATGATTACAATTTGAATTTAAATTCGTATACAATTACGTGATCCTTCTAAATTATCACCAAGGGATTAACCACACGCAAAATTGTGTGTCAAGACTGCCAAATGTAGAGACTTCCACATTTTTTACATTTTTCACAAAGTGAAAAACCATTTAAGTGCAGAATGTCTACAAAAGCAAATCAAGCAGGTACAGGACAGGGTGTTGAATATAGTGACGGGTCAACCACGGATGAGTGTAGGAGGAAGAGATTAGCCTCGTATGATATATTCCGACGTAGCAAAAAAACGGGAAGATCACCAAATGCACAAGCAACCGAGTCAAACTGCAGCTAAAGCGAGGGGAAAGACTATAGTGGTGCCGATACCAAAAAAAAAAGCGCAAAGAAAACTCCAGGATGGAAGATAAAATAGACCACCTCACAAAAATGATGGCGAGCTTCATGACCGAGATCAAAAGTAGCATCAATGAAATAAAACATGATATGAGCGACTTAAAAAAAGAAGTTACGGAGGTCAAATCGAAGGCGCAACAGACCGATAAGGAAGTCATAACAATGAAGGCTGAAAAAATAGATACTACAAAGAAGCTGGAAGAAAAAATCGGAAGACTGGAAACAAGAAGCGCAGAACTCGAAGACAAACTAGAAAAACTAGAAAAACAGAAAATACGTAACAATATTGTAATGAGCGGAATAAAAATCAACGAGGAGGACCCCCAGAAATTAAAGGAGGCAATAAAGAACATCGTATCGGAAAAAATGGGAGCAGATATAGAAATAGGTACAGCGTATAAAGTGGGCGAGAAGCGATGTATCTTTGAACTGATTAAATGGGAGGACAAAATGAAAATACTGAAGAACAAGTTTAAGCTGACGGGAAGTGAAATATACATGGACAGTGATCTTACAACAACGGAGAGAAGCATAATGAAAGAAATCAGAGAAAGGGCAAGACAGGAGAAAGAAAAGGGTAATAGAGCAAAAGTGGGACACCTGAAACTCGTCATGACGGGAAAGGTTGTAATCTGGGACCAGCAGTGCAGAAAGCTGATCGAAAAGAAAACGGATGCGCCAGACCCTGGTACAAAAAACTGAACAGAAATGAACTGCATGATGAATCGACGACGAACAGGCGAGGACATGGTAAAACGAGTAAGGTAATGAAGAAGAAATCAAAACATGGAATGACAAGAATAGGAACATGGAACGTGAGAACGTTATTAAGGGTCGGAAAACTGAGCGAAGTTGTAAAAGAACTAATAGAGTACGGAGTTGAGATAGCAGCTCTGCAGGAGACGAGGTGGAAGGGACAGGGTGAATTTAACGGGGAGGATTACGTGTTCCTGTACTCAGGAGAAAGTAGTCATGGAAGTAATGGCACAGGCTTCGTAATAACGAAAAAGATGAAGAATAAAATCCTTCATTTCAAGCCTATAAACGGAAGATTGTCCTATATAAGTATGAAAATGAAACCAAATAACCTGTCTATAATAAACGGATACGCCCCGACCGAAGAAAGCAGCGAAACCGTTAAGGAGCAGTTTTACAACGAATTGGAGGCAGTATACGAAACAATCCTGAAACATGATACAATAATGATAATAGGAGATTTTAATGCAAAGATCGGGAAAGAAGACCACATAAATGGCGTAGCCGGCAAAGAGACAATCCACTCAGACACGAACGAAAATGGAAACAGACTGTGTGAACTCGCTGAAGCACTGAACATGGTAATCTCGAGCACCAAGTTTAAACATAGGAAGCAGCACAAAATTACTTGGACCTGGCCAGGAGGGAGAAAAACAGAAGGTAATCAAATAGACCATATGATGGTAACGAGAAGAAGAGCCTCTTCTGTACAAGACGTAAGATCGTACTGGGGGGCCAACGCGGACTCGGATCATTACCTAGTGGTGGCAGACATCAAACAAAAGACATCAATGTGCAGAACAATACAACGACCAATAAGGCAAATTGCAATTGAGAAACTGACAAAAAACGGATCAGAAGCACAAAAATATCAGAAAGGGTGTGCAATGAATTAGAGAAGAGAAAAAATGAAACAACGGAAGAAATTGAGAAGCAATGGAGTACATTAGAAGAATGTATTAAAGAAAGCACTAAACAAGAAATAGGCTACAGAGAGAGACAAAAATGGAAAAAATGGTTCGACAGCGAGTGCGTAGAAAGAATGAAAGAAAAAAAGACAGCGAGACTAAAATGGATAGAAACAGGTGACGAAGATGACTATAAGATATACAGTGGGAAAAGAAAAGAAGCAAATAAAATCTATAAATATAAGAAAAACAAGTGGTTGGAAGAGAGAATGAGGGAGATCGAAGAGTGCAATAGCAGAAAGGATACGAGGCGGTTCTACAAAAACATTAAGAACAAGAAAATACAAAACATAGTCAAAACAAGAGGAATAAAAAAACAGAGAGGGTGGGTTGGAAAGCGAACCAGAAAAGGTAAAGGAGTTCTGGAGAGAACATTTTCAAAAGCTGCTAGGCATGAGCAAAAGCGAAAGGCAAGAACAAATAGAATTAATACCGGAAGGGAACGAAGAAGAAGTAAAAGAACCAGAGAAAGAAGAGATTATACGAACAATAAAAAAATCTTAGAAATGGAAAGGCACCAGGAAGCGATGAAATGATGGCTGAGATGATTAAGTACGGGGGCGAGGCGTTGCATGAAGAAATTACCGTACTGGTAAATAGAATATGGAACGATGAAAAGATGCCAGGGGCTTGGAGAAACGGAATCATCGTAACGATATGGAAGAAAGGAGACGCGGAAGTATGTGACAATTGTAGAGGAATAACGCTCCTTAATGTGGCATACAAAGTACTAGCAGCGTTGATAAACAAGAGACTTGGAGAATACGCGGAGAAGATAGTGGGCGATTACCAGTACGGATTCAGAAGGGGGAAGTCGACGGTTGGAGCCATACACGTGCTGAAGCAAATAAAGGAGAAAACCAGAGAATACGGAATGGATGTGTACTTACTCTTCGTGGACTTCAAGCAAGCCTTCGACACGGTAGATAGGAGGGAGCTGAGGAACGCCATAAAAGAGTTGAAGATACCGGACAAGATGATTAGACTAGTAGAGATGACACTAGAAAAAACAACAGCTGCAATAAAAACCACGGCAGGCGTAACAAAATATTTTGTAGTGGACCGCGGCGTCAGACAGGGTGACGCGCTGTCGGCTACATTGTTTAATATTGTACTTGAAAGAATGATTAGAAAAAGCGGATGCAGCGGCACGATAATAAATAGAGAGACCCAATTGGTTGCGTATGCGGACGATATTGTGATCGTATCAAGAACGGAGAGAGGACTGAGAAGCACAACATTCAAAGCAATAATAGAGCAGGCAGAGGTGGCGGGCCTATTAGTAAATGAAGGAAAAACGAAATACATGAGGTGCCAGAAACCAAACAACAATAATATAAACAAGTTAGTAATAAATGACTGGAGTTTCGAACAAGTTACGAGTTTCAATTACCTCGGAGTGAATATTAATAATAATAATAGCAGAACGATGGAAGTTAAAGCGAAGATACAGGCCGGAAACAGAGCATACTTCGTAAACAGACGGCTACTGAAAGATCGGCAAATTTCAAGAAGGACGAAGATACAAATATATAAGTCACTCATAAGACCGGTGGTGACGTACGCGGCGGAGACAATGTGCCTAACACAAAGAGACGAAGAAGACCTAAAAGTATTCGAGAGAAAGATAATGAGAGTTATCTTGGACCCGAAGTATGTTGACGGTGTATGCATAGCAATGATGAACCACGAAATACAGAAGGAGATGAACGGTGAGAACGTAGTAAGATTTGTAAAGGCGCAGCGCGTGAAATGGTTGGGACACATCAGAGAAGTAACGATGAAGAGGTGACAAAAAGGATGTTGTTGTGGGAGCCGGATGGAGTGCGAGCCAGGGGTAGGCCGCGAATGCGATGGTGGGACTGGGTGATGGAGGACCTGAGAGCGACGGAGGTGAATAACTGGAGACAGGCCTATGGGGATCGAAGGATCTGGAAAGAAATAGTAAGAGAAATGAAAACACACCCCAGACTATGAAGAATACGTCATAAGAAAATAAAATAATAAGAAAATGAACTGTAATTAGATGAGGACTAATCCCCCTCTAAAAGGGATTTTGTAAGGCCCGAAAGGGTCAGCTCAATTCAGCACTTGAATGTAAAGCAGTTTAATAATAATAATAATAATATACAATTACGTGATCCTTCTAAATTATCACCAAGGGATTAACCACACGCAAAATTGTGTGTCAAGACTGCCAAATGTAAAGACTTCCACAAAACGCCAAAACTTTTTTAAAGTATGTCAGAAATTTTTCAAGACTGCCACAAATATTTTCAACGCTAACATAAATTTTTCAATACTGCCATACATTTTTAAAGACTGCTACAAATTTCCCAAGACTGTCACAAATTTTTTACGACTACCACAAATTTTTCAAGTCTGTTATATATTTTTAATAACTGCCACAAATTTTTTCACGGCTACCGCAAATTTTTCAAGACTTGTTATGTTTTTCCCCTCTCAACGTCCCTAATGGGAGGACATCTAACGAGAACGGAAAAATCTCCCATCTCCCACGTGAAGTCACTTCCTCACTTTTCAACGTGGTAAACCCAGATGTTAATGGGCGTGGCCTTACTTTTACACGGTTTGCCAATCGGTTTTACAGGATCGTTAATTTAGAAAAAAAAAGTGCTTGTAGAGCCTTCTGCCGCCAATTCTAATTTTTTGGTATAGTTTTTAAACCTAAATCTTTCATCATATCAATAGGAAAATTTCAATTTAGCGGTTGGACATTACGTGCTGGTGTGAGAACGTCGCTATGGGTTAATTTTAATTAACCCCTTCTTTTAATTAACGCTGCCACCAGAGGGTTCTATTGTCTTAGAAACAGTAATTTCTAAGTGAGTTGAACACTCAAAACTCAAATACTTACTTCGTTTAATGGATTGACTTGTTCGGGTAGACGTGGTAAGGCGAAGACTTCCTCAAAAGACGTAGGATATTATATGACAAAAAACACTTTCACCAAAATATAAACACATGTGTTTACAAGAAAAGATCATAAATTTCAATTTATCAATTTATTAAATAATAATAAAACAATTTATCGTTAAACGGGGTTTCACATGAATATTACATTAGCAAATTAAATCTAATTTAGTTAACCAAGATTTGATCAAAAAGAGACAATAAAACCGAAGATAAGAATAAGCCTTTTAACTTTTACCGTTTAGGTAAATTTATTTTAAATACCTGAGATTTACGTGTTCGACCCTCTTTTATGAATGAAAGTTGAGCTTGGGACCCTTGGATTGCGAAGCGAGTGAAAGTGAGTAATCCTTAATTTTTCTTTTACTTATAAATCACCAAAACTCGCGAGCACTCAGTTAAAACAATTTAAGCGATTTTTAATTTATTGAATTATATTAAAAATGAAAGAACAATGAGTTTTTAATCAACTCTCATTTAATGAATTTAACTGAAGAACAAAGAAAACAAATTAAAATTAGTGAGCACTTCCAAAAAGAACTATATTCGATACCTCGATCGAATTTACATTAAACAATAACCGAACTGTTTGAAATAAAACTTAGTCGAATAACTCGAAATTAAAGACTCGTGAACAGTCTTGTTTAATGAGAAAACGCACGGCTCTCCCGGAAGGACTGATTAACTTTGGATTTTTCTTCCCTATTTATTGGGGTGATTATTTTTAATTGGAGAGGGGTTAGATATGTGGACCACGTAGGAAGATCCTGCTCTTTGAAATGGTGTTAAGGGCTATTTGCCATTTTTATGCGGAGTGTACCATTTTCGGACCACCCAATATCAGGTTATCAATTAAGTGAATCTTATTCTTTTGAACAAAAGGGCAGGGTTCGCACCTGCAAAGTGAAGCTTTTAGTTCCCGTGTTCTTAGCTTTTCTTTAAGTCGTTTGTTACAATAACTGTCCCTTTTTCTATGCTCTAATTGCATTTGGCTTTTAAAGTTCTATGTTTCTCTTATTATATTGAATTTTTCACCGGTTCCCGGGTGAGATAAAATCATCTTTATAGTTTTTGGCGAGACTTCATGATCGCTATCCTGGTTTTACTGTCTTTAGTCTAGTCTTAAAATTATAAAGGACCACCTAGAGGTGAGTCTATTGTGGTACGCTTTTACCTAACACTGTGGGAAATAATTTTATTACCACTTACAAATATTCTTTGTTAATCTTATTACCAAGCTACCATAGGCGTCACATGGTATTCATAATGTGAGAATTTAAATCAATACTTATTTAGAATCTGACTAAATCTAATTGCTAATTTCTACTAAAGTTTACAAATACAATTGGCAGTGTTTTTATAAAACATTTATTTACTTGAAAGTTTATGAAATTGAATTACGTGGTGGGTGCTACACTGGCACCCTTCAATAGAATGGGGCTGGGGGGCGGTGAGTCAAGAGTAAAGCTTCCAGAAACTGAACAAAATTTAATAAAGTATGGATTAATTTTGACGAGTGCCTACAACATTTGAGAATATTAAAAATAATATTTCTTAAAATATAAATATTGTTGCATAAACTAAATTAACACAATTTTATACTTTAAATCGAGTTTGTCAAATTTCGTGCTTAAAATAATACACGTATAAACACTAATAATTAAATATACAAAAAAATGGTTAAAATAAATGAGGGCATCCAATAAATTTCAGACACTCTGAAGCAAGTGTCAGTATGCAAACATCCACGAAATAAAAATTAAAATGGAATAAATTAACCTCTGTACGTTGTCTTTGAGGGAAATAGTGACCGGAATAAATTAATATTCCACAAACACCTCGAGTCGAACGGTTGAGATTCAAAATAAAGGGTTAGTAAATTTAAAACTACTTAATGCTAAATACTTACACAAAAATAATAACATTATTGAGGAAATTAATAATTATAACTTTTACAGATATTTAGTGCATGGCTATATGTAAGAAACTTAGGAATTAAAATAAGACATTGTTGATAATCAACACACAAAGTTTTAAGGTTCAATTTTTCAACAAATCACTGACTTTGGTTGAAGACCTCATGAGTTTTAATAATCAATACACTGAATGTTTATTAACATTTTAGTTAAATTATGAATCGTTAGTTATAAAAATTTCTCATTTAAAATAGAAGATAAATCATGTTACAGATTTCTGTAAACGAGATAAGTGGCGCGCATGCGATGCCGACTGCGAGGCGTTGTTAGTAAGTCGAGCGTGAGACTCAAGAGTGAATGCATCGAGACATAGCGACAGGCCCGTAGCCAGGAGGGGGCACCTGGGAACGCCGGCTTGGGATTTTTATGAAAAATTTTGGGTGTTTATTAGAACACTTCAATATACATCTTTGCCAAATTTCAGCTTGCCCGGATCTTCTGTAAACTCAAACCAAAATTTCGGTTTCGTTACTTGGAAGATACTTGGGCAAATTTTGAAAAAATTTATTTTTCTCTTCATTTTCCAACCTTGGCCACAATTTCAATTAATTTATTATTAAAAGCATTTCCCGTGCCCGAAAACATTTCTCCCCCTGCAACGAATCAATATTGTGCCATTTTAAGGGTGGGTTGTGTTTTCAGTCAATAATTTAAGTATTGTGTGCCATGGAAAAATATGAAAAAAAACTATTTTATAGAGAATTTTATGGTCTGATTTTTAATACAAGCATAAATAAGCGAGTTATCGGCAAAAAATCGCGCTGGGAGAGCTAAAACCCCCGATTGTGGGGGACGCCGGCGTGGGATTTTATGGGACTTTTGGGGTGTTCATTAGAACACTCCAATGTACATCTCTGCCAAAATTCAGCTTGCCCGGATTTTTTGCAAACTAAAAACCTTCCTTGGCTGGACTATAATGTTTGTTTTAAATAAAAATAAATTAAGAAAAATAAAATATTGAAAAAATTTGTTTGTAATAAAAATTCCCGGAAGGGGAACCCCCGAAAATTTTACTTTTACAATATTTGCAAAGAAGTAGTTTAATATATAAATAAATAAAACTGAAAAAAATTTGTAATAAAAAGGGGAACCCCCTTTACAAGTGCCCCCCCATATGAAATCATGGCTACGGGCCTGCATAGCGATATCATAGTTTAAATATACAAGTAGTTGGACAAGTATATCTAGATTTGGGTTAGTAGAATCGCTTAGTTTTGGATTTGTCCGCTAAGAGAATTTTTAAGTTTAAGATTTCTCCGGTAAACAGCACTGTATTTTTAAAGCAAGTTTGTTTCTTTGCTAAAAGGAATTTCATGAATGAGTTTTATAATAATTGTCTGTTAATGTTGTAACAACCCGCGCTTTTAGCTAATTAATTTAATACCGATCAAGAAAATACGGTTTAAGTATTTTCATTACCGACATAGATAATTGTAATTGAGATAATTAAATAGAGGTAATTTAAGAATACCCTATTTAATTTAATACAAGAAAATAATTATGTAGGATGTTAATTTTAAATATTAAATTGCATTGACTTAAAAGCAGGAAACCATTTATCAATACGTGAACGGGCTCAAAGAAGGCTCAAAGAAAGCCGAGTACTACAGATGTGCCGGCTATATAGTCAAAAGGAGCGCCCTGCAGCTTTATTTCGCAGTAAAGATTAGTTTAAATCAATGCATATAATAGACCTAATTTTACTTTGCGTTTATTTCGCATGTGAACAGGAAATGAGTTGTAAAGTTATAGCTGCACCGCCAAAAAGAGCCTTGCCCATAATTCTTAGCAAAGGAATGAAAAGTGCAGTGTTAATTTCACGGCTCATTTGCCTAATGTGTGAGAACAGTTTTGTAGAAACCCTCATTTCGAGGAAATTTTAAATATAAAATGCAGCTGCAAAAGTCACACGATGCCCGAAGGGCCACCCATGTAAAAGGGAAGTAAGTTTTGGAAACGAGGAGATTTGACCACATCCCCCTGGACTGGGGCAGGTCGAAGAACCAAAGACATTGGTTCTTCGCCCAGCGCAAGGGTGTTAAAATAAATATCCAAAGTGGGAAATTGGTAATAAAAATCCCAACTTAGAAAAGAGTCATCAGTTGTCATCGAGGAAAGACTCGAATAAATAAGTGAGTTGTCGACGGGAAGGTACCCGAATAAACAAGTCAGTTACTCCGCGAGTACGTGTTAGAATATAATCTTGAGTCAATAATTAATTAAAAGTATAAAGTTATATAACTTAAAAGTCAAAGTTGTTGAAATAAAATTGAATAAAAATATTAAGTGTTAATGTTTGAGATCTGATATGACGAATTTGAAAGTTTGAGTGTATATTAAATTATATAAAAAGGTTATTCTCCGTACAATAAAAGAGAAGTTTACGCGTTTCCAAGACTATTTCCTGGATTTTCATTAGGGACTTAGCGAGCTGAGTAAAGAATATAAAAAGGGGTGAGAATGTCCTATCACCTGTCATTACGAACTAACTTGTAACCTTCCTAATGGAAAGATGAAGGTTTATATAGGCCCTTACAATAAAAAAATTCTGAGAAAGTATTATCAAAATTTTGAGTAAATCGATTTTGAAAATCGTAAATTTTACATGTTTCACTGACGCGCGGGTGGAATGTCACTCATTTTGTTGACGGTACGTGCACTATGATATACTCTAACACTTAGAATATTTCGCAGCGCCAGATGCAGCTCGACTGTCGTACATGCAACATCGATTATTTTTTGTTTTTAGGCGTTTTTTTGGGGATTGAAATCCCGGTTGCCTTTATCCCGGTTTGCTTGATGCGTGGCGCCTTCTCGTATGTTTAGATAATACAAAAAATTTCAAATGCAGTGAAATTTTTTCTCTCCGATTTGAATTTTTCTTTGAAATTCGGATAGATGGGGGTGTGATTAGTAGATATTAGTAATAAATATAATCAAAAAAATGGAAAATAACTCGTGTATTGCCAAAAAAGTGAAAAAATTAAATTTTTTTTGCCTTCCAATTTTAGGGGTGTGCATTCGAAAAGGAGGGTAATCCATCGTCAAATCCTACCCTTACGGGGCGCCGCTGCGCTCCGCTCCGCTCTGCACCCCTCCAGGGCGGATTTGACTCTGGTTACTAAGCTAAACATACTTGAAGTGCGACAGATCAAGAAAACCGGGATAAATGCAACCGGGATGTGAGAGAACCTCGAAATAGCATTAAAAAGTATAGTTGCGGTATGGGGCAGTAAACTATTACGTTTCCAATTTTAGGGGTGTGCATTCGAAAAGGAGGGTGATCCATCGTCAAATCCTACCCTTACGGGGCGCCGCTGCGCTCCGCTCCGCTCTGCACCCCTCCAGGGCGGATTTGACTCTGGTTACTAGGCTAAACATACTTGAAGCGCGACAGATCAAGAAAACCGGGATAAATGCAACCGGGATGTGAGAGAACCTCGAAATAGCATTAAAAAGTGTAGTTGCGGTATGGGGCAGTAAACTATTACGTTTCACCCCCAAAAAATCGCGTAAAAACAAAAAATAATCTTTTATAAATAATCAAAATAATTTAATAAAACTTCAATTGTAACTTTTGATTTATATTTTTTAATTAACGACGGCGAAATGGGCGACGGCGAAGCGTCCCATTCCGGACAGGTGATAGGTAATTATCCCCTAAAAAGGTATTGTGCAATCAACTATTCCCAGTAACTTAATTATTTATGTAATTATCGTTATAATTTGCCAAATTTATTTGTGTATATAAAGATTCAATATATTCGTTTGTTATAAATACGTCAGTTTATTATTGCTTGAGATTTCGCAAGTGCTAGTATCGAAAATTTCCTTTACCTACGCTTCCAATAGGGCCAAAGCTACAAACGAAGAAGGAGGTAAAAGGGAGTTCCTCGAGCGTTCTCTCCCGAAATCACCGAACCGGTAAAATAGGTAAAGGTGAGTCAAAAACTAAAAAGACGCTCGTGGTGGCAGCGATAATAAGAAGAATAAATTCGATTTTTCTACCTTGGTGGATATCTTTATTAAACCGCGAGGTCCGGTTTATTACATTGGAATAAACGGTGGGATTAAATTTACAACAACAATAGGCCGGTTTAGTACAATGTATCCCATTACAAATGATAACAGTGGTTGTATGATTAAAAGAAAGAGTGCATATATAAAACTTTGGCGGCATAGACGTCAAAAGAATTTCTCATTGCAATGTGATAACGCATTCCTTTGAAGGAAGCGATAATAATTCTAACGAAAGATAAAATATAGCACGTGAACTTTTGTTGAGCCAATAATTGAATCGCTAACTGCAGAAAGGAGACATGTCACATTTCTAGAAATGTTCAGGAAATAAAAAAAACTGTTTGATATCTTAAAAGTCCATCCTTTTTACTCAAATTTTCGGCAGGACATGCCTTAGAACATCTGGAATGAATGAGTATACTAATAATATATTTGATATTTGTGTTCTCAATTAGATCAGCTGCCAAATTAGACATATGGACATGTCCCCTTTCTGCAAGAAAGGAAAAATTTACAAAAGAAAATGTGACAAAAATGTATTATTTTTAAGGTATTTTAATAAAAAATAATTAAAAAACAGTTATTCGTCGTCTTCATTGTGCTTAGTTGGCTACGCTGCAATTTCTTTCCAATATCATTCATAAGCAACTGGAATGAATTTGATCGTATTTTTTATATCAGCAATCTTCTTTTTATTTCTTGATCGCTTTGCTGAAAAAGCTCTCTCTGTGGGGAAGTTGCAAATTTGGTCTTGTATTGCGTAATCTAAATGTTTCTGTTATAAGAGTATTGATAAATTCCATATACACCACTTCTTGAGCGGCAGAAATCTTCATGTGGTGGTATAGAGATCAAAAACGACTTTCTTCACGTCTTGGCACATTTCTTCCATAAGATTCATTGCTCAGGTTTTTTAAAATGACGTAAGTGTTACTTTTTTAGCATAATTAGGGTAAGGTTTATTTGCGATATAGTTAATTTGGTGTTACTTTTGATTTGAAATACAAAGCTGAAACTTTAACATCGTTTTTCTCAAACGTCAAATTTTGAGTTATCACCTGCTTCTTCTTCTTCTTCAGGTGCCTATCCGTTATCGGATGTTGGCGACCTCTCTCCTATGTATGTGTTGTGCATTTGTAGTACTATCACACACATAGCATCACCTGCTATTTAGTATTAAGTGCCGACCACAAATGTTTATTTATATAATAATACCCTATCTATTTCTATAATTATTTAATACCTAACATTTTTTATTTTCAACGCTAGGTGGATCCACTCACTGGTGCATAAAGTATTTTATTTTTAACAATCATTTGAACTTTAGATAAATCATTTACAAGAAATAACCATTTCATTAAATTATTATCTTACATTTATTTAATAAAATTTTCATTTTAATTTATAAATAAAATCTAATTTGATGATTTATTTAATACTAGTTTTATTTAATAGTTAAATTTATTTATGTAATCTAAACCGTGTCGGATGTGGTTGTTCGGCCTTCGGTCTCACTCAGAGAAATCACAACCATATGTGTAGACTGTGGTTGAACGGCCTTCAGCTTCACTCAAGGGTATGAGTTCTTAAATGTCTTTGTAAGTGTGCTTTCCGTGCACAAATATACTCACAAAAATCACAACTAAATGGTTTTTCGCCGGTATGAGTTTTTAAATGTCTTTGTAAGTGTGATTTTTGTGCACAAGTATACTCACAAATATTGCAGCTAAATGGTTTATCGCCGGTATGAGTTCTTAAATGTCTTTGTAATGCTCCTTTCAGTGCACAAGTATATTCACAAATATCACAACTAAATGGTTTTTCGCCGGTATGCGTTTTTAAATGTCTTTGTAAGCTTGATTTCCGTGCACAAGTATACTCACAAATATCACAACTAAATGGTTTTTCGCCGGTATGAGTTTTTAAATGATTTTCTAAGGTTGATATCTGTGCAGAAGTATACTCACAAATATGACAACTAAACGGTTTTTCGCCTGTATGAGTTTTTAAATGCTTTTGTAAGGTTGATTTCCGTGCACAAGTATACTCACAAATATTACAACTAAATGGTTTTTCGCCAGTATGAGTTCTTAAATGACTTTGTAAGTGTGATTTCTGTGCAGCAGTATACTCACAAATATCACATCTAAATGGTTTCTCGCCGGTATGAGTTCTTAAATGGATTTCAAACTGTGATTTGTAGGCACATTTTAAGTTACAAACATTGCATATAAATGATTTCTCGTCCTTTTTTTTATGAGCTCTTAAATGACGTATTAAAGTTTGTTTAAGAGCAAGTTTATAACCACAAATTCCACACTCGAAAACATTTGAACTGTTCAGCGTTGTTTGTGTAGTGTCGGTATCTTCTTTAATATCAATGGAATGATGCAAATCTTCTAAATTAAATTTCACATCTTCCACCTCTTCTCGTTTAATTTCGTAATTGCTAATTGAATTATTTGGAGTTTCCAAAAATATACCCGTGTTTTCTACAATTTGTGATTCTTCCGAAGGTAGCACTTGAGCTGCAAGTAAATCGGTAACTGGTTCCATTTGGAGGATGGAGCACTGAAACTGTACAGGTACAAAATCACTTTTCTTAATTAAAGTCGTTGATTATAATATTGATTATATGTTATCGATTTAAAACACTACTGCTATAGTTGACAAATCACTACAGACAAAATTATAAAATGGTGACATTGATTGCGTCAGAGACGATTGGGTGTAAAAGTTTAGCGCCATCTAACTATACTAGATTTTGAACTAAACTTAAGTTTGACGTTATGCTAACTTGAATTAAAAGGGGGTAAACCACTCTAGAATTTTTATAAACTCGAAAATTTTTTTATTTTCTTAAAATGTAGGTACCTTTATTATCGTAAAAACACGTTGCAAAGTTTCGTGCACAAGAGAAATCTGTAAAGGTTCGAAATTTGAAGCATTCGCTGCATTGCAGATTAAAGGTAGGCGAGCATGCCCAACAGTGAGACACTATTTTTTTAAACCGTTATAATTCAGAAACTATTGGATCTAAAGGATTAATTCTTTTACAACTATACATCGCTATCTTTACTTAAATACGTTTAAGCGATTTATTGGTGTATTCTTAAATTTTCCCACTTTTTTTGTAAAAAGAAATTATAGTTACCGTTGTCTCACTGTTGGTCACTAGTGCCCAACAGTAAGACATACACAACCCGGCAGTGAGACACCCATTGGTTGGTGTAAAAATTAAATCTAGTCGAGTTTTATTGTTTAAAATATGTATTTAAAGTAAAAAAATAATTAATACAAATAATAATACACACAAAATTTAACGAATATTAATCAAACTAAAGTCTATTTCTGTTGGGTTTTTAAATTAGAAACACCTTGATGTATAATAATATTTATTATAAATAAACACATTAACAGTTCGCTACAATTTTTATATAACATCAAACTTACGACGACTCGTGATTGTTTTATATATCGTTATTTTTTAAAATATACCAACTAGATATTTCTTATTTATATTATTTATTTTCAACACTCCCTCTTAAATAAAAAATCTTTAGTTGGTTAACAAATTAATTAAGTTATTGATTATTGGCATCTTAAGAAACACAAAAAACCATTATTAAATTATTTTAGCATTTTACCATAAATTCATTTCTAAAACCGATAAATTTTACTCTGTCCAACGGTTTTGTTAAAATGTCAGCAATTTGTTCCACTGTATTACAGTATTCGATTGTAATTGTTCCGTTTATTACTTTTTCATGAATAAAGTGATACCTTACATCTATGTGTTTGCTTCTTTTGTTTATCACTCCGTTTTTAGCTAACTCAATTGCACTTTTATTATCAACTTTTAGAATTATTTTTACTTTTTCACCATTTAATTCTTCCAAGAAGGTTTTAATATAGATCAATTCCTTACAACAGTCCGCTGCCGCGATATATTCTGCTTCCGTCGAACTTAATGCCACAATAGGTTGCTTCCTTGAAGTCCATTGTATGACACCATCGTTGTAAAAAATTAAAAATCCAGTAGTACTTTTTCTGGATTCTATGTCGCCTGCAAAGTCAGCATCACTATAAGCGATCAGGTCATTTTTCCTTTTAATTTTAAATTTTATTCCGAAATCTTTGTTTCCTTTCAAATATTTAAAAATATGTTTTACGTTATTAACGTCACTTCTTGTTGGGTTTTCCATGTAACGACTTATGAAATTTACGGAAAAACTTAAGTCTGGCCTAGTTTTATTATTTAAATAAAGTAAGCTTCCAATCGCTTCTCGATATGGATATGTTTCATTTAAAGCCATATCACTTCTTTTTACATCTCCATTATTTAATGGTATTTTAGTTGGATTGCATTCTTCCATTTTGAAATTTTCCAAAATTTGTGAAACCATATTAGTTTGACTTAATGTTATTCCTGTTTCATCACGTTTTATTTCTATTCCCAGAAAAGTCTTTGGATCTTTTGTTATTGTGATTTTAAATTCCGATTTTAAGTTTTCTAAAAACAGACTCATTAATTTTTTATCGTTTCCTATTAAAATTCCGTCATCGACATAAATCGCAAGTATTAATGTTGAGTCTTCATTTTTAAATACACATCTTTCTGATTTCAAAGGTTCTAAACCCGATTTTCTTAAGAAATTTGTAAATCGCATATTCCAATTTAACGAAGCCTGTTTTAATCCATACAGGGCTTTGTTCAAATGACACACCTTATTATTTTCTTCATATCCTTGAGGCATTTGCATGAATACTTCATCTTTTAAGTCACCATATAAAAATGCTGTTTTAACATCAAATTTCGTTATGTCTGCATTTTTCTCAGCTGCCGTTGCGAACATTAGTCTTATCGCACAGCTACTTACAACTGGACTGAAAGTTTCATTGTAATCAATTCCTTGTTTCTGTTCACAGCCTCTTGCTACTAATCGCGCCTTGTACGATCCGTTTTCTTTTATTTTAAACACTCATCGATTGGTTATTATTTTTTTATTGTTTACCTCACTTTTGTTTATTAAAGTCCATGTATTATTTTCTTCAAGAGAATTTTTTTCTTCTTCAATTGCTTCAAGCCATTTTTCTTTATCTTCTCCCGTAATTGCTTCATTATACGTTAACATTGCATAATCATCATAATGCCTGGAAATTTTTTTAATTCGCTTTCCTTTTCCCAAATTTTCAATTGTTTGAGTTTCTTCTTCGAAACTTGTTTCAATTTTGTTTTCTGTCGGAGATTCGTCTGTTATTTTTTCATCGATGATCATTTCATTTTCGTTTTCCGTTTGAAAATCGTCCATTATTTCCGAGGTTATTTTTTCTTCGGCTTCATCTGTTAATTTTAATTTTGTTACTTGATCTTCAAACGTTACATCTCTAGCGATTATTACTTTCATTTCTGTTTCATCGAACAATCTGTACGCATTCGGTGCGTATCCTATCATAATCAATTTTTTACTTCTCTCGTCAAGTTTTTTTAGGTATCCTAATCTTTTTGCATAAGCATTCGATCCGAATATTTGTAAGTATTTTAGGTTTGGTTTCTTATTGTACCACATTTCGTACGGTGTTGTTTTTATTGTGTCGGTTGGCGTTCGATTAATTAGATAAGCTGCTACTCTAACTGCTTCACCCCACATATTTTTATCGAAGTTCGATTCGAAAATTAACGCTCTTGCTTTTTCCATGAGCGTTCTATTCAATCGTTCCGATTTTCCATTTTGTTGTGGTGAATATAGTACTGTATAATCTAATTTTATGCCTTTTTGCTTACACCATAATTTTAAATTATTATTCGTATATTCTTTGCCGTTATCACAACGTAATACGCTTGTTTTTATATTCCATTTGGCTTCGACTTCATTTACGTAATCTTTGACTGTTGAGGTTGCGTCATATTTACCATTTAGCAAATATACAGAGCAAAAATGCGTATAGTCATCAAGAAATGTAATAAAATATTTCTTACCATCCCAAGTCGTTGGTTCAATTGGACCACAAATGTCCGTGTGTATTATTTCAAGTGGCCTTGATGCGCGTTCTCGAATTTGATTGAAGGGTTTTCTTGTTTGTTTCGATTTCAGGAATATTTCACATAAAAGTTTTTCACAATTTTTAATTTCCGCATCTTCCAAATCTAACCCGTCACTCATCGATTTTAATTTTAACATATTTTTAGTACTTATGTGCCCAAGTTTTAAATGCCAGTTTTTTACTTTTTCATTTTCCGTTATTAAAGCACTTTCAAGTTTTTTATTCATGTTTATAACGTAGAGATTATTTTCACCGCGTAAACCCTCTAGTATTTTTACATTGTCTTTGTACACTTCGACTGTTTTGTTTCTAAAACACACTTCGCCACCACATTTTGTTATCTTACTCACCGATAGTAGATTTTTACTTAAGTTTGGCACGAAATCAACTTCTGTTAGCATGCATTCTCTGGTTTCAATTTTACCGATTCCTAATGCTTGCATTGTTTCACCTTTGTTAGCGGTCGCTATTTGAGTTCGTTTTTCTTCCATGTGTTTTATTAACTTTTTATCATTTGTCATATGCGAAGTTGCACCTGAATCTAAAATCCATTCGATTTTATCTTCATTTTTATTTTTATCTTCTTGTGTTAGAAAAGAAACCTTTTTAGTTGACTGTCCATTATTGCCTTCTGATTTTTTTCTGAAGAAACAGTCTTTTTCAACATGATTAGTCTTTTTGCATATATTACATTTTATTTCGCTTTTTCTGCAATTATTGGCAAAATGGCCCGGAGCGCCACATCTGAAACACCTTTTATTTTCTGTTCTACGACCGAATCTTACGTTTTTCTTTCGATCTTCTGAGTTGAACGCAATTTGTTCACTCAAATTTTCTTTGTTGTTTCTTTTCTCTTCAGCTAAAAGTCTTGCTGTTAATTCTGTTAATCTTTGTTTGTCTTCGGGTGTGGATTCCCATGCACTTATGAAATACCTATAATTTTCAGGTAGAGTTGCCAATATTTTAGTTATGACCATTGTTTCTGAGATGTCCTGTTTTAGGCTGTTTAACTTGAACGCTAAACTTTCTAAATCACAAATAAATGTTGACATGTCAGTGTCATTTTTGTATTTGTAATTGTAAAATTCTTGTAACAATGAGTATTTCTGTTGTTGGTCTCCTCTTTCATAAAGCATTTTTAATTTCGTTAGTATTTCATGAGATGTTTTACAGTTCATTAAATGAATCAAAATTTTTTTATCAATCGTCGTTATTACAATTTTTTGAGCTAGGGCGTCTTTTCTGTCCCACTCATCTTTTTGATTCGTTTCCTCTGGACGTGCAGTTTTACCATTAGCAATATCATTAATTTGCTTGGCTTTGAAAAATATTGAAATTTGAAATTTCCATAATTCATAATTATTACTATCTTTCAAATTTTCGATGCGTCCAAAAATTTCACTGGATGTCATTTTAAATATTTTAGTTTTCCACTTATTGTTTGTACACTGAAAAAAAAAAATCGTTTGATTCAAAACGAATCGTTTTATTTCAAACAGTTTTACGCATTACCTATGGCGAAAAAATAATTACTTTTCAATTAAAACTTTTTTTCTTTTAAAGATTTATCTTTTGAATTAAAACGGTCTAGTTTTATTTCAAACCACAATGGTTTTTATTTTAAACTATTGTGTCTTTTGAATTAAAACGGTCTAGTTTTATTTCAAACCACAATGGTTTTTATTTTAAACTATTGTTTAAGTCGTGCCTGAAGCGTTCGACAGTATTCGGTTTACAATTCCGGTAATTCCACTATTTAAATTTTAGTTTAAATATATTGGGAAGGTTGGCAGTAGACAAGAGAATAAATACAACAATCACGACATAAACAATTTAATAAGAGCACATTGGCAATACTAGTTTATAAACAACCAATGGATAACATCACTAACCTGGTTGTGGACTCGTACTTGAGTGATTAAAAGTTTCTGGTTTCTGGTTTCTGGAATGAACTTGATGGAGCATCCCGGCGTAGCCGGCCTTCTCCTTCATCTGACAATGGCATCTGGCGTGGGAAGTTGTGGAGGCCGGTGGGCCTCACGAAATATAGCGCTGAGCTAAGGTGGCTGGGAGTTACCCAGGAAAAGACTGTGGAAAATAAATATTGAAAAGAGAGAAGTATTTTACTACGTTACCGATATAGTAGAGTCCCTAATTCGAAGATTGAAGAATTTCCTCGATTGAAGTTGCTTCTACTTGAAAAATTTGACGGGTAATGCAATTGAAATTGCATTTGCCGTCCTCGAATGGAGTTGATGAGCTAGAGGGAATGGAATCTAAGATGTTGGAATTAAATCAAAAATTACACAAATCTAGTGAATGTAATCCACTTTCGAAGCAATTTGTATAATTATACCTATGGACAAATGTGAGTCTGTACAGGTGGAAGTTGTGGTCATGGGTTGTCTGTGGTCAGGATTGATTTAGGTCGGGGGATACAATAGTCTTCAATATTGTATTGACCTAGTTGTGCTATGAGTGGGTTTTCTGAAAAGATAGACTTCTTGTAGAGATTAATGGCAAGTTTTCGAATGAAGGTGGGTATGAGCTCTAGTTTGGCGTCTGCGTGCAGTCGCCTGTTGGTGACATAGAAGGGGGCGTTGAAGGTAGAGCGGAGGTTTTTATTTTGAACTATTTGGACTTTATTGATGGTGCTGTGACGGGCGTAGCCCCAGACGGGGGAGGCGTATGTCATGGTTGGGCGGATGATGGATTTGTATAATCTAAGTTTGTTTGAGGGAGCCATGGGGCTGTTTCGATTTAAGAGGGCAAAAAGTTTTGAGAAGAGGGTTTTGGCTTTACCGGTTGCGGTTTTGACATGGGGGATCCATTTGAGGCGTTGATCCATGGTAATTCCAAGGTACTTGACCTTGGTTTCCCACGGAATCTGTTCCTCAAACATCCAGACACTGGAGTTGTGAGGCTTACTTCGATTTCGAAACATGATCGCGGAACTCTTGCTCGAGTTAACCTCGATGCGCCAAGTTTCGTACCATCTTTCGAGATCGTTGATGGCCTCTTGGAGACGGGTTGTGGCGAAATCTGGGTGGATTGAGGACGAGTAGATACCGACGTCGTCAGCGTAAAGTGCTACTTTTGTTATTGGGTCAGTGGGGATTGGGATGTCGCTCATGTAGATGTTAAAGAGAGATGCTGCGAGTATTGAGCCTTGACTGAAGCATTTTGAACAGGAGGGCTTCATGCCAGACCTTATCGAAAGCTTTCGATACATCGAGTAGCACTAGGCCGGTGAACTCTTTTTTGTTGAGGGCAAAAGTGATGTGTTCGACTAATCGGAGGGCTTGGTGAGTGGTGCTGTGACCTGCACGGAATCCAAATTGTTCATTTTGGATGATATTGTTGTCGAACATGGCCTCCTGGAGACGCGCGATGATGATTTTTTCGGCTAGTTTGCCGATGGAGGGAAGTAAGCTGATCGGTCTGTAACTCTGAGGGAGTTTTAGGTTTTGACCGGGTTTAGGGATCACCACTATGTCAGCGGTTTTCCAAATCTGTGGGTAGTAATTAAGGCGGAGGCTTGCATTAATTATACCAGTGATTGCAGTTACTGCTTTTTTGGGTAGTGCCTTAAGGGCGAGGTTGGTAATGCCGTCAGGACCTGGGGCTTTCCTATTTTTCAGTCTTTTGATGGCTATTGCAACCTCCGTGAAGGAAGCGGGGTTGATGTTGGTATTGTCTGTGGCTGAGAGGGCGGTGGAGACGGAATTTTCGACCGAAATGATGTGGTCGTGATCAAGTCTCGTGGTGTTAGGGGAACATTGAGTTTGAAGGCTGTCAGCAAATGTTTCGGCCTTTTCGAGGTCGCTTTTGGCGAGAGTGCCATCGGGGCGAAGAAGTACTGGGGTGGGGGTTTTCTTTTTCCCCTGGAGTGCGCTTGCCATGCGCCAAGCAGTCAAGTCTTGGAAAGCAAGGGATTTGATTTTGTCTGTCCATTCAATGTCATGGAATTCTTTAATTTTGTCGTCAACTTCCCTCTTAAGTTGATTGTATAAGGTTTGGTCAGTGGGGTTACGTGTTCTGCGTGCAAGTTTCCTTGCACGGTTTTTGGATCGGATTAAGTCCTTGAGAGTGGGAGAAAGTTTGTCTCGGATGTCTTGAGAGGGGACATCGTAAGAGGTTTCTGAGATTGACTTGGTTATTTTATCTTGGAAGATGTTAATGTAATTGTCTAGGTCTGTGGTGGACTCGATGTAAGGGATTGGTCCGAGATTTTCCCTGAGGTTGTCTGAGAAAGAAATCCAATCGGTTCTCGTCCTTGTAGGGGGGGGTTTGGGTAGAGTCAGTGTCCCTAGTGTGATTAGTACAGGGAAGTGATCAGAGTTAAGCTCTTCGCAGGTGGAAATTTCAAATTGGAGTGGTACGTCTTTGAAGATGGCAATGTCCAGAATGGACGGCGTACCTGCAGGAGAATAGTGTGTAGGGACAGTTGGAGCGACGATTGAGAAGTCCAACTCGTTCTCAATTTGAAGAAGCTCACGGCCCTGGGTGTTTGTATGACGACAAAACCAGGCGGAGTGTTTGGCATTGAAATCGCCGGCGATGATCTTCGCGTCAGGGCCTTCAAGAAGGAGTTCGAAGTCAGTTTTTAGAAGATTTCTTTGGGGGCGATTATAAATGGAGGAAATTTGCAACCATCCGTGGTGTGCAGTGTGGACGCTAACCGTGGTGGCTTCGAGGCCTTCGAGGTCAGGGGTGGTTAGAGAGATGTGTTCAATAGAAGTTTTGACGTAGATTGCGGTGCCGCCACCGCGTCCGTCGCGATCGTTTCTATATAGGGTGTAGCAGGGGAGTTTGGCCAGATGCCCGGCTCTAAGGTGGGTCTCGTTGACCATGATGACGTCAAGGTCGTGGAAAAACGCGAACGCGAGAAGCTCATGGCGTTTGGCAGATAGGCCGTTGGCATTCCAAAATGCCATCTGCAGCGAGGTGGGTTTGCGTCGTGGTTTATTCATTAACGGGGGTGTTGGAGGATTTAACGTTTCCAATATCCTCAATATGTTTAATGATTTCTTCACTGGTATTGACTTCGCGAAGAAGATTTAGGATTGCTCTAATTTGGCGTGGGGTCTCATCAGTGTAGGTGGGGAGTGTGGGGGTAGCATGAGTTGCTTCCCGGTGGGGGGCGTGTATTCTGGCGACTCCAACGTAGGAAGGCCTACCGGAGCCTTGGGAGAAATAATTGGAGGGGCGAGTTGCGTGTCTGGAGACAGCTTCGCGGGCTAGAAGCTCTCTCCTTTTAGGTTTGGGGAAGGATGTGCATCCTTTGTAGTTTGCGGGGTGATTACCTCCGCAGTTGACGCATGTGGCCGGTTCCTCTCGGGTTTTTTGGCAGAGCGCGGTTAGATGATCGCCCGCGCATTTGACGCATTTGGGGGGGGCTCGGCAGAGGGTTTGGGCATGCCCAAACCGTTGGCAGCGATGACATTGGCCAACTTCTGCTTTTTTGTGGGGGGTTTCCGTCCTTGTGTTAATGGAGAGGACGGAGGTCAGATCGAAGATTCTCTTCCCATCGGAATTGTGGGTGAGGTGGACTAAGAAAAGGGGCATCGGATGTCGATCGCGACCGTGGCGCATTTGATATACAGATTGTATATCGAAGTGTTGGGTTTCGAGGTCTTCCTTGACCTCGGCTGGTGTGATTGTGGCCGGGAGACCGCGGATGACCACTTTGAGGTCATCCAAGTTGTTCTTATATTCAGCATTGGTATAAAGATAACTAGCTACATAAATATGTCGCGCTATCTATCAGTCACATTGTAACTTACATACCAACAAATAAGAAAATGATTTGATTTAAAACGTCTACATTAAAAGAAATAAAGTTTTGTTTTAAAACAACAGATACTATTAAGTTAAATAAATTACTATTTATTACAAAACGATTATTTTTAAACCAAAGATAACATTTTAAAACGAATATTCGTTTAGATTTAAAACGTCATTTTTTTCAGTGTAAATTTTTAGTTTTATTGGTTTTTATTTTCACTCAAGTTTTTATGTTTCTTTTTTAAATCACGAAGACACTTTTACCCGCAAAATGTTTTTAATGGTTTTTACTTCTAGATTTACTTTCTAGATTTCACTGGGCCCCATAACCTGTTGGGTTTTGAAATTAGAAACACCTTGATGTATAATAATATTTATTATAAATAAACACATTAACAGTTCACTACAATTTTTATATAACATCAAACTTACGACGACTCGTGATTGTTTTATATATCGTTATTTTTTAAAATATACCAACTAGATATTTCTTATTTATATTATTTATTTTCAACAATTTCAAATGTAAATGTAGCTTTTTGGCGGCTTGTGTGTCCGCATAATATCGGAGGTGGCATAATAAATTTAATATCATTAGCAAATACTACATGTACATCGGCAACATCTGGATACACGAATTTATTCGTCCCTCTTCTCTGATTCCGTAAGAAAGTAATTTCATAATCATCATTCTCGTGTCTTTATGCACTTTACCCACAAAATAAACAATGCTTTTATTCGCATTAAATTCTGCAAGCACAAAATCTTCAACTACTGGCGCCTTATGTAGATTCTCAAATCCCTCTGGGTCAATTTGTACAAAGTCCTCGTCTCCTGATGACGAATGTAGATCTAGTTCTTCTTCAGAAGAGCTATCTGGATTTTCAAACAACTTACTTTTCTTTACTTTTTGAATCTTTTGTTCTTGAATTTGTTTTGCTTTTGTTTTTTTTTGCCTTGTTTCTTTCTTCTATAGCGTCCTTTTCGGGGGTGTCTGTTGCTATGATACTTTTTCCTTTTCTACGCTTATTACTTGATTTCCGAGCTTCTGCTTTAGGATAGCCCTTAAATATGTCTGGACTTTGAAAGACATGTTCTTTACTTTCAAACAATATGTTAGGCAATTCAATATTTGTGCCCGAGTCGTGATTGGTGTCTTCTAAGTGAGAATTTTCCAGTTCAATGATATTAACTGATGGACTGGAAGAAACTGTAGGATTTAGGACCGTCGTTTCTGCCATATTGTTGGTATTTTTTTCAGAAAGTGCACGATCGGTAACTGAACTTGCAAGGAAATCGACATCAGTGAATACATTGGCATCAAACGGATATATTCCACATTTTTTAAAAGCAGATATAATATTTTTTGGTGTTATTGCGTTTTCATGAGCAAAACCAACGCACGCAGCAACGTCATAGATAGTTAATGGTTTACCTGGATGCTTGTCAACTTTTCTACTCCTGCAAGTTCTGAGGATTAATGAGATCGGCAGAATTACAGGGTGTCCAAGAACACATCCGCCAACTAACTATAATTGACAGTAAAATTTGCTGTTGGCAGAAACCCTGATGGTCGTATAAACCAGCTCGTTGTTAGCGGAAGCAAGGGTTCGTGGATCGTACGTCAAAATGATGTCGTACAAAATAAATGACACAAAAATAATGATAACAAAATATAATCGTTGAAATTACTGTACAAATCTGTGGTAGTAAACCACAACAACAATTCATAAACAATCAGCGAGCTGATAAACGTAATAAAAAAATAAATGGTGTTGTTAAAATGTACAGATTCAAATTTAAAAATCATACAAATTGCACTCACCCAAAAGTACTTTTGTGATCTGAAATAAAATAATAAAATACTCGCTCTCGACAATAAGCGGACTTCCAATTTGAATTCTGTAGCACCAGAACGATGAATGAATACGTCTTCTATCTGCTCCACTGATAGTACGAAGGCAGTTGAACTCGACAGCTCGGAACACCATAAAATGAATTGGTTAACGGAGAACCTCAAAGATTGAATAATATACTTGAAATTGATACTTTCCAGTGTGTAATGATCTAATGATAATTAAAATTCCATAAATGACGAGTTGACATCAATAATAATGATAACGCAAATCTTAACAGCGAAAATTTAACCTTAACAGCCCTTGCGTATATGTGTCCTTATCAAACACATGTGATCTAAAAATGCAAGGAAAACCAAATTACCTTAAGAAGTTATATCAGCACGTTACTTACGAAATTGATGTTTAAAATAATCCGCTACTAGCGTAAAACAACCATCTACTATCTAGATGTAATTTACAATTAATTAGTCGTCTAATTAAACAAAATAAGCCAAGACA
The DNA here is from genome assembly GCA_932274525.1 of Podabrus alpinus. Classification (NCBI taxonomy): domain Eukaryota; kingdom Metazoa; phylum Arthropoda; class Insecta; order Coleoptera; family Cantharidae; genus Podabrus; species Podabrus alpinus. The sequence continues at coordinate 5,925,753 of OW026452.1, forward strand.
ACTCGACAACGTGTGAACTTGACAATGACCAAAATCAAGATGGTCGCCTCACCGAGCGGGTCACGGAAATCGAACGATAGTCGGTCGATTTTAAAAATCTTATGTACACGGTGTTTCAAAAGTTTAGTAACGGACGTAAAAATTCGTTACATGCTGCATCATCCACATATCTATAGCAGCGTTGTATGCGGTAGAAAATGGTTGACTCCCACATCCAAAGGTTGTAGCTTATTTGTTGAATGCGGTGGAACAGTAAGAACTGTCACCCCATTTTCCTTTGCCAAGTTTAGAACCGTAATACTAAGGTGACTTTCATGATTGTCATATATTAGGAGTGTTGGATCATCCTTTGAACTATGTGAAAATTTAATAAAATGTTTCATAACTTCTACGAATAATTCTGCATTCATCCATCCGCTAGGTGCAGCTAGACCCAATGTGCCAGCAGGGGATCCTCGAAGCATATGCTCTTTAAAATGTGTCCTTGCAAAAACCATCGCTGGAGGCAGGTATTGCCCTGTCGCATTAATAATGCAACAAGTTGTAACAAGAGTGCCTCTCTCGCCACTTGTCACTTTATTCACCTGCTTAATTCCCTTCGCTGCAAGTACTTTTTGGGGTTTTTGAACTGTCACGGTACTAGTTTCGTCCAAATTGTAAATTCGACTTCCATCAGCGAAATAATCAGTTCGTGTGTAAATATTTTTTAAATTTTCAAAAAACATCGAAACATTGTGCCTGTTAAAAGACGTCGCTCTAGATAGACTGCAGCCTTCTGGCGTCCTCAAAGATAGGAGAGGGTGCCTCTCGCGGAATCCTCTCATCCATTTTAATCCAGCCATTTTGACTTGATGCCATTTTTCAGGAATTTTGTTGTTGTTTTGCACAGCCACTTCATACGCGAGTTTGCGACAATCGTTAAGAGGCAGTCCATAAAACATTTGTGAGCAGGTGATAACATATTTTTCTAAAAATTTTTCTTCCGCTTCCGTGAAGATTTTATTCACAGAATAGTTAGGATACATCCGCACCTCCTCGATATTCTCAGTCTCCTTAGCCTATTTTACATACCTAGCTAAGGTCTGAAAAGATACCTTTTTTAAAGCAGCCACTTTTCGTAGGCTTTCTCCTTCTAAAACAAGCTTCACAGCTTCTCTCATTGTTGAATCTGTAAAATCTCCTATTTTTCTTTTCTTGTTGAGACTCATTTCGATTTCTAAAAATATAGAATTGCTCATAAATAGTGATAGGGTTGTTAAGCCCAACACTGAGACACATAAACGCAACAGTGAGACAGTGTTGGGCAAAAGATATAGTCTCACTGCTGGACACATTGTCGCAAGCGTCATTTCGGTTTATAACTTGTGAAAGACAAAAGTTTAACAAATTATAAAAGCATGTATAAAAACTACATAAATAGAACATACCTGGACATGAAACACTTTTCACAAAAACCTTCTTAATTTTCGTAGAAATACAAAATAACGTATATATTAAAATTTACTTTTGCTGGTCATGAACACACCAACTAACAACATACATACAGTTAGACTGATAATCTAGCCAAACAGCAGTTTAAACTAATGGTGTGACACTTCGCCTTCCCTGTTGAAAGGTGGGGAAATTTCGAATGCGCATGGAGTGAGAAAAACGCTATGTCTCACTGTTGGACCTGTCTCACTGTTGGGCACGCTCCATATTGAATTTCTCTTTGTTTTTTTCAGTACTTAAAACTTTAAAACGCGATTTCTCGAAACAACAAATTTTAAGTTGGCCGGACCGATATCTTGAACAATTTTTGTTCGATTGGCTTGAAATTCTTACCGAATATTCAAAACTACTTTCTCTTCGACAACACGTAGGATTTTTTTTTATAATGCATAGTTCAATTGTTATTAACAATTTTCGAGCGATTTTTTTCGTTTTTTCGAACTTTTCTTTTCAAAAACACGCCATTTTTGCTAAACTCAGTTTTAAAAAAAAATCCTACGTACTGTTGGAGCTAATATCGTACTAAATCTAAATTTGTGTTCCTCATGAATTAATTTTCAAATATGCAGGAGTTATTGGTCCGGCCACGCAGCCTTAAAAAAAAAAGATGCCTAGGGAAGAATACTGGGAAGCCGGCATTTTGTTTTGTACAGCTCTGAAAAAATTTACAAACACATTTCAATACTTGTATAATTCGCGATTTCGATTAAGGAAAATCACGTGACCAAATATTCAAAATGGCCGCTTAAAACGGGTAGTTCTATGTTTTGCCATCATAAGCAAGGTTATTATATGCACATTAACGGGTTCAGAAACGTGTTGTGGTTTGTTTATTATATTCGTTTGTGTTTACATAATATCTAAATATGAATAAACAATTAACAATATTTTGAAATTCTGTGGGAGTTCTGAGGCTAGAAACTTTTGTGAGGGTGAAGCTTTGGCAAACGCTAGTCACGTTGTGTTGTGTGGGAAAACACCTAGTAACGACGGATTCCATCATATTTATAGCTTAGTTTTACAAACTACAGCTTTGTCTGCACCGCCTCATGAGATATCAGGGCTAATTGACAAACAATGCTTGTTGATACATAAACCATGTATTTTGTAGGCTCCTTTCCCATTTTGTAGCTTTTCATCCACGCTTTTCTGCTATCAATTACTTCCACCTCACCCAACGGATTTGTCCATTTCACTTTGAGTTTTCCTTTCATGGGAAACTTGTGGAAACTAAGGTCAGAATTCTTTCTAGCACTAGAATTACATTCGTGAACACAACAAAACGCTCTGGATTTTGATTTACCTGTATTCATTTTGTCGTTTGCCTAATAACAAATTAATTTCGGATGAATTTTCAAACACAATATTTAACGTTAATACCGGCTATAAACATGCACTAGATGCATATGTAAACTTATGACAATGCCCGTTTTAGCGAGTTAACATTTCTGCCGCAAGACGTCGCTTCACTTAGCTGTAATCGCGAATATGTATTTCTAATAATAAAGTAGTTCATAGACAACTCTCTTTCTATCAACACGTATAACATTAGTGTAAGAACTTTGTGTAACAAACTTTTGTTACATTCTATTTTGCGTTGACAAATCAACATTTGTCAACAAGGTTCATTACTTCTTTTTTTAAATAATAGTTTAGTTTTCGACATAGCATAATTTTAACATCATTTATTTTTTTAATTTCCAATTGATTTTAAATCAATACATTAAATTTTAACGCCCGCAATTAGGCAACCCAAACAACATCTAATTTCACAAATTTAATTTTCGCTAAACCAATTTCCGATCGACCAATGAGATCGATTTTAGTATCGCACAGTCATAGATGCACTGCGCGAAGGTTGACAAGGAGGGTTAGCAAGCAATGTCAAGACACCATGACGTGATTTTATGCTTAGTCGAATTTTTAGTTTCAATTCGAGTTTTTTTGAAGCATTTATGCTTAAGAATGTTATTAAGTGGTGAGGATAGTTGTCGTGCAGGGTTTACCCTATTTTTCCTTACACCCAGTGTTTAATTAACGATCTAAGATCGATTTAATGGATTTGCTGATTTCAACGCATTTTCAACGCCACCGCGCCATTTTGAGCGGACATCAATGGTTTAAATTTCAATTATCTGGAATGAGGCCCCACAGCGCCTACCAAAAGGTTGAAGATTTTCCTAACGAACCTTTAGACTTCAACCATGGGCAATCCAGAGAATTTTCAATAAAATTCTTAAAGAAAATTGACGTCAACTTTTAACCTCAAGATGGGCGAGTCCAGATGTCAAGCTGGCCACAAATTTTAATCTTTCCATGGCGTGCCATAAGTTTCATAAATTTTACAACAACATTTCAAGCACCTGGTGATATTGTCGATTTTAATAATTTTTAATTCAAAGAGCAATTAGCTATTCCTTTTTTTGGTTAATAACATATTCGTACTATTGTGTTTTTTGAGTGCTTTTAGGAAAATCAATTCTATTAACAGAAGTACTGTTAATCCTCTTTTTTGCGAGATGAAGGCATACCATCCACTCCAACTTTTTATTAAAGAATGTTAAACCAGATTAATCGTAAGTAATTCAAAATTTCGCTTTTAAGTACAACTTGTTAAATAACCAATGTCTTTTTAAAGTAACGATCAAACATTTTTCAATAGCCTACTTGGGTTTGTCTACCTTCAGTAGAACAAGTAGCATAAATTTTCTACTGATTTTGCGTCAGAGAAAAGCGTTATTTGTACGCCAACAACTTTTGTGAATAAATTAAATTCAACAATTTAGCACGATAACCAACATCCGACAATTTTATTTTTTTGTAAAAATATTTTATTTCCACCTTTGTAAATATAAATATGTGTGATCAAGAATCTGTTATAATTTGTTAATAACCACATTTCACCTTTTATTTTTATTAAACGTGTGCATTCCATTTAGTCAAGTTTTATTTTATTTTAAGTTCAAATTTTGTCTTGAGAAAGGCGACTAGGTAACGAAAGCCCTATCGGGGCATGGCGCCCACAAAGGTAATAATTATTGTGAAAAGAAAGGTTTTTTTTTAGGATCCACGAACCTCTTAGGAGAACCCCGCCTCTCCGACGCGAGGTAATTCTCAAGGGTTAGCCGATACGTACCTTCCATCGACGATCACGAAAAGCGGCAGGTGAAGCCGAAGACTCTATTGTTTTATGACCATTTGCCGGGTCATAGCTTTTTGATTTGTTTACGAGTAAAGGCTGCTACATTTGTTATAAATAATTATGTTCTTAATTTTTATGTATAAACATTTGTACTTGTAATTGATTAAATTAATCCAATATACATCACAATTAAATAGAATGCAAGTTTTTCAATTGTCTGAGCTACAACCCCAATAACACGATTAAGGGTAAACTAACCCCAATACGGATATTATAAATACTTACATGAATAATGCATATTTGAATGCGCAGTAAATGACGAGTTTTGGTTCATGTTTAGATCATACCTTGTAACTCTTTATACCATGGTGATCCACGGTGTGTTATCTCTTAGGTAAAAATTGGGAACGTGTATTAGTTCCTCCTCCAGTGTATGTGGCGCTGTGTACAGTTTTTTTTAAGTGCGCGCGCTGAATATTTTAATTTTAGTTGTTAGTTTTATCTTGTTTTATGTAGTGGCCTACCTTGGCATAACTACTTGACAAATTTTTACATCTCACACGTGATTATTGTAGGTTATGTTAAGAAAACAAAAACTGATGCTTTAGTTAATGTTGAATTAAATTTCGATATTATATAAATGTTGATGGATTTATAAAATAAAAATATAAAAAGAATGAATGAATTATATTTAAAAAAATAGATATTGATTTTTAACTGTTTAATTTAAAATTAAACAGGTTTTTGTTGGTTGGTTGGTTTGTCGTTTCCAACCACCCTGTATATAAAGTAAATTAAGCAAACACGCATAATTGTTAAGAAACATACTTAAAAAGTGCTAATAAAGGAAAAATGTCCTCATCGCACTTTTAGTAGGTCAAATTAAATTTGTACATGTAATTCATTGAACTGTAATTCATCATAATTGCACTTCCGTATATTAAATAGGTAAAATTTAAATCATTGTCATCAAAGGTCAATTAACTTTAATTTAAAATATAGCATTAAAATGTGATAATTTAGCAATTAAGTTTTGTATAAATAGTGTATTTGAAAGTTAATAAAACAGTATCATTTAAACTTACAATTTGAGTGTTACTCACAATCAACAAAGTAGCAAGATAGAGTGTTATGGACTTGAGTCTAATCCATAAACCTTTGTGAGACTGCAAAGGATAACATCTCTCATCTTCTAATTTCGACATTAACATTCAGTGAAATATTATTGCTCGAAGTAAAATGTATTGCCGTGATAAGACAAAATTTAATTTTATATAGCGAGGAACAAATGAACAGCTCTTTTTTATTATTATACCTTCAGCTACTCGGCAATGAGACTCAATTAACGGGCGTGTAGATGGTCCGATTATGAGGAAAAGACACCTCGTCTGAATGCTAATTCGCAGTTCAAATAAATGATTCAAAAACTTTAATTTGTACCTGGATTCGTCTTATACCTATGCTGTACTTATGAAAGAAAATGTACTCAAATAAATCTATTCAACTAATACCTGTTCATTTATTACAGCTTTAATATTACGACAAATCATAAAATTAAATACAGAAACATTTCAAGTTTACAAAAATAATTCTTAAAAACTAAAAATACCCCCTCCGAAATTATCGCACTCTTATTAATGTTTATTCGTATAACCGTCGTGTGATAAATAAAACAAAAAGAACGCGTGAAAGTCTTACCGAATATTACCGACGTCGGTGAAATCAGCTGCTCGCACTCCTGCTGATGCCGCTTCGAAGTGAATGCTTCTTTACCTCGTTCGACTGTAGTGACCAATAAGAATAACCATACACCGTTAATTCTGCTGATGGAATAAATGCCAGTTGAATCTTGTGTAAGTATTCCAGCTCATTTAACTTAACTTTTTCTTTCCCATACACCATAACCAACAAATTACCAAAAGAAAACAGTGGTACCTACCAAAAATTTTCAATGTCTGAATTCAAACGATTTCCCATAAACTTCTTTTAAATAAATTATCTACTGTTCTCACGTCTTTAAAGTTCATTAACGGACTTTCTATTTTCACAACTTTGGCGTACTTAAAACCAATTAACTGTCTTTCTTCTTTTTCAAGTACCATGTCCTTTCAGAACGTTGGTCACCATCATGGCTATTTTTATCTTGTCAAACGCCAGTCTAAACAGTGAGCTGGAGTTCATATCATACCAGACTCGAAGATTCTTCAACCAGGATGTCTTCCTTCGACCCGGAGCTCGTCTACCCGCTATCTTTCCCTGCATTATGTTTTGCAGCAGCCGATACTTTTTGCCTCTCATCACATGTCCAAAATATTCCAACTTCCTTTTCTTAATTGTGACCACAATCTCGGTGTCCTTCTGCAAACGTGAGAGTATCTCAGAGTTTCGAACTTTCTCTGTCCACGGAACCTTTAGCATCCGCCTATATAGGACCACATCTCAAAAGCTTCAAGACGTTTCATTTCCCTGCTGTTAATGGTCCAGGCCTCCACACCGTACAGAAGGGTAGAGAACACGTAGCACCTCAGAAGACGAACTCTCAAGGGCAACTCCAACTCTCTACAGCATAGTATTCTGCTCATCCTCCTAAAAACTGCTCGAGACTGCTCAATCCTTGATCTTATTTCGGTCTGGCTGTCAGCACCACTTGTTAGGATACTGCCAAGATATTTTATCTGATCGACTTGCTGCAGAACTTTGCCTCTAACTGTGATGTTAGTTACGATATTAAGCATTTTACTTATTACCAACACTTTTGTCTTTTTGATGTTCAAGTCAAGACCAGCTGTGGCACATTTTGACACAACTCTGTCCAGGATGTTCTGCAAGTCCTCCTGACTGGATGCCAAGAGCACCGCATCATCTGTGTACCGTAAGTTGTTGATAACCTCACCATTGACAACAATTCCCGCTGATTCTTCCGCAAGTGCTTCTCTAAAAATTCTCTCGGAATATACATTAAAAAGCAGAGGAGACAGGATGCAACCCTGTCTCACTCCTCGCTTGATATCGATTGATGTTGATTTTACTCCTTCTATTCTTACAACAGATGTTTGATTCCAATACAGATTAGAGATAATACGCACATCTCTCCCATCCAGTCCAATGTTTTTGAGGGTTTCTATTAGTTTATCATGTTGGACTCGATCAAAAGCCTTTTGGAAGTCTATAAAGCAGGCATGCAGATCAATTGACATATCACGGCTTCTCTGAGCAAGAACGTTTATGCCAAACAAAGCCTCCCTTGTGCCGAAACCATTGCGGAATCCGAATTGCGATTCACTCAAGTACTCTTCACACTTAGAGTAAACTCTACCATGAACCACTTTTAGAAATATTTTCAATATATGACACATTAAGCTAATAGTTCTATATTCGCCACATGTTTTAGCATTTGCTTTCTTGGGCAAGGTAATAAAAACAGAACCAAGCCATTCATTGGGAATTTTTCCAGTGATGTAGATTTTGTTGAAAAAATCTGTTAGCATTTCTAAAGCTCTGCTGTCATCGATTAGTTTATATATTTCACATGGAATCCCATCAGGACCGACTGATTTGTGTTTTTTTGAATGTTTGATTGCATATTCCACTTCATCACATGTTATTCTGGGGCCCTCATAAGCTGTTAGTTCCGGTTGTTCCGCCGTTCTATTATCATCAAATAATTTGGTGATGTATTTTGTCCACTCATGTAGCTTTTCTTCTATCGTCGGTATGACCTTTCCCTGTTCGTCGTGCAATAAGCCAATCTTTTTTCTGTTAACCATGCCTGCCGCTTCCTTAACCTTTCTGTACATATTGAAGGAGTCGTACTTTGCTTCCAGTTCTTCAATTTCAACACATTGTTCGGTTAAATACTGTGTTTTTGCGTCTCATATTTTTTTCCTTATAATATTTTGGAGTCGCTTGTATGGTTCTTTGTTGTTTTTATGAGTTCTGCGCTTTTCCATTAGTTCTATAATTTCGTCTGTCATCCACTGTTTCTTTTTTGTTTGGATATATGTCCAAGATTTTCAATACAAATTTCCTCTATTGCAGATCTCATTACATTCCACTGGTCTTCAGTATTTGTATTATCACTATCTTGATTTTTCAAACTGTTGTTAAGTTTTTCGCGCACTGTTTTCAAAGTAGACTCATTACTAAGTGCTCATAGGTTAATGTTGTTATGTACCCTTTCTTTGATTATTCTCTTTAATCGATTACACGTCACAGCAACCACCGGATTGTGGTCGGACCCGATATCTGCACCTGGATACGTTTTAGCTGATATTACACTGTTTCTGAAGCGTTGCTTTACTAAGATAAAATCTATTTGATTTCTCACAATCCTACTGTCTGCATCCATAGGCGACTTCCAAGATAGAGTCTTCTGGAAGGCAATTTGAAATGGGTGTTTGTTATAATATAATCATGTTCCTGACAGAATTGAACTAGTCGGTCACCTCTATCGTTCCTTTTACCTAAACCATAGTCGCCCACTATATTCTGACATTGTCCCCTTCCAACTACAGCATTAAAATCGCCCATAACCATTGTATTTTCGGATGTTTTTACCAGCCTCATAGCGTCAGCAAGATCGTTGTAAAACTTTTCTATATCATCTTCATTACTACTTGATGTTGGTGCATATACTTGTATGATATTTGTGTTGATTGGATGAGAGCTTAGTTTCATTACAATGACTCTGTCAGATATTGGTATTACAGCTGTAACTGATTTAGCCATAGTCTTTACCCAATCCAAAAATTCACGCCCTCGCTTTACGACAGACCGTACGCTAATCTCTATTATCTCCTCACGTTTCCCCAAAAATTGTCACGAGCAGGCGCGTTTCACTAATTTTTCTAATTCGTTGGAAAAATAATCCGTCCTTTTCCACTTTTTTTATCACACATAGTTTAATTTCGTTTGCCTAACTTAACAGATATTATTAATTACCCAATTTGTTTTATTTCTGAGAGTGATAAATATTCAACATGATTTTATGATTTGTCTCTTACATTTTATTATTTTTTTTAGATACAGCATCCATTGAAAAGACTTCACTTGAGTTTCGTAATAATTGGAACCAACAGCATTTTCAACATTTTATAGGTATTTCTAAACCCAGGTACAGCCAAACAAACCAAATCATAGCCTCTAAACTAAATAAAATACGATTGTGTCTTTTCGCCGAATCGATCCCATTTTGGACCACCGCAGTATATATATTTTTTTTTTCTGCAGGGAAGGGGGAAACCTTCATAGGCACCACCCCATCAGGGATGGTAGTGTCAGATTCTAACTGACTAAAACCCCCTCCCCGACGACAGCGGGCTTTACCTTCTCGGCATTACTTCCGCTGTCGTCTGCGATCTTCCATGCTGCATCGATGATGCAGGCTCCCGATGACCTCCCGGTTTAGCACGAAAGTTTGTGTCCGGGAGGTCAGGCACTATCACTTGATTCTACTTTTCCAATTGAACCGGACACACCGCTCGCCGCGATCCAACACGTCTCACCGGGTCACCTAGTGGTCCGCAATCGTCAGCATAGGTGAAAGTCCACTCGTCCTTAACTTAATAGGCGGAAATTCCGGCGACAAAGTCAAGGCCGAGCCGACCGTCATCCATACCGGAGACTCCGAGCCCCCAACCGACCCTGCAAATCATATTAAATCACAGAGCGCGATGCGACCGGGTCATCTTGAAAAACTTGTGGTCGCTGGCAAAGTGCCAGTCCACTCGTCTTTATATTTGACGGCACTATTTTCGCGATCGTCCCCCTCTGGATTAGAACGAGAGTTTGTGTCCACAGAGGGTCTACGCGCTATCGTCGTACCGACACTAACCTACCCCGTCGAACGACCGTCACTACTCGACCCGACCCGACCCGCCGATCAATGACGATATTCTTCGGGAATTCTCTTGGGAACTTCTCGCGCATCTTCTCGCGGGAACTTCTCAAGGGAACTTAAAAAGGCTGTCATTGACTTAACTGTAGGGCGAGGACTCGAGCTGCGGCTTGCTCAGCTCGTCCGTCCCCCTCCTTGGTCTTCATCACTTGACTGATGAAGACCGCTACAGCCAATTGAAGTTTATTTATTATATAGAATAAAAAACGGATTAGCATTGCCAATCTAAAACTTAATCCTGCATATTGGCAGGACATTCATGTTGTCATAATAAAAATAAAAATAATTTATCAAAATTAATATTGCTGGTTCAAGTAGGTTTCTGTATGAATTTTCTCCGGGTTTCAAACCGTGTATCGTATTTACTATTGTAACTAACAATTAATCTGCCTGGTTTTTGTGTAGTTTGTGGTTCTAATAATGTTTCTATTTTAGGTTTCCATATCGGGATTGCGTGGGCATTTTTCCATCGTGACTTGTTTGTTAAGTATAAGTTTTTCATGTATTGGTTTGGTGTCTTTTTTCTCTTTTCATTTAATCACTTTTATCGATTTTTAGGTTACACCCAAACCTTTTTCCTTGTCGGGTTGTTAATTTATATGATTAGATCTTCGTTTTCAGTTATGTTGATGGTCTTGTTCTCGAGGAACTTACACATCAGGTCGGGTGGTGTTTCTTCGTACAGCTCGTCCAGTTGTGCAGGGAGATGGATGCCATGATAGGCCGCCAGCTCCAACTGTTCTTGCATGTACAAATCGCACTCCCGTATCCGATGTGTAGGTTCATCGAGAATATCGCACGCCGGACATAGTCCGTCCACCGATTTCCCCAATCTCTTGAGGTGTCGGCCGAACTCGCCATGTCCGGTTAGCATCTGCGTCATCTGGAAGGAATTGTTCATTATTTTATTACTTACCTTGGGGATGAATTGGTAGGTAATTCTACCTACCAGTCCATCGTCCCATCTTTGTTGCCATTTTTTTTGGATTATGTCCTCCATTTTTCTTTTGATATCCACTCTGTATTTGTAATCTTTCGGGTCTATTCTTACCCCCATAAAGGTGGTTACTTTCTTGTTTCTGGCTTCACGCCATGACAGTAATCGTAAGAGTTCTAAGTCGATTGGGTGGATACCTGCCAAAACACCCGCGGCTATGGTCGACACAGTCCTATAACATTTTGCTATCACGCGACAGCAAAATCCATAGCACGATATCAGCCGGGCCAACGTGTGCTTATCCCCTATTCTATGTATCCAGATCTCGCTTCCGTAAGCCAAGATGGGGACTACCGCCCCCTGGTAGATCCTTCGCATAGAGTTCGAGGTGTCCAGGTTCCAACCGCTTTTTGCCATTCGATGCAGCGCATGGACTAGTTTACTGGCTTTGCCGCAAACGTAGTTTACATGCGGTTGCATCGATAGGTTTTCGTCAATAAGGACCCCAAGGTACTTATATTCCCTTACCACCTTTATTTTCTTTCCGTTAAGTCTGACATCTAAATCATAATTATGAACACGCTTCGGATACAAGCACATGATCTTCGTCTTCGTTTCCGAGAGAGCGAGTTTCATGTCCTTGCACCATCCGCTTAATTCGTTGACGCACGTTTGAAGTTTTTCTTGCAGTTGGATTCGGGAATCCGCCGTGACGACGGTCGCGATGTCATCCGCGTACGCTAGGTATGAGTACCCTCCTGTTTGTCTTTCTTTAGATAATGATCCAGAAGTGAGTTCCACAGGATCGGGCCGAGGACCGAGCCCTGTGGACATCCCTTCGTGGATCTTTTCCCTACCTTTGAGACCCCGGAGGTGAGAGTCACCTCCCGGGCTGAAAGGTAGCTTTTGATCATGACCTTTAACCTGTGAGGGAGCCCTTTTTCGCTCAGCGAGCGGAACAGGGCTGGCCACCACATGTTATCAAAAGCTCCGGAGATGTCGTAGAAGATTACCGCGAGAAAACCCTTGGCTTTCTTCCGCTTCATCTCCGTAGTATCTATTTTTTCGTAGAATGCCTTAAGGGCGGTTGTGGTACTCATACCTTCCACGAAGCCATATTGGCACCGATCGTGGTAAGGGGTATTACTTTCTAGAATTCTTCTTTTCATTATTTTTTCCAATATTTTGCCGAACACCGGCAAGAGGGTGATCGGCCTATAGTTCTTGATGTTGCTTGTTTCCCCATCTGGGTTCTTGAGTAGGATCTTGAGGACCCCCCTCTGCCACAGCTTGGGGAAATAAGCAACTTTAATGCACGCGTTGTAAATACCCATTAACACGTTTTTGATGACAACATAGAGTTTTTTAAGAAAAGATCCCTGAATGTTGTCAAAACCCGGTGCCTTTCTGGCTTGCGTCGTCCTGATTAGGTCATCCAGCTCGTCGCTTTCGACCTCCCTAACCTGCGCCATGTCCGGCACGCCCCTCAGATTTTCGAAATCCGACCGCATGGTTTGGTGATCCACCGTTGCATCGGAGTTTCGATCGTCGTCGGGGAGTAGACCGTTCATGAGGTAGGTTAGGGTCTTTTCCGGCGTTTCCGTTATCCTCCCGTCCCCGTCACTGAAGGTGGTGAGGATGTTTTTCCCCTTATATTTTCTTGCAGCTAATTTGTAAGTAACCCCCCAGGGATTAGGTACAAGGTCGTCCTCGACGAACTTTTGCCAACTGGCCTGTTTAGCCTTTTTCAATGTTTCCAGGAATTTGTCCTTAGATTCCATCATTGCAATGTACAGCCCGTTCTGTTCGTTCTCAATGCGGTTCCTATACAAAGCCGTCTTCCGCGAGAGATACTTCTTTCGCGCTCTTTCAAGATTGTCGGTCCACCAGTCAGGACGGCCAACGTAGATCTTCTTCATTTGGGCTTTCCTATTTATTAGATCCTGGATCCTTCCGTGCAAATCGGAGACCATGTCCTCGATTTCGTTTTCGGTGGTTAGATTGTCCGACCTGGGGCCGTTTTCCTCTACCCACCGAGTTAACTCTGTCTCGATGGTTTCCGCTTGGATGGTATCCGGGTTTCTATTCCTACTAATCCTGATGGGATTATTAGGTGCACCTATTTCAAATGTGATGGCTTTATGATCAGTGATAATGACATGTTCCGCAATGTCCCATGAGTGGGTTGCATTGACGGTGTCGCAAGTGCCCAACGTTAGATCTATGTTGCTCTTCCTGCCGAGGGAGTCCTCGAACGAAGGCGGTTTGTTAGGTCGATTGAACACGAAGAGCTCGTGCTGCACAATGAATTCCTCCAGTGCCTGTGCCCTGGAGTTGGAATCTACGGTGTCATACCACACCCTTGATCGACAATTAAAGTCTCCGCAAATATAGGTCTTCCCCTTTCCCCAAACACCCAGTGCTTTCCGGAGGTCTTCGAGTGGAATTTGTATATCCTCTGAGGGAGGAAAATACGTGCCTATGAAATAGTAGGTCACTTTGTTACTGAAGGTAATTGACACGACCGTTACAAACTTGCTGGAAACTTGCGGGAGGAAGGAGAACGTGAATTCATTTCCTACCGCATCGTTAACCATGATGCAAGTTCGGAAGTGGTCGCCGAAGATTGCTGCCGTCCGTGTGTTCGGAGAGAAGGGAAGACGAAACCCTCCTGCTGCCGCGGGGTAGCAGTAGGGTTCCGAAAGAATGGCCAAGAGAATTTCTTCCTGGGCAACAAAGCGTTGCGCGTCGGCCGTGGCGGCCTCCGAGTTCCTCAGGTTTACCTGCAAGACTTTGAAGGGCTTACTCATTGACGATGTCTGTAAGCGTTAGTACTGAATGGGCATAATCCATAAGTCTTGCTTTGTAGACCTTACACACGTTGGATCCTGTAGTGTGCCTGGCATCGCTATGTTTAGCTCTGACGCAGTTAATGCACACATGTTTTGCCCGATCATTCTGTACCCCACAGGCACGTGAGGCGTGTTCTGTGGAGGAGCAGAATGCACATGCATCACTCCCTTTACAATATTTTGCTGTATGTCCGAAGCGCTGACACTTATAGCAGCGCGTGATCGTAATGTGGTCATGGATGCGGTAGCTCTTCCAGGAAGCACGAAACTTCCCGTCTTTGATAGCCGCCTCCCTGACCAGGGGGTGAACCTCCAGGATCCACTTATTGTGGGTCTTACCCTTGGAATGCACCGGGTTGATGCTCCTGAGCCAGGAGCTCCCGGCCGCTGTTGTTGCTTCGGGGTAGTTCGCGGTAAACTCCTCGACCACCCTTTCTTTGGTCAATGATTTGTCGACCATCTGTATGGAGATTGAGGGCCAGGTAGCTGAGGGCTCCCGGGCCACCAATTTCTTCTCTTTCAGCAACGAATTGCCGATCAAGTTTTTGAGCGACGGTTGAGAAGACTCAACCATCACTCCGTTGTTCTTTATGGTGTATACTCTATCAGGTTTGATTTTAAGATCTGTTAATTTTATGCTGGTCAATTGTACTTTGGTTTCGTCCGCCGATTTATTAGTGTTCCCTTCGTCAGGGTACACTATGACCTTGAATTTTCTGGTGGGCATGCTACGGGGGCCGCCAGCGGCGATTTTCTTAGCAGCCTCCAGGTAATCCCTGGGGGGGTTTTGCTTGTCTGTTTCTGGTGTAGACTTGCTTTCGATGACCTGAAGGGTCGGTGCTGCCGGGGGGGTGGTCTTGTTGATGGCTTTGACCACCTCCTCTATGATTTCTTTTGTTTGAGGAGGGGAGGCTGAAGGCGCTCCCGTCCCCATTCTGTTCCTTCTAATTCCTTCTTGGACTAGTTCTTGAATTAGTCCTTCGACGTCTTTTATCCTCTCGAGGGCCTCTTCTCGAAAGTTGAGGGCCTCCTTACTTCTCATCAGAAATCTACGTACTTCGTGTACGTTGTTCATTGCCGTTTTCGAGGCTTCCTTCAATTTCTTGTCCGACCATATATCCAAGTCAACGTCCGATGTTTGGCTACTGGCCAAGTCCGGAGTAGACTTAACGGTCTGCTCCGTACTTGTGTTCACCCTCGCATCTTCGGTTTCTTGGGTATCGTTTTTCTTCTTTTAACTTCTTCTTCTTTTTCGTATTCTTCTTCAATTTTACGCTTTCGGTCTTTCTTCCTTTGGTTTTTAGTTCTTTTACTCTTCTTGGTTTCGTCGCTTTCTGTTTCTTTTTCATTTTTTTCTGCTATGTCAAGTTCGATTTGCTTTGCTTTGAGTAACGACTCAAAGTCACCTTCATCACTGTCCTCGCTCGCCGAGGGGTCGGTAGTGTCCATAAGTTCGGTTACTTCTTTTTTCTTTTTACGTGTTCTTTTGGCTTTCTTTACGAACGGACGTTCGTCGTCGCTTTCCTCGGTATTATCGGGGCTATCCCGACCTCTTTTGGATTTCGCGATTTTCCGCGACTCTTCTATACTTTTACTCCGTGTCGTTCTTGTTGACTCTGGCGGTTTCTTCTTTGGGTTGGGATCTTCACTTTCTCTTCCTTTCATTATTATCTTGGCATCGAGTATTTTAATTTTGGGTATTTCGGGAACCATATCGTTGGTTTTCATCTTCACACTGCTGACTTCACCGCTACAGCCAGCCATTCGTCTTCGCCGGACAGCATGAAAGCAATCATGTTGTCCGGGCTTAGTGTGTCGCCCATCCGGAGCGAAATCATCACTCTCTCCCTCTCCCATCTTAGGCATCCGAAAAGAGTGTGTTCCGCCGTATCTTCGTCCCCGCAGTAACGACAGGCAGGTGACTCGGTCAGCCTGAACCTGTGGAGATATGCCTGGAAGCATCCGCGGGCGGTGAGAGCTTGTGTTATATGAAAGTTCATCTCTCCGTGCTTTCTCGCTACCCAAGGACATAGATCCGGAATGAGCTTTCTGGTCCAAGCGGAATTCGTGCCGGAGGACCAGCTCCTTTGCCAATCGTCGAGCTTCCGCTGCTTAATGGTGGGGTCCGGTCCCGCTCGTACGTCTGCTCTCTCTCTCTAGTTAAAAGCTCTATGGAAGGCATGGAGGCCAAGACTCGCACGGCTTCGCCGGACACGGTCCTGTAAGCGCATGTTACTCAAAGTGCCATCTTGCGCTGGACCGCTTGCAGCCTCTTACGGTTACGCTGGACGTTGACGGCCTCTTGCCAAACGGGAGCGGCGTATAACATCACCGACTGTGCGACGGTGCCCAACATCCTCCGCTTCGTCGGTTTTGGGCCACCGATGTTGGGCATTAGTCTGGCGAACGAAGTAACCATCGCTGTCGCCTTGTTGCACGCCGTACGGATGTGATCGGCAAAATTCAGGTTCTTGTCTATCTTTACCCCCAGTATGGTGACGAAGTCTTTTACTGCAATTGGGGAACCACCCAAAAGCAGCCTCACAGTGGGGGCTTTTCTTCTGCCGCGGATTACGACTGCCTCGGATTTCTCCGGCACCAGAGTAAGTCCGCGGCTGCCCGCCCAGGTGTTTATGGTGGCTATCGCTGCGTTTGCTTTGGCTTCCAAGGCCGGCGGCTCCCTGTCTACAACGATGAGGGTGAGGTCGTCGGCAAAGCCGTACAGCGTAGTGCCGTCTGGGTATACCAGTCCGAGAACTTCGTCATACATTACGTTCCACAAGGTTGGGCCAAGTACTGAACCCTGTGGGACACCGCTGGTAACTTCCCTAGTGGCACCGTTGATGATAAGACTTCTATCTTCAAGGTAACTGGCCACCAGGTTGAAGATCTCGGGACTGATATTTCGGGCTCTCAACGAGTTTAGTATGTGCCTCCACCCTGCGCAATTAAATGCGTTTCTTACGTCCAGGGTGACGACAAGGCAAAAGCATCTGGTTCTCCGTGTACCTTGCACTGCTTCTCCCGCGACACCGACTATTTCTTCCAGAGCATCCACAGTCGATCGGCCGCATCGGAAGCCAAACTGCCATTCGTTGAGGTCGCCCGATCTCTCTATGTCCTGGATGAGCCTGTCCAGGATCATTCCTTCAAAAACCTTGCCGACGTGATCGAAGAGACATATAGGTCTATAGCTACTCGCTACGTCGACAGGTTTGTCACCTTTGCGGGCCAACACCAGTCTCGCCTTTTTCCACCTCGCCGGGAAATCTCCCTTAACGAGGCAGTCGTTGAATGCGGACAGGAAGGTTAACCCGCACTCGCCGAAAGCTAACTTCACGGCCCTACCAGGAATGTTATCGGGACCCGGGATCGGGGAAACATAACCGGACCTTGGGTGGGCTCGGTCCGGTCATGTTTCTTCTCCCTCTTAGCTTACCCCTCACTACCTTATAGGCCAAGCCCCACGGGTCGTCGTCCAATGACTTTAGAAGCTCCAGTCAACATTTTCTTTTACTATTAGCCGGGGGGTGAATCACTGTGGCAGTATAGTGTACACTTAAGTAGCAGTACAGGCAGTATCGTCAGGATAAAGCTGCATGCGGACTGATAAAGCAAAAAGTTTTAAGACAAAACATTTTGTTTTATCTAAAACAAACTGATCAAAGCAAAAAAGTTGTTTTCAGATCAAGCAATACGTTTCATGATAAAACAAAAAGCTTTTTAATGCAACAAAAGGATTGTCTTAAAACTTTTGCTTTATCAATCTGCATGCAGCCTTAGGCAGTATTTATGGCAGTATAGTGTACATTTTCAAACCCAGTGATTCACCCCCCGCTATTAGCAATTGCATGGCGGAGCTTTTTCTCTGCAGCTTTGTGGTTGCAAGGTTAAATAGTTTTATGCCTTTGGGTGACTAAGGGACGCTCCCTTTGTTCAGCTACAGGTGTTGTTCAAGGTTAACGTATCATAAAGGGATGTTAGGACCGCCAAGGTCAAACTTATAACGGCAAACAGTTTTTTTAAAACATACAAAGTAAATGCAAACAAGTATTATAATGTAAAGGATGGGTTATAATTTCAAATGAGCTTAGCTTTACATATAAAAGGTTTCATTAGTTAAAATAGGTAATCAGTTAGTAAAATAAATAAATATAATATACAGGGTGTTTCGTCGAAGTTATTACCAATTGTTTGCAAGTACCTATAAAGACTTGTAAGATGAATTTAATCATTGATTAAGTCGACACAACGGCGTAAAATTTCCATAACTGTTTCAAAAAATTTCTTGCAACGTGGAAAAGTTCTGGTTTTCGTTATCATCTAAAATCAGGTGAAATCAAAAGTGAAAATTTTTCATACAATTTTAATGTTATACACCTACCTTGTATAGTTATTTGAAACTGATGAGGTTTTCTTTTTGCGGTTATCGTTCGTTCACGATGTCTTTTTAGGATGCTTTACTTCTATTAAATGAGAAAGTCTTACATTTTGATTCATTAAATTGTTATCCTTATAAAATTTCCGTTTAACACGAAGAATGGTTTGCATTCCGATGTTTTTACATTCAAATTTCTTATTATGCGGATGGTTACATGGTAATTTCCAATTTAGCAGCTTCAAGTCACTAGCAGCATATCTACACAAACATGCAAAACCGATTTACTAATAATAGTTAGCAATAAACATAACGGGTCCGGCACGAACCATGCAACGGAAAATTGAAAATTTCCTATTGAAATGGCATGATAGTTAGATCAAAAAGGCATTAACTTTAACATAAAAAAGGATCATTAGGTTACATTTGAAAAAACTACCATAATTTAATTAAATCCGTTGTACCTCTCTGTGATAGGCTGGCGGCTTTAATTTCGCGTGGATTTTCAGCCGCGCCCCGAACCGAGTGGGAACCGAGCATATAAATATGGGTGATTGGGAGGCGGGAACCTCAGTAACACTCTTGAACTTTTTAAAGAAAATGAAGGATATTTTAGCGGTGTTGGCGTACGTTATGTCGTCGCATTGATAAAAAAACGGTTCTTTTCAAAACCAGAAATATTGTTAGAATGAGGTCTCTATTATATGAATTTGGGGTGGATTATTTGACTGGTCCGGCTGTGCGCATTGAAAAAGCAAGCCTGCGGCGCTGTAGTAATTATTGCGTGGTAATTATTTTGGGGTGGATTTTTGACTCGTCCGGCTGTGCACATCGAAAAACCCAAGCCTCCGGCCGGTTTTTCATGGCGTTCGCCGCTCGGCGGCAGAAAGCTAAACAAACTTGAAGGCGCCATCCATCAAGAAAACCTGGAAAAAAGAAACCGGGGTGTTAGAGAACCTCGAAATAGCATTAAAAAGTATAGTCCCCCAGTACCCAAAAAATCCCGTAAAACAAAAAATAATGATAAAATAGTAAAATTTCATCGAAGTTACTCGTACTGGAGACGTGTTTTATGTGCCGGTGCGTATCGAATCGAATCATAAATTAAAACTTGGAGTACGCGGGCCAAGCCCGTACCTCCTTGAGAAAGCTGGTGAGCCACGGCACCTGAATTTATATTTTTCAGGGTTGGGTTTTGAGGCCCTCACCTGACTACGAGATCATCGGAGTCTGGGGTAGGTTTTACCCCCCCTTCTTCACGACGATCGTGGCTTTGAAAAATAGAAATAAAGACATTTGCGCAGATGCATTTTGAATAAAGCTGGCAATGCTCGAATTGACGTCACCACCTGATCCCCTTCGATGTCAGGGTCGGGTTGTGGTGATAAGAATGTGATAGAACACTGGGTGTGAATGAAGATATAGATGCAAAAGTGATCGGTATCGGGGTCTAACCGTCTTGTTTTCCGTATCGGGGGAGTGTCAGTCGCTCCGATGCTGCGGAAAACCCTCTGGTTTTCTCCTGATGCCGGTCAGGTTGGGTTTATGCCTGGGGGATGCCCCCCCCCCCTATAGTGGAGTCCGGTCCTACGTGGCCGGAGTTCCTGAACTCTACCGGAGAAGAATACTCTGTCTTTTTTTTTCCTGTTTCCCCATTAGGTTAAACCACCCAACGGGGGAGTATACTCTGCTATTGGATACAGACCTAAACTTAAAACTAATTAATTAACATGTAATCAATGTAATACAAACGCAAACTTATAACTAGGGAAAAATGGTAACACTTATTTGGTAGAACTATTAAAACTAAAAATTGATAAAACATGGTAATGAGAACAAATAATTACACAAACACATATTAAGGCAAGAGATTGACTGTCCCTGCCCTGTATATGTTTAGTGTTGGTGTTTTTGTAGAGATTTGTAGAGATTCGTCAAGGTGTGAGCCATGGCCAGAACGAGAGAATGAAATATAAGAAAAACAAAACCGGGTTTGAGCATACAATGGCCCTTCAATATTCGATGTTGGTATGAGCTCAAGCTCAGGGTGGAGTATTAAAATCTTTAAGTGTTGAAATTATATGCTTTATGAAGGTGGTGAAAGAGATAACTAAGGAAGGATGTTTAAGAATTTGAAGGAGGTCGAGTGGGGAAACTGAGTAGAAATTACAGAGAGTAAGATGGTTAAAACGGGAAGATACATAGCGTGGGCAATCGGACAACAAATGTTGTAGAGTTTGTCTACTCCTTGAATCGCAAGGACACACATCAGTAGGGCAGATCTTAAATCTAAATAGATACTCGCGCGAATACGAATGTCCCGTCAATATCTGCGTCAATTCAAAAGAGGTGTCGAAGGCACCTCGGAACAGTCGAACATCTTGCAGTGTAGGTAAGTACTGCCGGGTGGTTGAACCTTGAACGGCATTAATGTACTCAGAATTCCAAGTACTTGCCAGTTCAAGGCGAATCACCCTTCTTGCGTAACTCAGAGGGAACTGGGTGTATGCCAGGCGACTGTGCGACACGGCCGCATCTTTGGCACATAAATCTGCAACCTCGTTCCCTCCTATACCACAATGATCCTTTACCCACACGAACTTGATGGTCAACTCGTTCCTCAGACGGAGAAGAGAACGATGGATGGAAGTGACCAGGGGTGAAGTACAGCTTCTGTCGCTGATGGAAACAAGCGAAGATAGGCTGTCGGAGAGGATACACGCTGAGTGCACTCTCCTGGGGGAGATCCAATTCAGGGCAGCGTCAATCGCATATAGCTCGGCCTGATAAACACTACAAGTATCGTGTAAGCGATACTTGTGTGTTTCAAGCCGAGACTCGTGGTATATAACGATTGCAGCGCCGACCTCCCCGCCTTCCAGCTTGCTGCCATCAGTAAAAATAGCCACATCCACCCAGTCACAAATTCGATCGACTTCCTTGGAGTCGCCTACCCTGTCGAAAACTATCGTTTGCCTATAGCGGGGATGCAACATCCCTACAGGCGGCGTACGAAGTTGTAGGACGACGTCTTCCGGAAGGCGATTAAAGGTACCATCCACCTTTACCCTCTCTATCTCCGCCACCTCTCTGATCCTTGGCTCTATCGGAGTAAATCCAGCTAAGGCTAACGCAGATATCGCCGAGACCGTACGGAATGCGCGAGTGGCCCTAATGGCGAATGTCCTTTGGAATAAGCGGAGCCAGCGCCGCGCGTAGTTATACTTTAGCACATCACACCAAATATACGCTCCGTAGGTTATGGTAGGTTCTACGACCGCGTGGTATATCGTTTCCACGTTTATTGGGTTGATACCCCACGTCGGTCGCACATACCTACAGAGGTTGTTAAAAATCTTGCTAGCTTTCGCAATTACGTGTTTTACGTGGATGTTAAATTTCAAATTATCGTCCAAAATAATGCCCAAAAGTTTTATAGATTTTTCAAAGTTTAACTGGGAGTTGCCGAAATGAATTTTGCATAGCTTGGTTTTTGGTGTGAAAGCTAAAGCTTGCGTCTTTGGAGCGCTGAATGTTAATTTAACACCAGCGCCCCAATCGCTTATAGAACGTAGCTGATTGTACGTCAGATTAATTATTTGACAAATTAAATTTTTTGTCAAACTTGTGATTTGATTTTCGAAAAAAGCGAATAACTTTTTTCCCCGCTCGAAGTTCTTCTCCATTTTATAAAAAAAAACTGCGCCTGGAGCTACAAAATAACTGTGCAAAATTTGGTTGAGATCGGTCCACGGGTCTTGGAACGTATAATGAACAAACAAACACGCACGCACGCAAACACGCAAACAGATCTTCTCTTTTATATATTTAGATATATCAAAATATCTAACACTAGCTGGCACGGGCGGCATCCGCCGCCCTTAGCCATCTAGACCCAGAATAGATCCGAGTAGGCCATAGTCTTAGGCCATAGGCAATACTCTGTCTTGCGACAGGGTAGAAAATCCCCCGAGTGCTTTTCCCCAGACTGCCCCTATGCCACCCTAGACCAGTGAGGCAAATACCGACGGAGACCACGAAATTTCCAAAAGAATTTGATCTAGTCTGGTGTATCAGTTATAAAAGCAACTTACTCTTAAACTGGTACGGCAGACAACTCTGAAAAGGAATATCATTAAATAACATGCCGGTGCGTACCTTTACCTTTACCTTTACCTGATATGTATTTGATGGAGCATCCCGGCGCAGCCGGCCTTCTCCTTCATCTGAAAGAATACATTAGTGACATTGGAATTTATAGAGACCGGTGGGTCTCTGGGAATTGGCGCTTGGCCAATTCAATATGGTTTTAAGACCATATTGAATTGCACGTACCGTCAACAAAATGGGTGAGATTCCGCTCAAACTCCGCCCCGCGCGTCGGTGAATTGTGATTTTTTGCGAACTTAAAAGTCGATTTTCTCTATTAGTTTCTCATTTATCCACCACTTTGGGTGTTTTCATTAACTTTTAAAAACATTAAACTATCCGAAAACGGATAGGTAAAATTGCAATTCGAGGTTGGACAATACGTGCTCTTCCCAACATAACAACTAAACTTACTTAGATTCTTGTAGGATCAGTCACCACCCCAAGAAAATTTCAAATTGAACTAACCTTTATTTTCTGTTGCTACAGGCAAAGAAATCTTCCTAATTTTCCATAGGGACTGCGACTATCGGAATTGTTCTGAATGCTGGAATAAATTAAAAATGTCTTTTAAGAAACACAAATATTAAAACGTTGGTCAAATAATTTCTTAACAACATATCAAATGTTCGACACATGTAATAACAGATGATAAACAAATGGACATCTAACTCTAAAATACCAAAGTACAACTATTGTGCTTAATGATTGTTGAAAAAAGAAATTTATATGATTGCAAATTAACAATAATTAATTGTTACTTTTTGTGATCCTCAAATATTAAATGTTACAAACCTTTAAATTTCATATTTTTAATATTTGAAACCAATTAACATCAAATTATTAATTTTTGATAATGCTTGTTCGCGCACGCTATTGCTTATTTTGTATTTTTGTAATTTGTAATATGCCGCCTTCAATGAAGAAGGAATCTGTATCCCAAGAAGGTGGTGGGAGTGGAAGACGGTTTTGCGCGCCAGCAACGTATTAGAAGCCATTACGATCCGACTCGTTGTTGAAGTAGGTCGTTTTCAATGATAGTTATTTGTTTTTTGTAATCCATTGCAATATTTGTTCTGCAATAAAGAATTGTTCGTATCAGAATAGAACGTGTTGTGTTTTATTTTAGCGAAAGAGAGAGGAAAAACGACGATATGGTTGAAAAAGATCCAAAAATAAAAATCCTCGAATCCAAAACCATCATGAAAGGTAGAGATAAAGATGAAGAACAAAACCCAAAGAAAAAACCACCGGAAATGACCAGAATAACTAGAAGCCAGAGCATAGACGAGTCGCGAAAAAACGCGAAAAATAAAAGAGGTCGGGAAACTCCCGAAAATACCGAAGAAAGTGATGAGGAACAAACGTTCCTTATAAAATCAAAAAGAAATCGCAAGAAAAGGAAAGAACTTACGATTCAAATGGACACCGCCGACTCCTCGTCGAGCGAGGAAAGTGACGGGTACGACCTTGATACGATTCTTAAGGAAAAAGCGAAAGAACTTGACATGACCCAAGTAAAAGAAATAGAAACCGATAGTGATGATACAAAGAAAAAGAAGAGAACCAAAAACCAAAGAAAACAAGATCGAAAGAAAAAAATAGAGGAAGAATACCGAAAAGAAGAAGAAGCCAAAGAAAAGAAAAACGAAACCAAAGATACAGAAGACATTGCGAGGGTGAACACAAGCCCGGAGCAGACCGTTAAGTCTACTCCGGACTTGGCCAGTAGCCAGACTTTGGAAACTGAACCAGATACGCTGACCGACCAACAATTGAAAGAAAGATCGAAGTGTGTGATAAACGACGCCCATGAAATACGAAGGTTTTTAATGAGAAGCAAGGAGGCCCTCAGCGTTCGAGATGAGGCCCTCGAAAGAATAAAACACTTGGAAGAAATAGCGCAGGAACTAATCCAGGACGGCATCAAAAGAAACAACATGGGGACGGGAGCGCCTTCAGCCTCCCCTCCTCAAACAAAAGCAATCATAGAAGAGGTGGTCAAAGCCATCAGCAAGACCACCCCTCCGACAGCACCGACCCTTCAGGTCATTCAAAGTAAATCTACACCGGAAACAGACAAACAAAACCCCCCCAGGGATTACCTGGAGGCGGCTAAGAAAGTCGCCGCTGGCGGCCCCCGTAGCATGCCCACTAGGAAATTCAAGGTCATAGTGTACCCTGACGAAGGGAACACTAATAAATCGGCGGACGAAACCAAAACACAACTGACCAGCATCAAACTAGCAGACCTAAAAATCAAGCCAGACAGAGTATACTCCATAAAAAACAACGGAGTGATGGTTGAGTCCTCTCAGCCGTCGCTCAAAAACTTGATCGGCAATTCGTTGCTAAAAGAGAAGAAATTGGTGGCCCGGGAGCCTTCAGCTACCTGGCCTTCAATTTCTATACAGATGGTTGATAAATCATTGACCAAAGAAAGGGTGGTCGAGGAGTTTACCGCGAACTACCCCGAAGCAACAACAGCGGCCGGGAGCTCCTGGCTCAGGAGCATCAACCCGGTGCATTCCAAGGGGAAAACCCACAACAAGTGGATCCTGGAGGTTCACCCCGTGGTCAGGGAGGCGGCTATAAAGGACGGGAAGTTTCGTGCTTCCTGGAAAAGCTACCGCATCCATGACCACATTACGATCACGCGCTGCTATAAGTGCCAGCGCTTTGGACACACAGCAAAGTATTGTAAAGGGAGTGATGCATGTGCATTCTGCTCCTCCACGGAACACGCCTCACGTGCCTGTGGGGTACAGAATGATCGGGCAAAACATGTGTGTATTAACTGCGTCAGAGCTAAACATAGCGATGCCAGGCACACTACAGGATCCAACGTGTGTAGGGTCTACAAGGCAAGACTTATGGATTATGCCCATTCAGTTCTAACGCTTACAGATATCGTCAATGAGTAAGCCCTTCAAAGTCTTGCAGGTAAACCTGAGGAACTCGGAGGCCGCTACGGCCGACGCGCAACGCTTTGTTGCCCAGGAAGAAATTCTCTTGGCCATTCTTTCGGAACCCTACTGCTACCCCGCGGCAGCAGGAGGGTTTCGTCTTCCCTTCTCCCCGAACACTCGGACGGCAGCAATCTTCGGCGACCACTTCCGAACTTGCATCATGGTTAACGATGCGGTAGGAAATGAATTCACGTTCTCCTTCCTCCCGCAAGTTTCCAGCAAGTTCGTAACGGTCGTGTCAATTACCTTCAGTAACAAAGTGACCTACTATTTTATAGGCACGTATTTTCCTCCCTCAGAGGATATACAAATTCCACTCGAAGACCTCCGGAAAGCACTGGGTGTTTGCGGAAAGGGGAAGACCTATATTTGCGGAGACTTTAATTGTCGATCAAGGGTGTGGTATGACACCGTAGATTCCAACTCCAGGGCACAGGCACTGGAGGAATTCATTGTGCAGCACGAGCTCTTCGTGTTCAATCGACCTAACAAACCGCCTTCGTTCGAGGACTCCCTCGGCAGGAAGAGCAACATAGATCTAACGTTGGGCACTTGCGACACCGTCAATGCAACCCACTCATGGGACATTGCGGAACATGTCATTATCACTGATCATAAAGCCATCACATTTGAAATAGGTGCACCTAATAATCCCATCAGGATTAGTAGGAATAGAAACCCGGATACCATCCAAGCGGAAACCATCGAGACAGAGTTAACTCGGTGGGTAGAGGAAAACGGCCCCAGGTCGGACAATCTAACCACCGAAAACGAAATCGAGGACATGGTCTCCGATTTGCACGGAAGGATCCAGGATCTAATAAATAGGAAAGCCCAAATGAAGAAGATCTACGTTGGCCGTCCTGACTGGTGGACCGACAATCTTGAAAGAGCGCGAAAGAAGTATCTCTCGCGGAAGACGGCTTTGTATAGGAACCGCATTGAGAACGAACAGAACGGGCTGTACATTGCAATGATGGAATCTAAGGAGAAATTCCTGGAAACATTGAAAAAGGCCAAACAGGCCAGTTGGCAAAAGTTCGTCGAGGACGACCTTGTACCTAATCCCTGGGGGGTTACTTACAAATTAGCTGCAAGAAAATATAAGGGGAAAAACATCCTCACCACCTTCAGTGGCGGGGACGGGAGGATAACGGAAACGCCGGAAAAGACCCTAACCTACCTCATGAACGGTCTACTCCCCGACGAAGATCGAAACTCCGATGCAACGGTGGATCACCAAACCATGCGGTCGGATTTCGAAAATCTGAGGGGCGTGCCGGACATGGCGCAGATTAGGGAGGTCGAAAGCGACGAGCTGGATGACCTAATCAGGACGACGCAAGCCAGAAAGGCACCGGGTTTTGACAACATTCAGGGATCTTTTCTTAAAAAACTCTATGTTGTCATCAAAAACGTGTTAATGGGTATTTACAACGCGTGCATTAAAGTTGCTTATTTCCCCAAGCTGTGGCAGAGGGGGGTCCTCAAGATCCTACTCAAGAACCCAAATGGGGAAACAAGCAACATCAAGAACTACAGGCCGATCACCCTCTTGCCGGTGTTCGGCAAAATATTGGAAAAAATAATGAAAAGAAGAATTCTAGAAAGTAATACCCCTTACCACGATCGGTGCCAATATGGCTTCGTGGAAGGTATGAGTACCACAACCGCCCTTAAGGCATTCTACGAAAAAATAGATACTACGGAGATGAAGCGGAAGAAAGCCAAGGGTTTTCTCGCGGTAATCTTCTACGACATCTCCGGAGCTTTTGATAACATGTGGTGGCCAGCCCTGTTCCGCTCGCTGAGCGAAAAAGGGTTCCCTCACAGGTTAAAGGTCATGATCAAAAGCTACCTTTCAGCCCGGGAAGTGACTCTCACCTCCGGGGTCTCAAAGGTAGGGAAAAGATCCACGAAGGGATGTCCACAGGGCTCGGTCCTCGGCCCGATCCTGTGGAACTCACTTCTGGATCATTATCTAAAGAAAGACAAACAGGAGGGTACTCATACCTTCGCGTACGCGGATGACATCGCGACCGTCGTCACGGCGGATTCCCGAATCCAACTGCAAGAAAAACTTCAAACGTGCGTCAACGAATTAAGCGGATGGTGCAAGGACATGAAACTCGCTCTCTCGGAAACGAAGACGAAGATCATGTGCTTGTATCCGAAGCGTGTTCATAATTATGATTTAGATGTCAGACTTAACGGAAAGAAAATAAAGGTGGTAAGGGAATATAAGTACCTTGGGGTCCTTATTGACGAAAACCTATCGATGCAACCGCATGTAAACTACGTTTGCGGCAAAGCCAGTAAACTAGTCCATGCGCTGCATCGAATGGCAAAAAGCGGTTGGAACCTGGACACCTCGAACTCTATGCGAAGGATCTACCAGGGGGCGGTAGTCCCCATCTTGGCTTACGGAAGCGAGATCTGGATACATAGAATAGGGGATAAGCACACGTTGGCCCGGCTGATATCGTGCTATGGATTTTGCTGTCGCGTGATAGCAAAATGTTATAGGACTGTGTCGGCCATAGCCGCGGGTGTTTTGGCAGGTATCCACCCAATCGACTTAGAACTCTTACGATTACTGTCATGGCGTGAAGCCAGAAACAAGAAAGTAACCACCTTTATGGGGGTAAGAATAGACCCGAAAGATTACAAATACAGAGTGGACATCAAAAGAAAAATGGAGGACATAATCCAAAAAAAATGGCAACAAAGATGGGACGATGGACTGGTAGGTAGAATTACCTACCAATTCATCCCCAAGGTAAGTAATAAAATAATGAACAATTCCTTCCAGATGACGCAGATGCTAACCGGACATGGCGAGTTCGGCCGACACCTCAAGAGATTGGGGAAATCGGTGGACGGACTATGTCCGGCGTGCGATATTCTCGATGAACCTACACATCGGATACGGGAGTGCGATTTGTACATGCAAGAACAGTTGGAGCTGGCGGCCTATCATGGCATCCATCTCCCTGCACAACTGGACGAGCTGTACGAAGAAACACCACCCGACCTGATGTGTAAGTTCCTCGAGAACAAGACCATCAACATAACTGAAAACGAAGATCTAATCATATAAATTAACAACCCGACAAGGAAAAAGGTTTGGGTGTAACCTAAAAATCGATAAAAGTGATTAAATGAAAAGAGAAAAAAGACACCAAACCAATACATGAAAAACTTATACTTAACAAACAAGTCACGATGGAAAAATGCCCACGCAATCCCGATATGGAAACCTAAAAAAGAAACATTATTAGAACCACAAACTACACAAAAACCAGGCAGATTAATTGTTAGTTACAATAGTAAATACGATACACGGTTTGAAACCCGGAGAAAATTCATACAGAAACCTACTTGAACCAGCAATATTAATTTTGATAAATTATTTTTATTTTTATTATGACAACATGAATGTCCTGCCAATATGCAGGATTAAGTTTTAGATTGGCAATGCTAATCCGTTTTTTATTCTATATAATAAATAAACTTCAATTGTGTTTTATTTTGTTTGTTCCTTCGAGGAAGAATAACAAAGCCCTGTTCGCAACATCTGCCCTCAGAAGTAATCAACGCTCATGCAAACTTGTACTTCTTGATTTGATTTCCCTCAATTATTCTGCAACAAAAAAACTAGTTAGAATAATGTCAGTAGTAGTTCTGAATTAATTTATAACATTCAATTCAATTATCAAAATTATAAGCATTAGTTGTTTTTAGGAAAGGACGAAATTAATTATTTATATTTAAAAATTTGGCAACTATAAATAAACTAACTTGAAACCCGCGATTACACAAAAACTAATAGTAAAATTCTAAGTATTACGTGGTTGTTCTCATGCAGGAATGAAAATTAATTCTTATTCAAAAATTTTGTAGCTTTGCAAATGCACCAATAAGGAACCTGACAACAAAAATATTATCTTAAAAATTATAACTTATAAATAAGGATCTTGGAAAAATCTAAGTAATCAAAGGTAATCTGTATATTTTTAGGGTAAATAGAATGTATTGCGTTTTCCATTAACGAAAATATTGAATTAAATTGATTGATGGTAACAGTAACTTGGTAACAGGTGAGTACATAAATCCATTTCGAAGACAAATTAAGGAGTGATGTTGAATTGTTTAAGTGTGTTTATTATAATTTTGCAAAATGTTATGAATAGTTTTGTGATGAATTTATTTTTAATTATTTCTGTAATGTCGAAAGGTGTAATGTTGTAAAATTGACAGTGTAAAGTGTAATTGTGTCGATGTTGTGTGTACTTTGGGCAGCAAGACAATAAGTGATGCAGATTCTTTTTGAGGCTTAACTTGGGGCTTAGCTTGAACCATAATTCAGGAAAATTATCACACCTAGTGACACCAATTTTCGCGCACAGTTTTCAAATATCCTGGAGTCCAGGTGAATGACTGACGTTTGCCACGACCCTTAGATTAAAGGTCTCAAGCCCCACGTTGGGCGCCAGTGAAAACAATTTTGATAAGAACGGTGTGAAACCCTCAAATCGCCACAGCCTCACGCTCGTGTATACAGGAGCTTACAAAATTAATTTTTAATGTCCTTTGATGGTAGTTTAGACTAGCTCTCGTTTTTCACGGAGGCTGGGTCGCAAGTAAGCTTTGGGGTAACGAAGGAAGTGCTCCCCGTAAATAAAACACTGAATTACAACAATAAATTTAATAAAAGTATTAAAGTTGATAAAAAAATGTAACATTTAAAAAAAGGCTAAATCCATGATCCACATCGCTCAAAATTCTGGAAGCAGATGTGTCCTCGAAGTTGAAAAGTACCATTAGCCCGTAGTTGCAAATATTATCGAGGCATGAATAACAAAATCATGAACAGCGACTGGGGTGTGGGGGGCCGACCGCTCCCGTTCCCCCAATAGATACACTAACCGGACTCAAATCAAAAATTATTGCGCGGTCGGAGCCTCCAGCAGTCCAAATCTTTTAAGTATAAATATTTTACTGAACATTTTTAGCCACAAATATCACAACTAAACGGTTAATCCTTGGTATGAGTTTTTAAATGTAGGCGTAAATATGATTTTCGCGCAGTGTTATAGTCACAAATTTTACAAGTAAACGGTTTCTCGCCAGTATGAGTTGTTAAATGCTCGCGTAAAATTGCATTCCGCGTAGTTTTATAATCACAAATTGTACAAATAAACGGTTTCTCGCCGGTATGAGTTCTTAAATGTTGGCGTAAATCTACTTTTCGCGCAGTGCTATAGTCACAAATTTTACAAGTAAACGGTTTCTCGCCGGTATGAGTTCTTAAATGTTGGCGTAAATCTGCTTTTCGCGCAGTGTTATAGGCACAAATTTTACAAGTAAACGGTTTCTCGTCGGTATGAGTTCTTAAATGCCTTACCAAATTTCCTTTTCGTGCAAATTTATAGTCACAAATATGACAAATAAACGGTTTCTCGCCGGTATGAGTTCTTAAATGTTGTTGTAAATGATCTTTCCGCGCAGTTTTATAGTCACAAATATCACAATTATATAGTTTCTTGTCGGTATGAGCTCTTAAATGCACTATTAATGCTCGTTTTTGTGAAACTTGATATCCACAAATCGCACACTCAAAGATCTGCGTTATTTGTTCAGTATCATATTCTTCTTTAATGTCAATAGAATGATGCAAATACTCTAAATTAAATTGCACATCGTCTATAACTTCCTTTTTAATTACATAACTGCTACTTGAATTACATGGAATTTCCATAAGTTTAGAGGTTTCTTCCATAATTGGTAGCCCCTCCGAAGGAAGCACTTTTTCTGTAAACGATTCCATTTGGAGGATGTAAAACTGCTTCTGAAATGATACAAAATCACTTTTCTTAATGTTTGTACGTAATGGTTTTAGAAAGCGACTTCTTCTACAAATTCACAGATAAGAGAATAATATGAAAATGTTGACTGTAAGTGGGGTTATGCTTATTAAACTAAGACAGCGCCATCTAATAATGTTCAAACTAACTTTTTTATTTTCCGATTAGAATAAAAGCAAAGAGGGATATTCAAATTTTTTCTTTTCATCATACAAAATTTGACTCCCTCAATTTTTGCAGAAATATTCATGTTTTGAGAGAAAGAAACGTCTTGGCCAAATTTCAAGAATATATCTATTTTTTCCAGGAAACGATGAGATTTATTTTTATTATACATAGTGCTGTATATACGGGGAGTTGTTTATGTTGTCCACCTAGCTGTGAATAGGAGAAGTAGGGAATAAACAAAACATGGTGCCGA
Organism: Podabrus alpinus; assembly: GCA_932274525.1. Lineage (NCBI taxonomy): Eukaryota > Metazoa > Arthropoda > Insecta > Coleoptera > Cantharidae > Podabrus > Podabrus alpinus. The sequence continues at coordinate 5,957,855 of OW026452.1, forward strand.
CTTTTTGATTATTCCCAAATCTTCATGTACGAGTTGCTTGCGCCAATATTTAACTTGGAAATAGGATGGGATGTTTTCTCCATACACTGCCACCATTCATGGATTACAAATAATTGCGAAAAAAAAATCCAAAATCGGGTTTCTGCGATTTTTTGACGGATTTCGTTAGGTAATTGTTCGTACTTTAACATACTAAAAAACGTCATCTCGGAACCTTGAGCTTCTTACCAAATTCTTCGTCTGAACTTGAAATTTTTTATGCAAAAGTGAAAATTATGTTTTTTGACAAAATATTTATAAGCAAATTTCTATTTCAGTTGACTTTAGGACGAAAATGACTTCTATAAATATTATAGAGAATAAAATTTACTACAACTTCTATCTAAGGTATTTTTCTCTAAGTCGAATAGTTGCTGAGCGCCAGCACTGTTAAATTTTTGAATTGGTTACATTTGTTGTAACATCTGTTGTTACATTTTGGAAAATCTCAAAAATCCTCGATTTTGACCTGACTTTTTTTTATAATGGAGTATAATATATTAATAGTTAATAGACCTGATCATATAAAAGACCTTTTTAGAGAGAGTAACCAAAAATTATAAAAAAAACTCCGAGCAAATCCGAGCATCTTTGAAATTTTCTAAAATGTGCTCTATTTCAGGGTTCAGAGAAGACGTTTTACTTTCCCATTTACGTAGTAAAGGAAAGTATTGTTATCGAGTTAAAAAAAATTTTGAGTTACCATTTTTCCCATGGTCTATGAGCCCATACGAATTGTTTAAGAACAATTTTGGAATGATGTCCGGATGTGTGTGTGATGTATGAAGTATGATGTGTGGTTATTCTATCGTCAACGTTTTCAGACAAACGCGTTCACCAATTGAGTTGAAATTTTATACACTAGTTTGAAGTAACTGTCTAAAGAGCTGATTAGATTTTGGTTGAAAACCGTCCATTTTTAACCCCTTTTTTAGGGGAATGAAAATTGTTAAAGAGCATTGCCGCTTTCCGCTGGAACATATGAGATTGAAACTCATATCAATCGAAAGAGATTATTTTTCCAAGTTTTTATCCAAATTTTGTATTAAACACATAAATTTGAGCAAATCACTCACTCACTCATTCATAATTTATTGCGTATAGCTACGAGGGTCGTGGAGAGTTGAAATTTTGCATACCCGTGTGGTTTTAAGAGGATTGAACGGGAAAATTTTCCCGGTTTTCATGGGACGTAACGGAGGGGGTGAAATGGCGCTTCAAAGTGGTCACAAAATTTCGGCATTCACTTTGGAGAGTTGAAATTTTTCAGGAAGCTCCGGGCGGTGGGCGAGGGGGCGAAACAATTTTTTCTTTTTCGAAATTTTTTTCCAGCGCTTGGCAAGAGGGCTCCTCGCGGTTTTTGGTATTTTTGTATCTACTTCCAGAGTTTTCGTCCTATCGACCTGAAATTTGCTCGAAGGGAGGGGGCGGGGAAAACGGACAATCGGTAAGGCCAAATTTTCCAATTTTTGTCCCGCTACAGTTTAAGGGGGGGGGTAAAAATTGAATAGTTTTTTGCGCCTGGCTCGCTTATTTTCAGATTAAAGTTTCGATTTTTTGGTCTCAGTTGGATCCTCTCGAATTTAGATTTGCAGTTTTGCAAAAAAAATGCCTAGGTCACAGATCGCTTTCGAGTAGGGGTGCGCATATAATCGATTAATCGACACCGTAATTCGAATAATCGATTATTTCATAATCGATTATGATAATTTATAATAATCGATTATAGAAATAATCGATTGTGAGAATAATCGATTGTGAAAATAATCGATTGTGAAAATAATCGATTGTGAAAATAATCGATTGTGAGAATAATCGATTGTGAAAATAATCGATTGTGAAAATAATCGATTGTGAAAATAATCGATTGTGAAAATAATCGATTGTGAAAATAATCGATTGTGAAAATAATCGATTGTGAAAATAATCGATTGTGGAAATAATCGATTATGACAATAAACCTGCAATTACAAATTTTTTTATCGCAACGTTATAATATGCTTCCAGGTAGTACTTGGTTGGAGGTTATGTGGTGCAATCTGAATAATTTGAACCCACGGTAATACCGTAATACGAATCTCCAGAATTCAAACTCAATAAAATGATCTACAAAATTTTCGAAATTAAATTAATGTATGTAGATTAACTAATTAATGTAAGTTTATTAGAATATTTTCAATTCCAGATCAAAATAATTTTTAAATGTTTTTTAAATAAAAATTTAATTCCAATTCATAATTTGATCGAGTTCGTTAATTAGTGGGTAGAATTACTGTGGGTTTGCACCTTTGAGATTGCACGACATGTTTATCTTTGGTACTACATAATATTACAAAGTTATGTCTGGTTGTCCGTCTTTCTTCGTGACGTAGTAAATTCATTATTATTTACATTATAAAACTTATTAGTTACGTTCCACAGGTTTAAAAATGAAAAGTGTTCGCAATCTAGACAAAATGCATGTATTTCTAAATACTTGTTTAGGTATATCCTAAATAAATGAAAAATTAAAATAAAAGACAATTATGGTGCTTAGCAACACTTCTTATCAGCACCACCGTAACACAATTAGCAAAATAATAAATTATATAGTAATTTAGTAACCCTTAATAGCCCTACCTATTATAGTTATGAGTTCATAATTGACTATGAGTTCATAATCGACTATGAGTTCATAATCGACTATGAGTTCATAATCGAATATGAATTCATAATCGATTATGGGTTCATAATCGATTATGAGTTCATAATCGATTATGAGTTCATAATCGATTATGAGTTCATAATCGATTATGAGTTCATAATCGATTACGAGTTCATAATCGATTATGAATAATCGATTAATCGAAAAAAATCGATTATTTTTTATAATCGATTATGAAATTTCATAATCGCGCACCCCTACTTTCGAGCTCTAAGCGAGACGACGATTTTAATTACATATTTTTGCCGTTTTTTGCGTTACGCCGGGCGGCGTCGAACGGATCGCGAAAAATAATACACCGTCGTCGAGCCGACTGTATGCCCGACAAAATTTGTAGATATACTTTTTCTCGAAAAAGTACTGGTTTCGAGTAATCGTGATATACAAATTAAAAACGGCAAATTTAAAAAATTATGGTTTGCCTTAGTTTAATTTTGATCTGTCCAAGTGATTAGTATTGTTTATTACTATAATTTAATATTTTAACTAATTTACTTGTATAAACATGTTGTGCAATTAATATTAAACGAATTTTTTAATTACTTATAAAATATTAATTCTGACGTCAATACGCCCATAGTTAAAATTTGATTGCACATAGACGGCACGGCATTCCGCAAATTTCTAATTTTTTTTGTAAAATGACAATTTTAAAAATTTTTCAATATAAACATGTTATATTATTGTTAAAATGAAAATATAAATAAGTGCTTTTAAAAAATATGAGTTACCATGTTAAATTACAAATTAAATTTCGTAACTTTGATATCTCAAAGTGAATAAATTAGGAGAAGGTGGCGAGAAGTACCTTTCCTAACTTATGTGACATGAGTAACACTCAAGTTGTAAATTTAAATGATACTGTTTTATTAAAGTTATTTACAAGATTTATATACAATTTTTACAATCTGCAAATTAGTCAGTAATGTATTAATTTGGAACAATGACCTAATCGATTTGCTTATTAATAAATTGTTAATATTAAAGTTCATATAAATTGTTGATGATACAAGTATTGTAATATTTTTTACTTCCTTATAATATTGGAAATGCATTTATGCTTAATTTAAAGTTAATTGACCTGATGACTGTGAGTTTTAAATGTTACCTACTTAAATTGCGGAAGGTGCATTTATGCTTTATTTGCATTTTTAAGTAGGTTTGTACAATTATGCGTATATGATAAATTTATTTTATATACAGGGTGGTTGGAAACGACAACCCAACCAACAAAAAACCTGTTTAATTTTAAATTAAACATATTGCCGCCTCCAAAAGAATGGAGTCTGGGATGTGTTGTGTGTCCTGCGGATTTATTTGGTGTATGATGCTGCTATTGGAACTGCAATTATCCTTTGAGGTGTTTAAGACGTTCCATTTGGTGTTGATTATGTATTTTTAGGCTATTTGAGATATGCACGTTTGATTGATGTCTTGTCGTTTTATTCTTCTTTTCTTCCAGCTTCTCTTATCCCATCTTCTTCTCCATCGTCGTACCATCTCTCTGAAGTCCTGTTGAAAACGATGGCCTGTGTACACTTTTTCGTTTCTGTCCAACTTTTCTTGCAATACTGCGTTGTCTTGAATGCGGGTTTCCTTATATTTTAGTTTGTAGAAATTCTTCTCCAATTGATGAACTCTTGCATAAGCTTTTTGTTTTGATTCGACTAACTTTGGTTGATCTTCTTTGAAATGTATTTCCACTGGTTTACCATCCTCGTTTGTGTTGAGGTCATAAATTTCTTCCACATATTGAGTTTTATGTGCCAGTTTCATGAGCCCGATGTCCAAATTTTTGTTTTTATAATTGTCGTCTTGTTGAATTTTCTTGTTTTCCTTTGAAATTGGTGTATGGATTGCAGCTTCTTCTATTTTCATCTCCGTTGATAGTGGTTGTACATCTTCTTCATCTGGCATTTGTTTCGGACTCGCAGCTTCTTTTTCTATCCCCTCTTCCATCTCCATTGATATTGATGTTAAATCTTCTTCATCTGGCATTTGTTTCGAATTTGCAACTTTTTCTAATTCCATCTTCTCTTCCATCTCCATTTTTGATAATGCTGCCCTCAATATTTTTGTTTTTTCTTCGAATTCGTCGTAGATTTCCCCATCTTCTTCCTCTGGCACTTGTTTCGGACTCGCAACTTCTTTTTCTTCCATCTCCTCGTCCATCTCTTCTTCCATCTCCTCTTCGATTTTCATCTCCAAATTCATCATTGTTATGAAGTATTCTTGTTTAATTTTTTCATATAGTTTATTGATAAAGTAGTCATCTGTTTTTTCTTGTTCGTATAACATTATTTCTTCGCGAAGCTCTTTTGTTTCCTTCCATTGATCTTCTATTTCTCTTTTTAACATGTCGAAGCAGACCTTCGTGTATTGATCATCATTTTCTGATAACTTATTTGTTATGGTATCCATTTCTGTTCCCAGGTAGAACAATCTAATTGTTGCTTTCTTAAACGAATCGCTTGAGCATCCATCTCTGTATCTCGTTCTCTTCTTCCTTTTTTGACTGCTCGTTGCTTGTATTTGCTTGTGGCGTCGCTGTGGACCCTTGTATTTTGATTGTTGTATTTGCTTGTGGCGTCGCTGTGGACCCTTGTATTTTGATAGTTGTATTTAATAGTGAAGACCATGATAATGTATTTGCTTGTGGCGTTGCTGTGGACCCTTGTATTTTGATTGTTTTATTTGCTGTGGCGTCGCTGTGGACCCTTGTATTTTGATTGTTTTATTTGCTGTGGCGTCGCTGTGGACCCTTGTATTTTGATTGTGTTGCTGTTTGATCTCTTGTTTGGACCGTTGCATTTTGATTGTGTTGCTGTTTGATCTCTTGTTTGGACCGTTGTATTTGTTGTGTTGCTGTTTTATCTTCTTAAGGTTCGAAGGACCATGATTGTTTTTTAGACGGTTCGAAGGACCATGAATAAATTAGGAGAAGGTGACGAGAAGTACCTTTCCTAACTTATGTGACGTGAGTGTCACTCAAGTTGTAAATTTAAATGATACTGTTTTTTATTAAGTTTGAATACACTATTTATATAAAACTTAAGTGCTAACTATCACATTTTTATGCTGTTTTAATTTAAAGTTATTGACCTGATGACTATGATTTAAATTTTACCTACCTATAATATTTGAATGCATTTATGCTTAATTAAAGTTATTGACCTGACCAGTAAATGTTTTGAATTATGATACGGAAATGAATTACATTTTAATTGACCTAGTAAAAGTGCGATGAGGCATTTTTGCTTTATTTACACTTTTTTAAGTAGGTTTGACAATTATGCGTTTTTACTTAATTTACTTATATACAGGGTGGTTGGAAACGACAAACCAACCAACCAACAAAAAACCTGTTTAATTTTAAATTAAACACAAAGTAATTTGTGTATTTTATCGAGTTAAAAATTTTTTTGAGTTAACATCTGTTTTATTAATATTTAATATAAAATGAAAAATCTACTAAATGGGAAAGTAATGTGTTGTCACATCAGATTTTTTTAGTATGTTCAAGTACGAACAATTACTTAACGAAAGCCGTCGAAAAATCGCAGAAAACCGATTTACTATTTGTTTAAGCCGATGTAAAAATTTCCAAAATTGGAGATGACACTATAAAATGTCACACAAACTTGATGCAGGAAAATTTTCGCGATAGCATATTGTTTTCGTAGCTAGGTAGATCTCAAAAAAATTCCCCTTGTATTTTCGACTTATTGGTACATTGAATTACAATTTATTAACAAACGACATAGAACAAACAATTCATTTTAATCGTAGGTTACATTAATTTTTGAACAGTTTTGGGAAACTGGTGTGAGATTTTAAATGCCTCTGTAAATTTGATTTTTTTGCAAATTTATAGTCGCAAATATTACAACCGAACGGTTTCTCACCCGTATGAATTCTGAAATGAATTTTTAGCTTTGAATTTTGTGAACATTTAAAGTCACAACTTTCACAACTAAATGGTTTTTCCCCGGTATGAGTTTTTAAATGTACTTTTAAACGCGCTTTCCTTCCACATTTATAGTCACACATTTCACAGGTAAAAGGTTTTTCGCCAGTGTGAATTTTAAAATGAGCTCGTAAAGTTTCTCTTGTTGCACTTTTATAGTCACAAATTTCAATGCAAAACACTCGTTTTGGAATTGCAGCACGAATAACTCGAGCGGCAATATCCTGCGAGATTTATCGCTCGAGAAGAATTTCGTTATAGTGTATCCGCCCGAACACACATACCATCAAGGGCCGCGATGCCAACCATCCACCATCGACATCTTCCTCCTCCAAGGTGTCGGAGGATACACCACACCAGCGGTCCTGGAAGACCTCTCATCAAATCATTACCCGGTGGTGATGACCCTCTTTCTCAACTGCGACCTGCACGAAAGAGACATCCGTACCACCGACTGGAAAAAATATAAGCAGCTCTGCAACGATAGAATAGCAATCGACACAAACATTGTCACCAACGCAGACATCGAAGAAGCCATCACAAAATTCACAGTGGCAATGCAATCTGCGTTCAAAGATGCAACCACAATAAAGAAAGTAAAAGAAACCTACAATGTGGATCCAGAAATTAGGAGGCTCAAAACAATTCGTAACTGGGAAAGGAAGCAGTGGCTCCGCACAGGAGATCCATCACACCGCATCAACAAGAACCATGTCACCGAACTAATTCAGCAGTTGCTTCAAGAAGAAAGAAAAGAAAAGTGGAGGAAGGTGACAGAAAGCCTTACGCTCCGTGACAACTCCCTCTGGCAGGTCTACAAATGCCTAAAGAACAAGCACGAAGATATCCCGATAATCAAGACCAGCAACAATGTCAAATTATATACGGACAAGGAAAAGGCCGACGCTTTTGCAAATGTTTTTCTGGATGCCCACGGTAAAACCATCAACGACGTCTCTCCAATGGACGACGAAGTAAATGATTCATACGACAATCTCCACCTGAACCGGGATAATCTTGACGAAAGCCTTCTCAAGACAAATCCAGCAAAAATTGCAAAAATTATTCGAGGCCTGAAAAACAGAAAAGCCCCTGGTCTGGACGGCATCTCGAATAGGCAGATTAAATACCTTCCCAGGAAAGGAGTTTGCCTAATATATTACATCTTTCGTGCATGCCTCTCCAACTGCTACTTCCCTACACAATGGAAGCTTGCCAAGGTAATTGCTCTGCCTAAACCCAACAAGGCAAGAAATGTGGCGACAAACTACAGGCCCATCAGCCTACTCGCAACTCTTAGTAAAGTGCTGGAGAAAGTCATATTAGAGGAGCTCAAGGATCACCTAACCGAACACGGAATCATCATCGACGAACAATTTGGTTTCAGAGCCGGACATAACACAACGCATCAAGTGGCGCGCATCAAGGAAAAAATTGTGCATATGAGACATTTAAATAAAGACACGGGTATGGTGTTATTGGACTTAGAAAAAGCTTTCGACGTTGTTAATCGCAAAGCACTTATATATAAGTTAGTGAAATTAGTTAAAGCACCCATCAATTTAATCAAGATTGTCGTCAGCTACCTGGAGGGTAGACAATTCTTCGTGAGCGTTAACCAAGCCGTTTCTACTATGGTAGACGTTCCAGCAGGCGTCCCGCAAGGTTCATTATTGGGTCCGATCCTTTTTTCTGTTTTCATCAACGATATTCCCCGGCATCCCAAAACAAGCATAGGTGTTTATGCTGACGACACGGCTATTTTCGCCCATTCCAAGAAAACCAGGAAATATGTAACGTATCTAGAAGAACACACTAAATTAATTCTTGAGTTTTTCAATATGTGGAAACTAAAAGTCAACATACCAAAAACGGAAGCAATCCGGTTCACCTTCAAGCGTAAACCTCCGGACGTCGCAGGAGTTAAAGTTGGCAATGACACCATACCGTGGCAGAAGACAGTGAAATACCTGGGCACCACACTGGACTCGAAGCTGTTATTCAGCCAGGAAATACAGGCTCGGTTGGACAAGACCAACTTTGTGATTCAATTGTTGTATCCTTTCATAGGTCCCAACGCCAGAACACCGAAAAGAGAAAAAATCACTTTGTACAAAGCCTGTGCCAGGTCGATACTTACTTACAACGCACCTATCTGGGCCACCGCATGCAAGACGAAGATGAAATCCATCCAAGTCATGCAAAATAAATTCCTACGGATCATTGGCCAATACCCTAGGTATACTACAATCGATTTCATGCACGCAGACCTGGAGATCGAAACCATCGCCACGTTCATCAAAGAGAAGACCAGGAAGATCATTACACAAATGACGACACATCAGAATCCACTCATCGCTGAAGTGGTTTCATACGACAATGATGTACTTTTTGAAACCGTGAAGAGGTCTTTAAAACAAATTTTAAATTAATTGTTATACTTCTCATTTATTTATTTTCTCCTAGTATTGCTCATTATGTTATTTTTTGTTTGCTTTTTAAATATTTTTCAAATTTTTATATTCTTCAATTCTCCATATTTTTCACAGCAGGTTTTTGAAAATTTTTTCCTGCATGCAACTTACTTTTGTTTAAACTAAACTTTTACATTGACTTTAATTAATTAAATATAGAAGAGAGGGCTACCAGCCCTAATATCTGTAACATACGAAATGTAAGGTATCCTCATGCTTAGCATCTACTAAATTAATAAATGTTATTTGATTTGATTTGATTTTTAAATTTGAATTTCGTGCGCATACAAAGTCACAACTTTCACAACCAAAGGGTTTCTCACCTGTGTGCGTTTTTAAATGGTTCTGCAAATTACTGTTGCGGGCATATTTATGGCCACAAATATCACAAATAAATGATTTTTCGCTGGTATGAGTCATCAAATGCGCGAATAAATTCGAACTGTTGTGCGTTTGTTCTTCACTATTGGTATCTTCTTTAATGTCAATGGAATGATGCAAATCTTCCAACTTAAATTTCACATCTTCCAACTCTTCTGTTTTAATTTCGTAATTCCTGATTAGATTATATGGAGTTTCCGAAACTTCACCTGCGTTTTCCATAATTTGAACCTCTTCCGATGGTAGCACTTGGCCCATATACATATAGGTCTGCTACTAGTTCACTTAAATTTTGAACAAAACGCGTAATCTTTTAGAAAACTACGGCTTCTATAAATTCGCTGAAGACACCACCCCACAGATGCGATGACAAAATGGTGACTGAAGTGCAGCGCCATCTAATGCTGTATGTTGTATACAATTGTGTACAATTAATATGTAAGTTCCTACTTTGGCCGTGTTCGGTCTGGCACTTTTTTCGCTTCAAACGCCGTCGAACACTTTTTCACCGTTCGGTCTGGAACTTTTGCGTGTTTTCAAACGCTTTAGCTGCGCTCCTTTCCCCACCATTTCGGAGCTTAGAACGCTTTTGCAATTTTTTTGCAAAGCGTGGCGCTGTGGTGTCAAAATTACGAATGAATTTGATTTAAATTCAAATTTAAATTTGGATAAACAAAAATATAATATTAAAATATTATGTTACTAGCTGACACGGGCGGCATTCGCCGCCCTTAGCCATCTAGACCCAGAATAGATCCGAGAAGGCCATAGTTGTTCGGCCTTCGGCCTCACAGGGGGAGGACCATAATAGATCCGCGAAGGTCATAGTTGTTCGGCCTTCGGCCTCACAGGGCGGACCATAATAGATCCGTCACCATCGATCAACAAATAAATCACCAACCACAACTTAGCAATAAAAATCATAAAATATATGAAAAAGTTAAAGTCAACAAAGAAACGACGGATAATTTAGAAAAAGCAATCGGAGCTTTGGATACGGTTATTAACGGTCTTTAATTTAGCACATGACGACGGTTGACGAAAAACGACAAATAACGGCAGCATTTGCAAATTAGTGTCGTCGTCAAAATTGAAAATCAAAATCAGAGGCGATTTTGGGCAAAATTTAAAATATGTAAAATGTGTATTTTCGTTGCAAAGCAAATTTTTTCGAGAAAATTTCGTTCGAAATTTTCGATTTATATTTGTCTCCTCGACAAAATAAATTAAGGCAAAAATAAATTTTTATTTTCCAAATTGCAGAAATAATTTCGCCCTTTTACCACGTCAAATATTGAACCAATTACATCGTCGTGTTATGAATTAATTCTTACAATTTGATGCCTCGCGTATTGCGATGCTAAAATTTCCAAGTTTCGAAAGATTGCTGCAGATTTTCAAAAAAACGCAATTTTAAAATTCTTCGTTTTTGGGAAGTCGGAAGAGATGGTTTTTGCTCCCTCTCCGTCGCCCCCAAACCTCCATCTCAAATATTTCGCCGTCAACGGATAGAATTCGTTGGAGCCGACATTTTAAGATGTCACAACAATTTTCATAACAATTTGATCGTTAAAAGTTCTTCATTTTTGAAAATTTACCGTGGAGTGCCGGTTCAATTTCGAGAAACTCAAATCAAACTTTGCACAATTTCGGACTTTCCGGGAAAGCAGTTCGATGAGTATTCAACGTAAAATTTCTTAGTCTTCTTGCACAATTCCGGCGAGTTCCTGCGACCTAAAGTGCTCCGGTCTTATTCGCGGCATTCTGTTCTTTGTAATTATTTGTTTTGAGCGTTGAAATTACTAAATTCTAATATATTAATTTGTTAGTGGTTTTCATTTTTCGAATTAAAGCCGCAATCCCGCCATCTGTTGACAGTATTTTGAATCACTGACAGTATGTCAGAATATTTCGATTTTTTACAAATTAAATGTTTTGTTTGCAAGACTTGTGATTTGATTTATCGAAAAAAGCGAATAACTTTTTTCCCCGCTCGAATTTTTTCTCCATTTATGCACGAATAGTTGCGCCTGGACCTACAAAATAACTGTGCAAAATTTGGTTGAGATCGGTCCAAGGGTCTAGGAACGTATAGCGAACAAACAAACAAACCAACAGGCAAGCTCTTTTATATATTTAGATAGATAACAATAATTTCATATTAAAAATATATTTCTAACATTCAATTTTCATTAAAAACATATTTGTAATAAAACGCCAGTAAATTTTAATTTTAAACTTAAAAATTAAAAACTAAACTATTTATGGTGGGGGCTTAGTTTATTGCAGGTAGTGTAGTCAATTGTTCATTTAAGTTCAGTTTGTTACAAGAGAAGTGCGAGAAAAATTATTAAATTTAACCGAAAATATATGTATACGTACGGATAAATTATCGTAAAATTTCTTATTTTAATTGCAAACGTAAAAGTACGCTATTTATTCCACTTTCTCTATAAACATGGACCACAGAATACACTATTTACATTGATATGACATGGACACAAAATTAAGTTAGGTTAGTACCAACATCAACGAAATACAAACACCACAGCGCTCAAACACCGTTCGGTTTGGAAAGCGCGTGACTGAGCTTTTCTCCAAACCGAACGCCAAGTTTGCACTTTTTAACGTCAAACTTTCAAGGCGAAAAAAGTCCCAGACTGAACACGGCCAATAAAGGATATATGCAATTTTAAATCTATAGGCGATTCAAGATAAGCGATACGCCACCAACGGCCGCCGGTTGAACTAATTCCAGAGACATTGTTTAGTTTGTTTACATTGTTTTCAATGCGAATACTTAGATGTTTTAATAACATTTTTGTGATTAAGTGGAATTAATAGTTTTTCAGTGTTGATGTTAAAATCATAGTAGGTATAATCTTAAACTTATTAAACACCTTTGAGGTTGATACAATCTCTTTTTCTAGTTATAACCTACACAAAATGGAAAACCAACCGCATTATTAGAAATAAAATGCATATATGAATGTAAGTTCTTTTATTTAACTATAAAAATAATAACTTACAACAAAAGTTTTTTTAGGTGCAGGAAAGAATATTCACAATGGTTTACCAGGGGTCCAGTATATTACCAAAGAAAATAATAAGTGGACTTTAAAAAGATGTAGTAAACATTATGGGCAGATCCAAATGGGAATGGCCCTTTTAAATGTAAACAAAACATATTTTGTATTGTATGCATCATACGACAAAAGTTTTTTTACTGTTGAAGTGGTAACCCAGGTAACATTACGTGACGACAAAATTTTAGACTTCACGAAATCGTGACGAACTGTCGATATAACAATATTTTTATTTAAAATCTTTATAAAAACGGTGAAAATAAATCGTTAAAAATAGTGGTATGAAAATACGATTTAGATTTTAAGTAAAACGTCGTCAGAAAATAGTTGACGATAAATCGTGACAAATGCGTCAACAATATTTTCCAACTTTTCGATTATGAAATTATTTTAAAAGAATCGGTGAAGATTTTCCGTAAAACTTCGTCAGAAAATAGTTGACGATAAAACGTGCCTATTACGTCACCAATATTTTCCAACTTTTCGATTATGTAATTATTTTAAAAGAATCTGTGTAGATTTTACGTAAAACTTCGTCAGAAAATGATAATTTTCAACTTTACAGTTATGTAATTATTTTAAAAGAATCCACCCACAAAAAATACAATATTTTCAAATTTAATAAAAATAACAGAGATTTAAATTACAAATATCTTCCTCCCAATACGTCAATGCGCAAACGAAACAAGTTTTATGGTTTCAAATTCAGCATACTGTCACAAATAGATAATTAAATTATATTAAAATGGCCAATATATAAATAACACCCAGTAGAGTAAATTTTATAATTACGAGTTGCTAAATTATATTGCAAAATTATACACGAGCATTGTGAAGTTACGAAGTCAGCATTAAAGAGGACTCAGGAAAGATTCCACAAAAATGTGGGACAGACGAAAGTTATTAAATATCCGAAAATGAGGATAGAATAGTTAGTTGTTGGTTAGTAGTCATGGAGTCGTCTTTCGAACTAGTAAGCGGGTCGGTTGACAGTGCCGCGTGTTTGTGAATCAAGATATTAACAAGAAAGAATACAAGATGTCAATTGTACGAGTCAGCCAATATTCCTGGGTCCTAGGGATGATGATAATTGTAGAGTAAGAATTAATTTAAATAACCATATATGTAATATTTTACCCTGATTATATTATTTAAATAGATTAGTTAATTGTTGAATGACTATTATTTAAAAGTTACACCCCAATATAAGATCCCAAATTTAGGCAGAAGGGCCTAAATACGACATGGTGGAGGTGCTCGGATTTTATCCGAAATTTATCAGCGAATAAATTTCAAAATTTAAGGGTTGAAGTTAAAAAACAAAATTTTTGGTTTTAAAATAATTAAGTAATGGTCATTAATACAGTTTAAATTCTATCAATAATACGAAATTATGGCGGTGAAAGTAGGTAAATAAATTTTCAGTAAATAATTTGTGAATAAATTATTCGAAATAAAATAAAAAGGTCGTCGAAATTGGTTTAATGATGGCAATAAGTTAAACAAAGAATTTGCTGATGGTAAACTTTATTAATTTGTATAAAAATTTTTCCATAACCAAAGTCCATACGTTGAAAAAATTATGCCGATGTTGTGTTAAAGTAAATTTTTTTTAAGTGGTGAGGTAAAGTCCAGAATGTTTGGGAAATGGTTTAAAGTGATTTTTGTTTGTAAATATGATTAAATTTTAATTCTGTATACGCTGAAGGGGTTTCAGGCAGAATTAAAATTTTGGTTGTATAAAAAATTTACAGTTTTTTGTATTGAGGAAGGCATAAAACCTCGAAATTAGTTATGGAGGCCCATAATTAAGATACAAAAAATGTAAAAAATTGTCTACGAAAACAAAAAGAAATTTTAAACAAAATTATTTTATTGCATTTCAACAAAATTTTGAATAAATATTTGTTATTTTAATGCATCCACGGCAATTATTAATAGAGTCACCTTTTAAGAGTGGAAAATTTTGTAAATTAAGTAGAACATGGAAAATTTAATTTAATATTTATAAAAGGCATAATAATGCAACTCGACAAAGTCTCGCAAGTATGCAGATATCACATTTAAATGAAAGATTTTATTAAAATCATTTTTGGGCATAATTATACGAATAAATAACATTTTTCAAGCCTAAATTTTTGAAAAGAAAACATTTTTTTGTCTGTGTTAAAAGAAAAAAAAATCTTAATTCGCAATATTTTAAAGTATAATAATTATTTTAACAATGTTATTTAAAATTCAATAAGATTGAATTTAAATGGTTAAATGTAAATTAATAATTTTTAATCAAGTATCTGCATATCGACTAAAAGAATTTAAAAATTTTATTAAAAGGATTCAATTAGTAAAACGAAAAAATTAACACAAGTTTTGTTTTAACATTGGTATTGAAAATTATTTGCTATAGCGTCAAATCTACATAGGATAAAGTAAATAAACATAAGACGAAGCAATTTTTAAATTAATAAATTATTATAAAGTATAGATTAAAATGCATATTTTAAAAAGTAATAATTGGGATTTGAATGTTAGGAAGGGTAAAATAGTTAAAATTAAAATATTTTAGAAATATGTAAGGGCATAAGCCAATCAATTTTTATTTTAAAAATTTCGATATAATATAATATTTTAAATGGGTTTTTTTTAATACTAAACATAAATTTTATATAAGTTGTTCATTACTAGGCAATAAAGAACAAGTTCAGCAAATATCTTTTAGAGAAATTATAAATACAAAGTTGAATAAAACAAACAAAATTTGCTATTCATCACAAAAAAGCAAATGTAGCAAATTTAAAAGATGAAATAAGAAGTGTTCAAGAATTTAATAAAATCAAAATTTAAATTTGGGAAAAAAGAAATTTTATAATAATGATATTTTAAGAGGGTAATTTTATTTATATTTTGAGAAATTGTCTTAATTCGTTAATAAACGATTTGAAATTTTATTATCGTAGTAGTAAATTAAAATGATCTGTATTAAAATTAAAAATGCAAACAATAAAGGATTTACTTATTTAAATGGGAAATTAAGTTTAAAAAAAAAATTTGGGTGGAAAAAATGAATTTGAGATTGAATAAGAATTAATAAGCTAATTTAAAGGACAAGGGGTTTATTGATAAAAGAGGTATACCAATGAATATAAAGAATTATGAAACAAAGGAGAATTATTATGATGAATTTGTAGGAATTTTATGGGGAGCCCAAAATGGCTAAATAAAAGTTGAGGGTTTAAGATGTATTATGAAGTATTAATAGGGCCAAAGGTGGTCAAAGGTGAAGTTGATTTAAGGGAGAAAATATGGGAATACCAGTTAAAAAGTATAATTAAAACCAATTGTCGCAAAATAGCAAATAAAATTATATGAATCATAAAATAAATTGTAGCCACCCAAATAAAGAGAATTGATTTGAAAGTTCGCTTGAAAACAAAAGATAGGAATTTGAATAAAAAAAAGTTAGAAAAGTAAAAAACAAGTTATATTTTAATAAATAAATATTGGTAATTAAAATAAAAACATACTGTACATAAGATAGCAGAATAATATGAATACACTGTATATGTACATTTCCGGATAAACAAAACAGAATGACACATTCTTTAGTTGTTATAAAAACAAATAAAAACGTAGGTCAAGAAAGTGCAGAGTATCACAAAAATAAAAGGATAAAAATACAATAGTTATTTTTGAAATATACATTCAGTTTAATTAAAAATGATATAGAATTTAGGGACCCAAAGAAAAATAAAATATGCATTAAAAAATGAATTCATAAATTTAAATGTAAACTAATTATGAATTGTAGATATCTCCAAATAGCTAGAGGACAACAAATCCAAACGACCGTAGAAATATCACCTGGCGTAATATGGAAAAAATTACCGCAAGTTATAACATTTTTCTGATTTTAGATAAAAAGTCAAAATAATCATAGGTATCCATATGTATACAGTCAAAAGGTAATTGGGAACAGTATGGAAAGCACTTTCTAGAGGGTAATATTGGATGGAATGGAATGGATAACAACAAATCAAATGGGACTGAGATGAACAATCGAATTGTGGAGAAATGGAATGGATAACAACAAATCAAATGGGACTGAGATGAACAATCGAATTGTGGAGAGATGGAATGGATAACAACAAACCAAATTGGACTGAGATTAACAATCGAATTATGGAGAGATGGAATGGAACAATGGTAAACCAAATTGGATTGTTTTTTTTTTTGGAATGTCATGGAAGCCACAACTCTACAACAAGAATTGGAAAAATGGAAATGGAACTATCGATATCCGAGGTGGGCCTAACAATCCCATTGATGGATGTTACAAGATACGACCGATCGCGATTCTATTCTACAATTACTCAAACTAAAGTGGCGTTACAATTAATATATATCCAGTAACTTCCGAGAGACGTCTTTGGGAGTTATACAAATAAGTAACGAAGCCGTACATTTAAATGGAGAAAAATGGAAATAATTATGGTTCAACCAATTTGTGATGTATCAATAATCACCACCTACAAGTCATCCAATTTAGTGTAATAAACAATCGAAATTTCAGCCGAAAAATTAATAAAAGTTGTAAGCCGACTAACCAAGTATACCAAGTTTATAAGTAAAGAAAGGACCCCTGAACATTCAAAAATTAAAGTAAAATTAAAGTGCCGCGCGAAAAGTTTAGAAGATTTCGAAAAAAAACCCAAAATGTGAAAGAAAAAAGTGCTACGCCAATAAGACTATCCAGTCAATGAGGAAGAAGAAAAGATTCAAAAAGGAAAAATAATAAAGTGCATAAAATGGAAAAGTTAGTGAAAAGCAGAGCAAATAAAACAAAGTGATGCCTAAAACACGGAGAAATAAAAGTAAGAATGTATAATAAATGAAAAATAGGATAAAGTGCTAAGAATAATAATTATTTAAAGAAAATGGCTAAATATTGTAAATGAGGTCTGTACCTCAAATCTATAGTCTGTACTATAACAAAGCCATCAGGAGTAAGGACGTCCCAATGTAGCGAAAATTTATATAAGAAAGTCAGTAATAAGCTAGCAAAATAAGATCAAAATACCACTTTCTCGTATAAGATTTCTAAACATTAAGAAATTATGTAAAGGAATAATCTGTATTATTCTTGTATAAACACGTATCGAAAGGATACGGTGTAAATAAATTAAAGATAGTTCAAAAAAGGAAATTAAAAAAGCACTATAATCGGAATAATCTGTATTATTCTTGTATAAACACGTATCGAAAGGATACGGTGTAATAGAATTATCTATTGTGATATATTTGTAAAAAGGCACTATAATCGGAATAATCTGTATTATTCTTGTATAAACACGTATCAAAAGGATACGGTGTAATAGAGTTATCTATTGTGAGATATTGTAAAAGGGCACCATAAAAGGAATAATCTGTATTATTCTAGTATAAACATGTATCGACAGGATACAGTGTAATGGTAAATTATAGTTAGATCAAAAAGG
Source organism: Podabrus alpinus (assembly GCA_932274525.1). Classification (NCBI taxonomy): domain Eukaryota; kingdom Metazoa; phylum Arthropoda; class Insecta; order Coleoptera; family Cantharidae; genus Podabrus; species Podabrus alpinus. The sequence goes on from OW026452.1 coordinate 5,976,001, forward strand.
ATCAAAATAAGGGTTGTTTAAAGTAATAAGAAAAGATATACTAAAGGTATTAGGCACACTAATAAGAAATTGAAAGAGAAACTTATCAAAAAAAACGGTCAAATTAAAATATTGGAGAATAAATAACGAAAATTTTTTTATTATTGTATACGAATCCTCAAAATGTAAAGTAACAATTTTGAACGATTAATCAAAATAATTATTGAGAAAATACACATTGAAGGTCACAACGTGAAACACTTTAGGTAGACAAAATAAATACATTAAGTGAACCTAATACTAGAATGTAGTAGTACGGCAAAAATTGCTTAAATAAGTATATTACAAGTGGATAGGTCAAGACTTAATTAACATTTAATAGCAGTAAATTCAACAATATTAAGATTGATACACTGTAATATTATATACGTCAATATACCATAAAGTTAAAATAATTCAGAAAATTCAAATAAGAATTAAAACAAAAAATAAATTTTTGAACAAAATTTTACAAAACCTGGGATTTTCAATGTGTAAGTACGAATTAGTAAATAGTCAACTAAAAATGGTGTGAAAAAAGATTTTTTGGAGATTCAAAGTGCAATTATAAATGAATATGAGAGATACAACATATAAAAACATTAGAAACTGGTTTATTGTTAAAAAAAAAATTTTTGATAAGAATTAGAAGAGGTCCCTAAAAAGAAGTGTAAAGAAAATTAAGAATGTGTTTGTAATATATTATATAAGGAATATGTTAAATTTAATGTTTAAGGTTAACGATTAATTAGTTAAATATAAAATTTTCAATTTTTTTAGTGGTGGAGCAATTCTCGTGTAGAAACCGTGACTTTATTTTAAAAAACAAAGGTTTGGGCCAAGCTTTAATTCAGCGGGGGGCATGTCACAAATAGATAATTAAATTATATTAAAATGGCCAATATATAAATAACACCCAGTAGAGTAAATTTTATAATTACAAGTTGCTAAATTATATTGCAAAATTATACACGAGCATTGTGAAGTTACGAAGTCAGCATTAAAGAGGACTCAGGAAAGATTCCACAAAAATGTGGGACAGACGAAAGTTATTAAATATCCGAAAATGAGGATAGAATAGTTAGTTGTTGGTTAGTAGTCATGGAGTCGTCTTTCGAACTAGTAAGCGGGTCGGTTGACAGTGCCGCGTGTTTGTGAATCAAGATATTAACAAGAAAGAATACAAGATGTCAATTGTACGAGTCAGCCAATATTCCTGGGTCCTAGGGATGATGATAATTGTAGAGTAAGAATTAATTTAAATAACCATATATGTAATATTTTACCCTGATTATATTATTTAAATAGATTAGTTAATTGTTGAATGACTATTATTTAAAAGTTGCACCCCAATATAAGATCCCAAATTTAGGCAGAAGGGCCTAAATACAACAATACCGTTATAAAGTGTATGGTGAGAGTGATGACAGAAAATTTATTGTTGACGCCAATAACAAAAGTATATGTATAGATATTATTTGTTTGTGCAAAGTGTTCATTACCTAAACGTAAGTAGATACCTAATCTATAAGTAATTTAAATATTGCGTATTTAAAACACTTGTTGCATGTTTTGATTTTTAAATGCCTAATTAGGTAATTACCTAACCTTAATCTATATTAATTTAGATAAAAAGTTTAGATAATAATAAATTGAATAAAAAAGAGTGATGTACAATTATGTCATCATTTTAGGTACAAAATGTTCAAAAAACATCAACTATCTATACGAAGACGAAATGAGTTGGTTTACAAATCTTCCAATGCTTTTTTACAAGAATTGAAAAATAATGTAGACCCCGAGACATCCAAACATCAGAATATTGTCTCGTCTGAGGTTAATGGTGATTCAGCAGAACATACCATCACGAACGTAAATGACGTTAGCAAAAATTGTGAGACTGTCCATCATGTTTATAATTATTGTGAAAGTAAAAATGATCAAGATCCCAACAAAAACTATGAAATTTCTTGTTTCGATACCACAATTATTAACAGCCCCGAAAGGAAATCATTTAAACAAGAGATTTCTGAGTGGGCTCTTAGAAATCAAATTAAACAATCTCATTTAAATGAGTTATTATTGATATTAATACAAAATGGTCACAAGGAGTTACCACGGGATTCAAGAACCTTATTAGGTACCCCAAAAATAAACGACATTTCTTCTCTCGGAACAGGAAAATTTATACATTTTGGACTCAAAAGCAATATTACTAATATATTATTAAAAACTAAGCAATCTATAATAAGCTATTCGATAAAATTAAATTTTAACATTGATTGTTTGCCTATTGCTAAAGACAGTAACAAATGTTTCTGGCCTATTCTGTGCCACATTGACGGTATGATTGAAAGGCCTTTTATAATAAGTCTTTATGAAGGGTTCAGTAAGCCCGACAACATGAATGACTTTTTAACTCCTTTTGTGAACGAATTAATAGATATATCTACTCGAGAATAAGTTTATAGTTAATGATACTGAATATAAAATTGAAGTAAATGCTTTTATTTGCGACGCTCCTGCACGGGCTGCTATAACTTTTGTACAATCACATAATGGTTACAATAGTTGTCACAAATGCACTATTCATGGTGCACATGAGAATACAGTCGTATTTCTTGAAAACGATTGTTTACTAAGAACAAACGCTTTGTTTAGATCCCGCCTGCATCCCGATCATCACAAGCAGGTCAAGTCCATTTTGGAAAATTTACCAATAGATATGGTAAAAAACTTCCCACTAGATTATGTATATGCATCTTGTGTGTTTAGGAGTGGTTAAAAAAATGATTGACATTTGGCATGGAAAGCCAGGAAAAGGTAAATTGAGGGCAACTGATTTAGATACCATATCAAAAAATTTAGAAAAATGTTACGAGTGGATGCCAGAAGAATTCAACAGAAAAGCTCGAAGTATAAAAGATTTTAGACACTGGAAAGCAACAGAATTTAGGAATTTTTTATTATACACCAGACCCTTATGCTTAAAAGACGTGTTGGAATTGGACTACTACAAGCATTTTATGGCATTAAGTGTTGCTATTTACATCCTCGCATCACCCAAATATTGTAAAATTTATGATCGTTATGCCGGAGAGCTTCTTAGATACTTTGTTCAAAACTTTTCAACCTTTTATGGTAAACGTAATATGACATATAATGTACATAATATAATCCATCTTCAGAAAGACGTTGAAATATTTGGTAATTTAGATTTATTCAGTGCCTTTCGATTTGAAAACTATTTGGGTTATATAAAGCGTCTTTTAAGGACAGCTCCTAATGCATTACAGCAAATTTCTAATAGGATATCTGAAATAAATTCTGCAAATTTTAAGGATTCCAATATTAGAATAAGAAACAAAAACCACGTTCATTTTTCCAATTTTTCTATATCACTAAATAAAGGAAATAACTATGTTAAACTTAATGATGGAAATGTAATAAAATTAAAAAGTTTTGATGTAAAAAAGCAGCAATGTACTGGTTTTAAAATGAACGATTTACAACCGTTTTTTGTAAGACCCTGTAAGTCAACGAAATTCTTTATTGGAATACCGAAATTTTCTAATGAAGAAGCCGTTTATAACTTCAGCGATATTATTTCAAAAATGGTTATTTTGCCTCAGGAAGATAATTTCGTTATCATACCCCTAATTCATACCATCCAATAAAACTAACTGTAAGTATAAATTATTAGTTTTAATTAAAAAAATAGTTAATAAACAACATTTAATTTAAATTTGAAAATGTAGGCGTGAAATTATCTGGGGAATTTTATGTTTTCATGTGGGGTTCACTGCTTCTAATTATTCATTGTTCTATTTGTAGTGACTCGTATTAAATTTTGTTTTTTTCATACTTTAAGTATTTGCTGGTGCAAAGATTTTACCTAAACGTAACTATGTGCTATCTATTTATTTGCTAATTTGAATATTGTTTATTTAACACATACTTTGTTGCATGCGACACATATGTGCGAATTTAATAACCTTAAATTTGCACGTGTGCATTAATTAAAATTAAAATATTATATTATAATCATTTCTAGTAGTAGTTTTACTACATTATATTACAATAAACAAGGCAATTACCAAATTCAATAACTAACTGTATAAATTCAAATGACCTCTCGTGACCCCCAAGTGAATATTAGAACATCCCATTTACATAACTGTATAAATTATTAGTTTTAAGTAAAATTATAGCGTATTATTAATGTTAATAAATATTGTAGAATTATGTATAAAGTCATTGAATTTGAGACTGGCGAAGTCGAAGTTGTCCCATCATTTTGGATTATAAATGATCAGGTAACACCAATAACAATATTTTTTATTTTTTTCTACATACAGCATTTTCTAGGTTCCTTGGGAAAATATTGCTAAAACGTACGCAAAACAAAAATTGCAACCAAAATCTTCATGGAAGACCTATAAATGTATAACGCGCTTTAAGGATACTGTTTTCGGTAAGTTTGCTGTTTGTACTTGTTTATAAAATTGTTTCCGAAACATGTACCTAGTATTATGTTTTATACAGGTTCCATAAACACACCAACAAACTTCTAGAAGTAGTATCTAGAAATCATCAAAACGATCTTTTTTTTTAAATAAACCCATGTTCTCAAATTAACCGTTTTAACGCTACAGAGTTTCCTAATTACATACATCTATGGACAACTCTGTTAGCAAAGTTACAATAAAATGTACTGCTACAACGGACATGGGTTTATTTAAAAAAAAAGATCGTGTTGATGACCTTTACAAGTTTTGGAAGTTTGTTGCGGTATGGTTACGAAACACCCTGTATAGGTAACTAAACAAAGGTTTACTTGTGTTTTAGAAAAATATGAAGAGGCTTCGAAGAAATGTGACATATTACTGTATCAAACTGATTCCTCTGATCATAATGAAGAGGTCTCAAAAAGTCACAATCGGAAAAGGGTTGGTACTAATAGACTGCCAGATTATGAGTATTATTATGACAGAGATATTGATGATCTCCCACAATCACCAGCCAGTGAAGGTGATAAAACGCTGATACAATCAGAAGAGGATTTGCGATGTCGCAGATCTGTTGAGGTACCGAAGATTATTGTTGGCCATGCTAGTGGGGTCAGTTCACCAAACGTCTGATACATCTATTAATAATCTAATAACTGACTTTACGTTAGAACCAATATGCAAATGTGATGGTAAGACAATTTTTTTTTGTAGTGATAATTATTAATTAATGTGATTTTAGAAATTAAAAATGTATTGAATACAGAAGTAAGCGCTTTAAAATCAGAGCTTTCAGAAGTAAAAATTTTACTCAATGAGGTTAAACGCGAGGTAAAAGAAAACTCAAATTTAATCGGTAACAACATATTTTACTAAAATTAGACTTTGATAAATTTAACTAACTATGAACTACTTTCCAGAGCGATTCATCGTTCAAAGTAAAAGACAGTGGGAGACGATCAAATTGTCGCTCGCATGCCAAAGCGATCAAGAAGTAATCAACCCAGTAAACCGAGAATTAGTGCAATTCTTTCAGGAGCTCATACCCTTGAAGTGTATAGACGATTTGCAGGTTTTGAATGAGACGTTATTAGAACCGGAGAAACGTACCTTTTTTGTAAGTTAACTTCTACGATAGCCAATAAAAAGTTTGCTAAGTTAATGTTTTTTAGATCAACAAGTTAAAACGTACAGGGGGAAAAGACTCAAAACAATTGTTATCGAATATTATTAAAAATGTACTAACAATTGAAACGCAGAAACAATGCAACTGGACAGGTGCAAATGGGAAATACCGATTAAAAGAAACTAAATTGGTAGAAGTTATTTTAGAAATTGTGTTCCATGAACACAATAAATCTACAAAAGCAGAAATGGAGGCATATCTAAAATATTTGTTTCAACATACATATGACAGGAACAAGGTAAGAATTAGTATTTTATATTATGATTTATTTCACTAAATATACGCGGTACTTTTAGGCTGCACAAAGGAATGAAGCAAGAATTTAAGAACTACCGTAATTTAATTAATTACTTTTTTTTATAATTATTGTAAATACTGTATTTTTACCCCTTACTTTTTTTTTAATAAAATTTCTCTTGATGTATATGTGTTACCGATAATGTGGATAATGCAGTAAAAGTAAATAATTACTAGGGACTGCAGACATTTACTGGACTACTTAGGAAAAGTAGATAATTTACTTTTGATTCACAAAAAAGATCAACTCTTACTAGTGAGAGTCTACAACACCTAGCGAATGTATACTATTCCTACAAGAGGTCAGGAATAGTAGATTTTAGGGGTTTTAGTAGAATTTTAGGGGTGTGCATTCGAAAAGGAGGGTAATCCATCGTCAAATCCTACTCCTACGGGGCGCCGCTGCGCTCCGCTCCGCTCTGCACCCCTACGGAGCGGATTTGACTCTGGTTACTAGGCTAAACATACGAGAAGGCGCCATCCATCAAGAACACCGGGATCTATGCAACCGGAATGCGAGAGACCCTCGAAATAGCATTAAAAAGTATAGTTGCGGTATGGGGCAGTAAAAATATCACATTATGGGATTAGGTTTACATATTATTCCACATTTCCTAAACGGTATCAGTGACTGTATACATTCGCTAGTGAAAGTGTTTTTTTATGTTATTGTAAACTTTCACTGCCCATATTAGTGAGAGTATACCTTCACTAGAAATTGTATATATTTCCTAACAATCCACATTATCGGTGACATATGCATATTATTTTTTTTTTCAATACTAACCCAATAACCTATATATTGATTCTCGAGTTATTTCAGAAATAGAGAGGCTACGTCAACAATTAATGGGGCACTCGCTAGATCTACTAAACGTGAAGATATCGCGTAAAAATCGTAACTTATTAAGCGTGAATTACATTATACTTTTTTCAACTAGAAACTTTGACAAGTTTCATCAAAGCCTGATTTTTATTTTATTATTATATTATACTATTTTCAACTATAAGTTATAAAATATAGTATAATGTAACTCGGGCTTTGATGAAACTTGTACAAGTTTCTAGTTGAAAAATGTATAATGTAATTCACGCTTAAGTCACGATATTTTCACGTTCATAATAATTATCAACGTGAAAATATCGTGACTAATAAGTTATGATTTTTACGCGATAGGTTCACGTTTTTTAACACGATATTTTCACGTTTTTTAACACGATATCTTCACGTTTTATAACACGATATCTTCACGTTATTTAAATCGATATCTTCACGGTTTAGTTGCACACTTGTCACGAATTTTCGAAGATTTCGTCAATATTTCATAACTGCTATCCAACGTTCAAACGTCGCATTAGCGTGACGAATTCGGGGGTTAACGTCATGATTTTTTAACAGGTAGAACTCACGAATTTTCGAAGATTTCGTAACGACTATCCAACGTTCAAACGTCGCGTTAGCGTGACAAATTCGGGGGTTAAGTTTAGAGCGGTTTTATCACGTATTAGTCAGAAATTTTTTCACGAATTCGGGATCTCGTTTAACTCACGACAAATAAAAACGTCACATTTTCAGTCGCTTTTTCGTCACGAAATGTTATCTGGAAAGTGATGTATGCGAATATGTAACAACCCGCGTTAAGTTCTTAATTATTTATATACCGACCACGGAATTGTAACACGTAAAGATGAATTTATCAATGAAAGTAAATGAAAGTAAATGTTAAATCATGTTACGTATAAATTAGGTTATAAGTTATAATTATTAATCATTAGCATGATTAATTTGTCCATAATTATTGAAACAGATATAATAATAAGCGATTACATGTAATGAAGAATTAAATTAGGGTTGATTTAAATCACTCGTCAGAAAACTCTGGTACGCCTATGGTAAGAATTGGTGTAATAAATTAACAAGGGAATACTTGTAACACAATAATAAAAATATTTCCCACGTCTTTGGCAAAAGTTATTACAGGGATTCTACTCCTAGGTGGCCAGGGTATTTTAAACAAAGACTGGATAAGGAGACAATAAAATAAAGGGATCTCGACATTAGTCTAGACAAAAGTAAAGAAAATGATTGTTATCTTACCCTGGGAAGTTATAGAAGTTTCAAATAGGAACAGAAATTAAAGAATTTTGAAATCAATGGTCAATTAGTTTTAAGATTAAGAATGACATTTATCGCAAATAATGGCCAACCTTACATATAAAAAAAATAGAAAGACAAAGCTTAAAAGGTACAGGTGCAGGTCCCTTTTGTTAAAAATAAGATTGCTTAGAATCGATAAAAATAGTTTGTAAACCCAAAATACACTCCGTGTAAAAATTCAAATAGCCTCTAACACAGTTTCAAGGAGTGGGATCGCATAGGTGAATTTCACATCCAACCCCTCTCAAAGGAAAATAATCAAAGTCAATAAATAGCGATGAAAAACCATAAATCTTCAGTCTTCTATAAGAGAGCCATTCTGAGTTCATTAATAATATCGTTCGTGATTCTCTTGATTCGAGTAATTCAATTAAGTTTTAATTCAATAAAGTCGGTTATTATCATAGTGTTAATTCGAGCGCATTATTAAATTCAGCTCTTTTTAGAAGTTCTCATAATTGTGCTTAAAAACATTTAATTATTATATAGCACTATAAAATTATATAGCACTTTCGATGCGTCCTGACCAACAGAAAAGTAAAAACATCCCGTGAAGACACCCATCATCATGGATACTAAAATTTTAAGTAGCAAGTATTGCTAGAAATTAAAAAATTGTTTTTATGAATGTACGCTATTTCTAAGCAAACTCACTTTATTTCGGTACGTTTGTAGGCAACGATGGTACAATAAAATTTTAAATTGACGAAAGCATTCGTTATGGTGCTGCAAAGGTATTACTGGAATAATTTCATGGGAATTCCCCACGAAGTTTATTTCTGCAATCTGTTGATCATTTTCATTGCAATAATTTCTATTTCTTCCATTTTCTATCTGTTTTGTCATTTCTTCCGCATATTTTTCGCCATGTTGACCACTCGCTACTTCTATTACTAGAGAAATGTGAAGAAAAATCGTGTCGTGTCGTCACTAATTTGTTACTCACTGAAATCCGCTGGATTGTAATGTTTCGGACACGACAAACCAAGATTCGATAAGAACGAGACAATGTTTTTCCCACAACCTTGATAAACGCACGATCCTTCAGACATAACGTAAACATTATCGAATTTTTCGAAAATTCGCGCGCTTGGTGTATGTATCGAACATATTACCGTTCTTCCTCCTTCCGCTAAAGTTTTCAGTAACGAAATGCACTGCGAACTTGACCCTTCGTCCAAACCTCTACAACACGTTTTAACAGCTTGCATTTTAATGGGGGCGGATTACTCACGTAGTAGGTTCATCCAGAAATATAACAGGCGGATTATTTATTAATTCTAACGCAATTGATAAACGCCTTCGTTCTCCTCCCGATAATTTATTGCTTAATGAGTCTTTGGTACTTGTGAGTCTTAGTAGTTCTAGTATATCCGATATCTGAAACAAAATCGGGGATATGAATGAACGAACAAATGAACAGTTATCAATTTTACCACCACAAGTTTATCTTCATGATTCAGTTATGTGCTAAGCTTTAAGTAGGCTGCAATAATCATGGATTCCTGTACTGTAAGAAACGTTTGTAGTAAATTTTGCTGCATGATATACCTGGATAATTTAAGAAATTCGTTTAAAAGAATTGGACTACCATTACAGTACCATTTGTGCCGACCGTTCTAAAATAAAGTGGTATTACTTACAATTTGTTTTACTCGAAAAATTCAATTATCACACTTGTAACCCGCGAGCACATTTAAGAGGGTTGTTTTTCCTGATCCGGAAGATCCCAATATTGCACTAAGTTGTCCTGAACGAAACTGACCACTTATACTTTGCAAAAGTAATTTAGGCTCTGAAAATTTAACTACAGTGTAAGTTACGATAAGTACACCCACTAACCTTTTCTTCCTTGTGGAATCGAATATGTCAGATTTCGAAATTGCAAATTTACCGGAGACAGTTTTTGAAAATGGGATTTTTTTTTTGATTTACTCTCATATTTGTTTTCCATACTTTCAACTCGATTATTTTGGTTTTTTTGAAAGTTCACGATGTAATTATACTAGTTGAATTAATTTTACTATCGGACCAGTTACTTAGTAAAAAAATAGATAACCTTTTTATATGCAATAGGCGTTTCAAGATAAGCGATACGCTACCTTGCGGCAAATTTTTGAACTACCTCTACAGGTTTGTTACCATGGATATGTCACATTTTCTAACCCTATTCGGTTGTTGCAATTAATTAATTCAAATTCAAAAATTAATTTTATCAAATTATTACTATAAACAAACACATAGGTGCCGTAATACAATTAAAAATATATTTAATACATAAATACGACAGTAAATTATCGAAAAAAGCACCCATTCCATTAATACCACTAATAGCCAATATGGCGCTGCGATCTTAAATTGAAACGCCTATAACTTGAATTATCATCAGTAATTCAAATAAGTTGTGCTGCCAAAACGAAAGTTGTTTTAATTAAATACCAAAGTAAAAGCGTACTTTATCAATTTATAAAACTTCAAATTTATATAAATACTAGCTGGCACGGGCGGCATCCGCCGCCCTTAGCCATCTAAACCCAGAATAGATCCGAGTAGGCCATAGTTGTTCGGCCTCACAGGGGGAGGACCATAATAGATCCGGCCTCACAGAGAGAGGAACATGATAGATCCGCGAAGGCCATAGTTGTTCGGCCTTCGGCCTCACAGGGGAAGACCATAATAGATCGGTGAAGGCCATAGTTGTTCGGCCTTCGGCCTCACAGGGCGAATCATAATAGATCCGTGAAGGCCATAGTTGTTCGGCCTTCGGCCTCACAGACCGGACCATAATAGATCCGTGAAGGCCAAAGTTGTTCGGCCTTCGGCCTCACAGGGCGGACAATAATAGATCCGTGAAGGCCATAGTTGTTCGGCCTCACAGACCGGACCATAATAGATCCGTGAAGGTCAAAATTGTTCGGCCTTCAGCCTCACAGACCGGACCATAATAGAACCGTGAAGGCCATAGTTGTTCAGAATTCGGCCTCACAGACCGGACCATAATAGATCCGTGAAGGCCATAGTTGTTGTTAACTATTGATATACCAAATATGAAGAATTTATTCTAGACTTTAGTAAAAACTCTTTAAGTGGGGGTAAATGTCAAAAAAAATTCCACTTTTAAAAAGGGCGTGTCTAAAGACCACCAATATGTGAATTGAAATTACGCCCTCTTGTTAAATTTGAATAGTTATTAGTATTTTCTTTTGGCGGTATTTCTATGCATAATGTTCTACTTCGCTTCCCATGTGGATTTTACTAACAAGCGACTTATTTATCACCAGTTGCGTTGATTTAACTAAGGAATTGGAGTAATAACCAGGCTAGATTTCAAACAGGTGGCCGTGCCCGGCATTCCGTTTGAAGGGTGGCCCTTGCTATATTGGATACTTTAAATTAATGTACAACTTTCCTTAGTCAAATCAATGTACAGGGTGTTTGCCTTCTTGCTTGCCTATTATTTATGCTTTTTACAATAACTGAGGTATTCTAATTTTTACCTCAGTCAGTTTAATCATAGAAATTACCTATGTCGGAAGTTATTCGTACAAACTCAATGTTTGTAAACATAATTATAGTTGAACTGAAAAGGGCGGTTTGTTACAATTTAATTAAACTTTTAGTGTCAAAATCGCAACGTAACTATGACAACGACGTTGACCTGAAGCGTTTAACTCCAGATGACCGTCTTATGATGGCGAATTACTAAAATCAAAGACGACGAAAAGTTTACTCTTGAACCTCGCCAAATCTCGTGAAAGTTTCAACGCCCATAGTTACGGGGTTTAGGCGTCTATGCGGAACATACATACTGTTGTGTCCACTACAAGCTCCCTCATAAATGTGTACGGGATACACAATCGAAATCAGAGGGAGGATATGTCTAATTTATTGATAAAGTTTTGTTCAGTATGAATGTGAATTACATATAAAATGTTACTAGATTTAAGTTTTGTTTGTGATTATAAAATTTGTGCAGAATGAATGTGAATTAAAAATAAAATGTTACTAGATTTAAGTTTTGTTGATGCTGCTAATAAAAGGAACCACGTAGGAATAAGCGGTATCGGTAGAAGAACAAACGAAAAACAGAAGCATGAAGATGCAAGGGTAACCAGGCCAATAGATAATAAAGGGTCGTAGGGCAGTTCAAAATTAGATGACCAGCAGATCGGTTGTGTTTAGGAGAGTTCCAAATTAGATTACACGCGAACCAGTCGTGTTTAGGGGAGTTCCAAATTAGATTACACGCGAACCAGTCGTGTTTAGGAGAGTTCCAAATTAGATGAAGCGCAGATCAGATGTGTTTAGAGAGCTCAGTAATTAGAGAATACTTGTACAGTTGTGTTTAGAAGCAATTGATAAATAAATAATACGTGGACGGGCGTGTTGAGAAGAGTCTCTAGTCGAATAGAAAACGACATGGAAAATCGTTGTGTACAGAAATATTGTAATTGATGAACGATACGCAAACTGGATATATTCAAAGAAGTTGATTGGTGTAAGATAAAAGAAGAGTGAAGTGTGGTGCAGTATAAGAGTATAGGAGTGTTGGATAATTGGACCAATTTGAGATAGGAGAAGTGGATAACGGAACGTGTAGAGCTAGTACGTGGAGCGAATTGGGGTCAGAGTTGAGCACAGGAACGCGAAAAGCTGGTACGTGAAGAAGATAGATAAAAGAAGAAAGTGTAGTCAGTTCGTCAGTGCGATAGATAACGTGCGACGGAATAACGGTCGGTCGACAAAAAGAACAATAACAGGTAAAGCTTTACACTATCATTAACGAATAGGGATGTTAAGTAGTTTAGTTATATGTTGATTGAGGTAGAGATTTAATTGTTGTTGTGTGTTATAAAAGAACAATTATTTTTAATAAATTATGTTTGATATATCCTGTTTCTTATTTGATTGTGTATCACGTCTGAAGGATCGGGTAGAGAGTGAACGGCCCAAGTGACAAGGAATATCCGAAAAAAATTATCCTTTGATATATAGGTCAAAAAAGGGATAAGGTACACAATAAGAGCTGGATAATTGAGGATTTTTAAGAATTAATCCCGAAAATTGAGTAAAAACCATAACCCATGGCCGGGATAGGCTGCCGGCCTCTTTTTCGCGTGGCTTGAAGAATTACTGACACGCCCCCAACTTTTAATTTTGAAAAATTTTGTGTTTATCACGGCCTTTTTGGCAATGTTTTGATGCGAATGTATAACTTTTGTCGGCGCGGAGGTGATCATAAAAAAAAATTCGAAAAAAGTGTGAAAATAAGAAAGATGCTGCGAGTTGAAATAGTACGGGTCGCTGATGTACCACCGGGTCGATGTGTCACATCGTCGGCCGGTCGCTTGAAATGGGGTGAAATTTTTTGGCTCCGATTTGAAATATTTTTGGAAATTCGGGAAGGTGGGGGTGTGATTAGTAGATATTAGTAATAAATATTCGCAAAAAAATGGAAAATAACCCGTGTATTGCCGAAAAAGTGAAAAAATAAAATTTTTTTTGTCTTCCATTTTTAGGGGTGTGCATTCGAAAAGGAGGATAATCCATCGTCAAATCCTACTCTTCCGGGGCGCCGCTCCGCTCTGCACCCCTCCAGAGCGGATTTGACTCTGGTTACTAGGCTAAACATACGAGAAGCGCCACCGATCAAGAAAACCGGGATTTATGCAACCGGGATGTTAGGGACCCTTGAAAATGCATTAAAAAGTATAGTCGCGGTATGCGGCAGTTATCTATTACGTTTAACCCCCAAAAAAGCGCGCAAAAACAAAAAATAATCGATGTTACATGCAGTCGAGTCGGGCTGCAACTGCCTCTCCGCAAACGGCTAAGTCTAAGACTAGTTCAACTTGCACGTACCGTCAACAAAATGAGTGAGATTCCACCCGTTTACATGTAAAATTATGTACTTTCAAAGTCGATTTTCTCTATCAAAAGTTGGTTTATCCTGCTATAGGAGGGTTGCCGCTGTCATTTATTAACATTAAACTACCCGAAAGTCACCAAAAAATATTAAAATTCGATGATGGAACATTGTCACCCGTCCCTGAAGGATCTACAAAATTAAGCGACCTGAGAGCGGAAGAGGACACAAAAATACATACATACATACATACAAGCACTTTTATATATAAGATTTACAGCACATTTTTTTTATTATTTGTTACAACACATAATTTACATCTCTTATTATAAAAGGCCAAGTCTTTCTTTCTGTCCCACGGAAATACCCGAAGCAAACCGAACCGAACCGAACGCATAACGGATAATTTCATAACCAATCGGATGAACGTATCATCGGATCAACGTATCATCGGATCAACGTATCAAGGGATCAACGTATTTAAATTTCCTATATAGGTGAAAATTATGACAGCTATTTCCAAAAAAGCATTATGTGAACTTCCATAATGGATAATGAAAATTTTGAAAATCCTGCTGCAAAGCGACGGCGATTGAATCGTGAGAGAAAAGCACGTACAAGAGCTAATAACACAGAAGAACAGCTTCGATCACAGCGACAAGCTGACGCTCGGTCTCATGCGATACGTCGACAACGTGAAACTTTGGAACAAACTCAAGCGCGGCAAGCTGCTAACGCTCTATCCCATGCGACACGTCAACAACGTGAAACATTAGAAGAAACTCAAGCGCGGCAAGCTGCTAACGCTCGATCCCATGCGATACATCGACAGAAAGAAAATCTATACCAAATTCAAGCAATTCAACTCCATATAAGAGCATTGAGATTTGATGAATCTCACGTTACTCGACACGATTGTGGAGAAATGAATTCCATCTGTCAGTTCTGAGGCTCCAAGAATTTCGCCAAGGAGCGTCCAGTTGATAAACAATTTAACAACTGCTGTCATAAAGGAAAAGTGAAGATTCCGCAACCGCTCGATCAACATGGGAATCTATTGTTATATCCCGAATTTCTTCGCTCTATGCTTTCAGATTCAGAAAATCCTTACTACAAGAACTTTCGTCAGCACATCCGCTCTTACAATTCCTCGGTTTCTTTCGCTTCAATGGGAGCAGATATTGTTTCAATGCCGGGTAACGGACCATACGTTTTCAAAATTCATGGACAGACGTACCACAGAACCACAAACCTGTATCCACCTGAAGGACAAACAAGAAAATTTGCACAACTGTATGTAATGGACACGACAGAAGCGGTCAATGAACGAGTAAATCTGCCTGAGAATAGAGGTTGTCTACCTGAAGTGATTGAGAAAATCGATCGTTTCTTCCGTGTCAACAATCGTATCGCAGCTTCATATTGCCTGATGAAAGAAATTGAGCAACAAGAGCGTGTACGAGCCGAAGAAGAAGGACAACCAGTTCCGGTCGTCAATATGGTGATGCGGCGCGATCGGCAGTCTGATCAAAGACGTTACAATGCTCCAACGTCCAATGAAATTGCAATAGTGTTCGTAAATGATGACGGCGAACCTCCTTTTGAACGTGATATCCGTATCTATCCTCGAAATCCCGTCGACAATGCACAACAATTCATTCGTATCTATATTCTCAGTCCAAATCTTGACCCTATGACTTATGGCATTCTTTATCCGTTTGGTGAACCGGGGTGGCAACCCAATTGGAGTTGCGAAGGATATCGGCAATCCCGTAATAAAATCAGCATGTTACAATTTAAAGTTGCGCAAATAGCAATTAGAAACGATTTCAATCCGATCATGAGTGCGGGAAAACTTACGCAACAGTGGATTGTCAACTCATATTTGCAATTAAAGACTTAATCCTAATTAAAGACAATTCTAGACAACCCAGTAAACACATACACGTTAATTACACGATTTAATAACGTGTTTGTGGTTGAAATGACGTTTTACGTTGAAAATATCACGTTATATTTAGGTGATATATTCAACGTTATTTAACTAATAATAAATACACGTACTTAAAACGTTATAGTTAGGTAATATATTCAACGTGATTTTATATTACCTAACTATAACGTTTTAAGTACGTGTATTTAGTATTAGTTAATAACGTTATAACATTATTAGTTAGTAACGTTACTGAAAACGTTATAGTTAGGTAATATATTCAACGTGATTTTATATAACCTAACTGTAACGTTTTAAGTACGTGTATTTAGTATTAGTTAATAACGTTATAACATTATTAGTTAGTAACGTTACTGAAAACGTTATAGTTAGGTAATATATTCAACGTGATTTTATATAACCTAATTGTAACGTTTTAAGTACGTGTATTTAGTATTAGTTAATAACGTTATAACATTATTAGTTAGTAACGTTACTGAAAACGTTATAGTTAGGTAATATATTCAACGTGATTTTATATTACCTAACTATAACGTTTTACGTACGTGTATTTAGTATTAGTTAATAACGTTATAACATTATTAGTTAGTAACGTTACTGAAAACCTTATAGTTAGGTAATATATTCAACGTGATTTTATATAACCTAACTGTAACGTTTTAAGTAAGTGCATTTAGTATTAGTTAATAACGTTATAACATTATTAGTTAGTAACGTTACTGAAAACGTTATAGTTAGGTAATATATTCAACGTGATTTTATATTACCTAACTATAACGTTTTAAGTACGTGTATTTAGTATTAGTTAATAACGTTATAATGTTATTAGTTAGTAACGGTACTGAAAACGTTATAGTTTGGTAAAATATTCAACGTGATTTTATATTACCTAACTATAACGTTTTAAGTACGTGTATTTAGTATTAGTTAATAACGTTATAATGTTATTAGTTAGTAACGGTACTGAAAACGTTATAGTTAGGTAATATATTCAACGTGATTTTATATTACCTAACTATAACGTTTTAAGTACGTGTATTTACATTCATACATTTATTTGATTATGGCTTAGCTTTGTTTTTCCTGGTTATTAATTATTGTTTAAATAAGAAATGGGTGTTTTAAATAGGCACAGGTGTACTTCATTTTATTAATTATGTAAATTTTGGTTTAAAATTATAAAACTAAATAGGGGAATTACACGATGACGTGGTGTGTTCATGTGTGGTGGTAGAAGACGGTCATTTGAACCTTAGATTTGAACGGACAAGTGGTATTTTTGTGTTTATTAGTGTTTTGTTAAAGTGAAAAAGTGAATTATTCAAGGTAAGATTCATATATTTATTTGATTTTGGTTAGGTACAAGGGTGTAAATTAAATACATATAGGTTATAGGTATTTTGAATTGATTTAAGTTATTGAAATTTAATGAAAGCGTGGTTGCACAATAATTGCAATGGGTACTTAGTATGTACTACATAGCTTTGTTTGGTTTCTGGTTATTAATTATTGTTTAAATAAGAAATGGGTGTTTTAAATAGGCATAGGTAATTCATTTTATTAATTATGTAAATTTTGGTTTAAAATTATAAAACTAAATATGGGAATTACACGATGACGTAATATTAGCTCTCTTTGTGTTGAATTGTAAATAAGTATCATATTTTATCAAAGTGACACATATTTTTATGTTAGGTCAGTAAATATTTATGCAAACGGTTTTTAACTGGAATAAATATTAATGGTATCATTACAAAATTGGTGATTTTGAATTAAAAATTTTACAAACGATGACAAAGTTGACTCAACATATTGAGCAACATACCATCATTTTGAACGAGTTGGTGAGGAACTCAAGAAATAGTAGCAGTTTTGTAGATATCCAACCGCCAAGCGATCTTCCGACATTCCCCATTTCTGACCTGAAGACATTTGAAAAGTTTGCCGGTTCACTGAAAGGAGACCTATCTCAATACATGGTAAGTATTTGTATCAAAGTTCAAGTTTAATAATTGACATATTGACAATTACTTTTGAAAATAAGTCTGAACTGCCTAAATTATGTACTATTTAGTACTTATATGAATAGTTAGTTACATATTTATCGTTTTAATTAAAGATAAGAAGACTGGCTGCTGTGGGGGGATCTGGATTAGAATCGGTAACCCGGCGAATTTTAAAATTTGTACTTACCGACGAAGTAGCTTCGAAGTTCAATTGGAAAGGAAGAGATAAACTCAGTTTTCAGAAGACATCTACCATGTCCACTGTATACGGTGAGATGATGATAATGATGCATTTTTATTGTTTATTCATACATATAATATGCTTTTAGAAGCTGCTAAAAAAAAATTTTCCAAATGACTTAAAAAACGATGTGGTGATAGCAAATGCTGTTAAGGAGTGGCTGAAGCATGCACCCACTAGAATGAAACTGATGGAGGCAAAAAAACCGAAAACACCATCAGTTTCTTAAAAATTTTATAATATAATGTAGGTACCTTGTAAATAACCTTTAATGTGCCAAAACTACTAATATACTTAATAATACATATTATAATTAAATGTTTTTCTTTGTTTACCCCCTACTGTAGTATAGTAACTATAATAAAAATTAAACAATTTTTGGTTAAGAAAAAAATTTATTTGCCTATAATTAACCATTTTGCTTATTGCGACATAACTTTGTAAGTAAGGTGTCTTACACCTATATTTCTGATTTAATTAAAAGCAAAAATAGGAAAGTTTTGCGACTTGTGAAAATCTCACTTGCCTATGGTAAGTACACATATTAATTTCAAAATTTCAGTCACAAGTATGGAGTGGGGTGTTCCATGACTTGAAGTCAACAGGCTTGTTCTTAAAGTAGTTGTGTTATGTCCGTTTGTATCACGGTTTTTAAAGTATTACTTTGACGTTAATCATTTCTGAATCTAACAAAATCCTTATTGTGCTTATTTGGTTAATAAGTACTTAATCACGCCTCAATTATGAGTAAATACAGCCAAACTGTCGTAAGTCGAATTTCTCCATATCTAAAAATTTCAAAAAGAGCTGCAGCAGTTTTTACATGTTAAAATACTTGACTTCTACAAGTCGAATTTTCTGTAACTCGAGTTTATTTTACTGTATTTTGGAGGTTCTACTTATGGAAGTGCAATAGGGCATGAAACAACAACGTTAATGGGCGATTTTATGTACACGTAAAGAATCACGCAATTGGCGTTATTGTAATGACGTTCTTTCAGCGTGGTAGTATAACAAAAAGATGACGTGTCTTTGTGGTGCAATAAACCTGGTATGTAACACGTTTAATTTACACGTTGCAAACCACGTACTTTGATAACGTTTCTCAACGTCTCAAAATTACCAAAATAACACGTGTATTTTGTGGTGTTATAGTAACGTTTAAAATACGTAATTTTGGACGTGGCAAACAACGTTGAAGTCGGCGACATCGTAACGTTTATGCAACGGTTTGGTACTCGTTTTTTTTTACGTTTAATTTACACGTTGCAAACTACGTACTTTGATAACGTTTCTCAACGTTTCAAAATTACCAGAATAACACGTTTATTTTGTGGTGTTACAGTAACGTTTAAAATACGTAATTTTGGACGTGGCAAACAACGTTGAAGTCGGCGACATCGTAACGTTTATGCAACGGTTTGGTACTCGTTTTTTTTACGTTTAATTTACACGTTGCAAACTACGTACTTTGATAACGTTTCTCAACGTTTCAAAATTACCAGAATAACACGTTTATTTTGTGGTGTTACAGTAACGTTTAAAATACGTAATTTTGGACGTGGCAAACAACGTTGAAGTCGGCGACATCGTAACGTTTATGCAACGGGTGGTACTAGTTTTTTTTTTACGTGTTTTTCACGTCAGTGTGTTTACTGGGAAGGACAACTTAGAGCTACAGACTGGTTTACACAAAATGTAGTGTTCCGGGAAGTTTTTGAAAGACTTTAAAATTAAGCATTAATTAACCATACGTTTTCAAAATTCATGGACAGACGTACCACAGAACCACAAACCTGTATCCACCTGAAGGACAAACAAGAAAGTTTGCACAACTGTATGTAACTAGATGATAGCCCGTCCGAGGACGGGTAGCTAGAAGGACGGGCAGGCAGCCAAGGTCATATTGCTTTTGGATTGCCCTGAGAGCTTTCCTTAATCTTCATTCAACTTAAGTTACCTTGGGTAGCTGCCCGTCCTTCTAGCTACCCGTCCTCGGACGGGCTATCATCTTGTTGGGAAATAAAAGATTAATTGTATTACGCCAACGCGAAATCCAATAATAAATATGTAGGTACTTAATACAATAATAATGAAGGAATAAACGAAGGAAACGACTTGTTCTTGTTATTATCTAAGTATTCAATGGAAAGTTTATTCATATATTTTAAAGGTTTGTTACTAATATTAGACGAAATTCAAATGAAATTGAACTAAAAAAATTTCTAGTAAACTAATTACAAACAGTAAAAGATGGAATAACTAGGATCGAGATGTCATGATACCTAGTTATGAGATGAAAACCTGGAAAATACAAAAAAATACCCTGAACCCCCCCCTGGATGAAATATAAAGGAACCCAATGTGAAATAGGATAGGAATTACATGGAAAATAGGTAATTGGAAAATTTGGAATAAAAAGGTTATGGGAAAAGATAAATTAACTCGAATGGCCAGTGCGTACCCGACCCAATGATATAAGCAATGACTCGTCCTCGCGTATGGATCCTAAAAACGCGTCGTGGACCGCCAGTCAATACACTCATACCAAAGAACCGAGGAGACACTGGGCACCGAGCAATTTTTGAGGATGTGGAAGAAAGGTTTACCCCGGGGAATAATAAGTTTTGAAGAAAACACGGCGGGAAGCACCAACTGCGGAATACACAGAAGCAAGCCACTGTCGTCACGCTTCCCCTCGCTGACCAACCCCACCTCAAAAGGTGTCTCGGTGCCTAGCCTAGACAGGGCTACCAGGCGTAGTCAACGAAGGCGCACGCGCAAACCAATGAACTTACCCTAAGCCTAACGATTCCACAGCAAATCCTCCCGCCCCCATATTCTCCAAAACGCAAAAAAATAGGTCGGGGACTGAATGACCTCACGGAAAAGGTAAGCAGGTGTTATGCTTACGGGCTAAATCTAAACAAGTCAAAAAAATGTTACATGTTACTAACCATAAAAGATTTTCCTCTATCGCCGGGAAGATAATTTAACAAAAGGGGTTTTTTGTATTGAAGTTGGAGAAAATGAATACAAATAATTTTTTTAATAGGTTCATTAATCATATACACGCAGTAATGCCGATCAAATCCATTAATCTTGTATTCATTCATTACCAAGTATATTGTAATGAACGGAGTCCCCTAACAATGCCACACGTTGGGCTGTCAAAAAGTGCCGTGCAGTGTCGGAGCTTTACTAAGGCTGCACGTTTTAAAGTTGAGGTTTTGTACGAGTGTACGTAAATGTACCCTGTCAACAGAAATGTATGTAAAATTTTATTGTTGAATGCAATTAAAAGAAATTTATCCCTCGGCTTAGCAATTTCGGTGAGTACAGACCTACCTTTTCTCACGTTGGGTTCCTTCCTTAACCAAATCTTAATTCTGAAATGAAATATTGTGGTTCTCGGAATGATTACAAAATTATGCTCCGTTTGATAATGCAATGATAAATTTTATTGTACAAATTGTAATTAGTTTTAAATAAATCGTTAACATAAATTAAACAATTCCTTAAAATTACCCCAAAACTATAAATACTAAATCGAAGTTACGCGGTAGAAAATTATATTTTGTTAAAGTGAAAATTGTTTGGCTTTACCTTTAAAATCTGGTTCTTTTCTGGTTACCAAGATGAATGACCATGAAACCCAGTATCAATTCTTTATCGATGGTGTACAGTTTCATAAATATGAGTGGATGCCTTTTTCAACACGTGTAAATTCGTTTATCGTTATTTGTGAAAATATCCTCAATCCTTCAATATTTGATCCAAAAACACTGGTAACTCACGTAAGTTAAATTTACTTTTTAACTTTTATATCTTTTATTCGGTTTTAATCGCACTTTTTACTGATAAATTATTTTCTTGTAGGACGCTTAAAATTTCACCACGCCATTTATCGAATCTAAATCAACCACACCTCCTCTATCCATTGTTTTACCATCGTTACTTGTGTTTTTCAAGGCAAATGTGATTTTCCATTGATCGAAATTTAAAATCAATTTATTTGACGTTATAGTTTGCAGGTTCGGTTTAAGCCCAATGTGACTTATAAAATTTTAATAAAATTTTTATGTTTCAGATTATTTTGAAGTATTTGCACCTCCTGTGATCTTCCAGTAAAGTTTTGAAGAAAATGTTTTTCCCATTTGTGATACATTGAATTACGAAGCACTCCGATACGTGTAAAAATTTTTCTTATTTTAAAGTTTTACGTTTAACACATTTTATAAATTAACTTTGAACAATTATTTTGATTTCACATTACATTTCTTATCACTAATTAAATCAATTTAATTTATAATTTTAACAAACATTTTTATTAACAGAAATTAAAACGTTGCATTTTTGAATTTATTTTGTTATCTCGTTCCGTGATCCTTTCTTCATGTAAATTTATGACGTTAAACTAAATTTTTGGTATCAGATGAAACTTTTACGTTTGAACAAATAAGTCATGTGCTACCTTTATTGATAAACAAATTTCCAATCGTGACGTTATCATTTCTATTGACGTGGTGGTCAGTTTCGGACATAGCAATATATTATCTTCCTTAACTTTGATAAAATCTAGAATTTTGTAAATTTTTTCATTTAAAAAATAAAGTATCCTATTTTGAAGCAAGTTCCTCTATAATCAACGCGACTGAATCTAGTAACAGTTTCTTCAATATTAAATGGAAATTCAATTTTGTCAGAGAAATAATCTACATTTTTTATACAATCAGTTTTCATATCTTTAAAATTATCAATACTTTTAAATGGATCTTTTTTACTTAAAAGATTATTTGAAAATTTAATAGAAAATTTTTTTCCGAGCGAGTATTCCAAATTTATTCTTGAGTAAGACACTTTTGTCTTACTCAAGAGTAAGAAATTTTCCATATGTAGTTTTAATTTCTATACCATTTTCCAGTTCTCTTAATATTTCTACAAAATCTGCCAAAATTTTAGAAATTTTAAATTTTTTCACATACCTAAGTGCTTTTGATAAGCATTGCCACAAATATATTTTCTAAAGACGTACAGTTAATAGGTAAACTTGGAAAATGGTAATTATCATTGACTAGAAATTCACTGTTTTTTGTCGATTGTAGAGGAACTTGGTGGTTCAAAGCAAAGTTATTTTCAATATATTTACATTTTAAAATATGTCTTTTATAAGACTTAAAGTCATAAAATGTGGAAGAACAATTTCCCTGTGCGCAAACAAGTTCACAATTTTTTTATTTGAGATTTAGCACAAAAAATATTTTAAAATATGCATCAAAAGCCTGTAGGAAATTGGTGTATAAATATGTTATATGATCAGTTACCAAAGCAAACTGCAAATTGTCTTCTTCCTCACGATCTCCCACTATTATCAGAAATGGTTGTAAAGAAAGCATTTGATTTTCCAGGATATAATATAGCTCGAAATCTATATCAATCTGAAATAAAATAATCAAATAGGATCCTCTTTTATCAAGTCGGATGCAGTACTTACCATCAGACGACTACCATTGCTTTGCAAAAGTAATGGCCATTCTTCAAATACTTGGTCAACTGAAACAATAGTTTTTATATCATCCTTCCGTCTTAAATTGAAACTTTGCTTCCATTTCAACTCAACAGCGTCCCACGGAGAACTTCTTGTTTTGAGCCATTCCTTCTCATCAATTTCGTTTGTGTAATCGCTCGTATCTTCGGTTAGATATTCTTCAGCTGAATATTTGAATATAAAGGGTAAGATAAATATGATACCGTCCTATTTAATATAAAAAGTAATATCATACCTATTTATGGTACAGTTTTTCATTTTCTCCCTTATGACCCCTGTAAACAATCCAGACCTTTTCAACGAACTGGATTCAGATCGGTATATATTGCCATGAAATGCTACCTTTTTCTATGACACTTATTTTTTTGTCCCGACCAGCAAATGAGACTCTTCAGGGTCAAAGGTGGATTATCTACTAGACAAATGCTCAATTGAATTGAACTTGATAACCAGTTCAAAAATAAAAAAAAATATCGGACAAAAATACTTGTTACTCTTTGCACCTTATTTTCTAGTACTTCCTGCTGTATTTTAAATCAAACAAAATGTAACTATTGCACACCAGGAATGTAATTTATTAATAAAACAAATATTAAAAAGGAACAAAAGTGAAATTTTCATTAAATTAAATCAAATTTACAAGAGAAATAACTAATCCTAAAAAGTTTACGAAAATAACCAAATTTCAAATTCACGCGCGAACTCAATGTTTAACAAAATAAACGAGCGCTTACCGAACTGTTTTTGTAGTCTTGAAGCAAGACGCGTGACAAGTGACCAGTGATATGTTGAGATGAATCAGCTACCACGATACGAATCTTCCCAGGAGTGTTATCGATTGATCGAATAGTGCCCAGTGAATCGGTGAACGTTCAGGTACGTTGGATTGAAATAAATCTTTTTATTTTTGATCTTTCCAGAAATCACAACCATCCATTCTTCCAAAAATCTAATTTTCATTGGTTCCAAAATTCTAACTATTTCAACGATTTTCTTCTTTGATTTACTCTACCAAATTTTATTAACTTGAATAATTTCAAATTCTTCATGTAATTTTATCTCGTACCAAACTTCCAACTTTTATCAAATTACTTTTTCTAATTTCAAAGACGTATCCACGTCCCAACTTTTACTAAAAATAACCAAAGACTTTCCAATACGTCCTTCTATTCTGGTGGACGACCTTCCACTCCAAATACGTCCTTCTACTCTCGTGGACGTCGCTCGACTCTCAACACGTCCTAACGTCACCGTGGACGTGGCTCCACTCCCTTTTACTCTTAAATTCTTATTACCTTATAAACATAATCAATTATAATATTTTAAACCTTAATTCTAACAATTGCGGATACGGGATTCGAAACTATGTCGCCCGCTCCGTAGTCTATAGCGTAACCACCAGAACAATTTCAGGTGTAAATTCTTATCCATCATTATGGTCTTAAAATTGAATGTTCCGTTATGAGCATTTCACTAGAATTGATCCATTTACACCAGACCTACCCCCGATGCTAAAGATACCATGACAATATCTATTGTACAATCTTCCCGATGGTTTTGGTTTTTTAACAAAATAATATTCCTGCAAACAATATTATTAACTTTTTAGTTTATAAAGAAATTAGTAAAAATACCATTGATTCATTTTCAAATTTGTTACAAATTTGGATGGCGATATCTCGACATGTAGGTACTTAATGTCATCGGGATATTTTTATCAATATAATGTTTTACAACATTTTTTACAAGTGCTTCCTTTTCCGGCAATTGAAACATTTTGTTTTCTTCGTATACTTTCTTTAATTTTTTTTTTAAGTTTGTATGCGTGCGCCGTGGTTCATACCAAATATTTCTTTTAAATCGCCTTCCGTAATCCACTGGAAGCAATCGATCGTTATACCTCTTTCTAGAAAAATACAAAGGTTACTTATGTTCCTACAAATATTCTTCAGTATATGAAGAACAAACCTTTAAAATATATGAAAAAACTTTCCATTGAATACTTAGATAAAAACAAGAACAAGTCGTTTCCTTCGTTTATTTCTTCCTTAAAGTTTTCTATATCTACTAGATTTATAAATAGAGTTGAATCTCCCAAATTAAAACCTACAATGGTAATAATTAATACACACTTAGGGTCATCATTACCATCATCAGTAATTTCGTTATCAGCCATTTTAAAAAAATATCTATCTATCGACAAATTAAATATTCTAATTGTACTATCCCATGCAGTTTTTCGTAATCTTGACAATTATGCATAAATATTTGTATAATTACATACCACTGGGAATCCACATACGAAATAAAACCACTTCTAAACCTGCTTTTTAAAAATCGACGATATATTTTATATAACAATATCACCTCGATCGAAGACCATCACCGCTTGATTAATTATATCGATGCGTCCACGTAAAAATCTGTAGTTGCCTAATTTGGCACTACGCATGTGCAAATCGCAATTAATCGTTTTTGGTTGGTTGCTTTGTCTGTCCTTGGTTGCAAGTCAGAAAATGTGTTCCGACATGGACGTTCACCAAAATCTCCCGTGTTAAGTTGCGCGCACTTGTTTTACTCACGAATGAATTTAGCTACACAATTTAAATTTTTCAGATATAAATAAAATTTTCGATTCGTTTTAACAAAAACAAATCTCGTTTTTTCGGAACAAACTCCAGACTTGTTAAATTGGATAAAATTTGAAGAATTTAATATAACGAAATTATAAAGTTGACATTTAATTAATTTTTTGTGGGTGTGCACAAACCTGCAAAAGCTTGCATACTAAATTTGTATAGCAACACCGTTTGTGAAAAACACTTGCAAATTTGAGAACTAATATTTCAGATTTTTGTATCTATTTAATTAAACTATCAATGAAATAATGACATTCACAATTTTGTGATAAATTAATTTGTTAATTAATTACATGCTTGTTTCACTTTTACCCTAATTTCTGTGTATTTCATATTTACCCCAAATGACGCTATACATAAAAGCTATTATTACGCAAGGATTTTAACATGCAAAAATTATAACTTGAAAACAGAAGTATTATAATTACCTACAATTTGCTTACCTTATTTTTTTTTACTATAGCTGATATGATGGATGTATGGGAGTCCACATACGAAATATTCCAAACAACCACTTCTAAACCTGCTTTTTAAAAATCGACGATAACCTCGATCGAAGACCACCGGCTTGATTAATTATATCGATTCGTTTTAACAAAAACGACTTAACAAATCTTGAATTTGTAATTATCGTGACAATAAACATGGCAAAATTATCGTATTTTTTATAAAATAATGCTATTTATTTCTTTTATAACAAAACAACAAATGAGCTGTCATCACTTTACGTTTTCTTGACGATTCTTCTTGAATTTTCCACAATATTCTTTACGAATTTGAAATTAATTTTCAAATTGTAAAATATGAATAACAATTCATAAATTTATTACATTTATAAATCTTATTCATAATCCATGAATATACCTAACGCATACAAACTGAACTCTTAGGAATATTTTATGAGTATTACGCATAACATCATAATATAATTCATAACTTTCTTAAATTCTTAAATGTAGAATTTATGAACACATTATTCATAACTTGTGATAACAGATTTCTCTCCGTGCATGAATTTTGGAAAGGGGAGATTTGTGGAATGATGAGGGGACTCACGGTGTGTCCGTCGAGACGTGAGGACGTATTTTTGAGAGGATTCGCATGCCGTCTATAGACAAGTGCGGACGTGGTTGGTTTTTTTTTGATAACTTTTGGTTGAAATTCGTTTGATGTCCGTTAATAGTAAGGACGATTATTATTTGTTTCATTTTGGATATTATTTTTGAAATGGATTCG
Source organism: Podabrus alpinus (assembly GCA_932274525.1). Taxonomy (NCBI): domain Eukaryota; kingdom Metazoa; phylum Arthropoda; class Insecta; order Coleoptera; family Cantharidae; genus Podabrus; species Podabrus alpinus. The sequence goes on from OW026452.1 coordinate 6,003,658, forward strand.
ATTGATGTTAACCAGTAAGAAAGACAATTGTGGTTTGAAATATTATAAAAGTTAAGAAGCAACAAATATTAGTAAATGAAAATTTTTGGTACCGCTGTAAACGTTTTGTTGGTTAAAATTTTGGATTATGGTTATAAGTTGTTATATGAAGAAGTTCAATAATTTACCTGAGACAACAGAAAGAAGATTAATTTTTGGAAAGCAAATTATCTATGGTCATCAATTATTTTAACAATTCAAGCTGTGGATGGACAAATTGGATGCGAGATCACGTCAACATCAGCGAAGTCTACAACAACTGTACTAGTTCTTTTCTTCGACGGTGGACAGTAAAACCGGTAAGAAAATAAATTGTGCGCGCACCGTTTTGATTTGTTTGACAATATCTTTTAAAATTAAATTAGTGCGAATAAATCGGGGGGTAGTTAAAATATTAAAACTTTATAGTAACTGTACACTTATTTTGTTTAACTTTGTAGATAACTTTGTTTCTTCATAAATTTAATTTGTTTAATAAATGAATCGATTGTTTATTTTTAAAAAAGAGATTTATTTGAGTTTTTACTCAAAGTTTGATACAGCAAAAGAGGTACGAGTAGATTCTTTCCTTTTTTTTGTAAAAAGGACTTTAAGTCCTTTTTACAAAAATAGTTCTCACGGAATAATAACCAAACCTTTCTAATCCCTATGTGACCATATTTTAAGTGCAACGCCTGACATATTTCAATCGTAGCTTGTTCATTAATAACGTATAACTCTAAATTTCTATATAAAATCCCTCGTTTAGTGTGAAAGAGTCAACATCGCTCCCCTCACTCTCAAACAATCTCTGTTTTAACTGATCAAAACTAACATCCATTTGCGCTTTCAAAACAAACTCATCCGTGAACGGTTCTTCGCCAGTATGGAACCTATTTATTGCTATTAAAATTTCCATTGCTCCTACAGGTATATCTTTCCTACTCATTGTATCTGCTATAAAGTCATTTACACCACTTATATGTCTTATTTCAAAATTGTATTCTTGAATTAATAATGCCCATCTATAAATACGATTATTGGTAAACCTAGTTCTCATCATGAATGTTAACGCATTGTTATCGATTAATATTTGAAATTTAACCCCTATCAAATAAAATTTTAGTTTATCCAATGAATAGACAATAGCAAGCATATCCTTTTCTGTGACAGTATAATTGAGTTCTGCTCCCCTTAAAGTTCTAGATACAAAATTTATTGGGACCTCTATATTAACTGCATTAAGCATACTGCAATTGCATTGTAAGAAGCATCGGTTTTTAAAATAAACGGTTCATTAAAATTCGGATGTATTAAACTCATTTTTTTGAATAAAGCTTCCTTCATCTGGATGAACGTCAATTCTTTGTCTTCATTCCATAACCATTTTACGCCTTTCTTTAATAGTCCTAATAAAGGTATTGTCAATTTTGAATAATTTGGCACAAATTTCTTGTAATAATTAAGTAAACCTAAAAATCCCCTTAATGATTTTAAATTGAACGGACGTGGATAGTTTTTTATATCCTGTAAGCGCTTATCATCTATATTAATTCCCGTATCTGATATTATGTATCCTAAATATTCCACCTAACTAAAGAAAAATTGGAATTTCTCAATATTACGTTTCATCCCAGCATCATTTAATGCTTTCATGACAATATAAACATGTTTGATGTGCTCATCAATCCCTTTACTAAAAACAATGATATCATCGATATAATGACCACAAAAATCATAATATTTATTAAGAATGCCCTGTATAGCGTTTACTAATGCATTTGATGACGTAGACAGCCCAAAAGTAACAACGTTAAATACAAATGTGGAACCATCCACAGAAAATCCCGTATAGTTTTGCGAATCATAATGTAAACGTATGAGCCAAAATGAATTCTTTAAGTCTAGATTCGTGAAAATCTTTTTACCCCCTAGTCTAGCTAATAAAGTTTCAATTTTTTCTGGAGTCTCATGTTGTGGATGTGTAATAGCGTTTAAATTTCTGGCATCCAAACAAAGCCTTAAATTTCCATCCTTCTTTTTTACAATAACCAGTGGATTGATATAGGTATGATGTGGGAGCTTTCCTAATTATTCCTTCTTGAATCATTTTCTCAATTTCAAACCAAACTTGTGTTCTAAAATGGAACGGTATGGGATAATTTTTAGATTTAAATGATTTATCCTTCATAGTATTTAATTTGTGTACATAATTTTTTGCAATTGACAACTTACAATTAATTAAATTTTGATACTTATTAATAAACCCATCAACAAGATACTTAAATTCCGCAGGACATCCAATTTCAATATTATCAATTTTATTATCAATTTTAATTTCCCCATTATTAATATTACTAATTATTTTCATATTAATCAAATTATCATCATCAAAACTAATTTTCTTTTCATTCCCATTAATACAACTAATTTCATCCGTATTCTTTCTAACACAATTAATCGTATCATTATTTATATTCCCCCCTAAATTGATAACATTTTCCTTTTTCCATCCTACTGACTTTCCTCCTATTGAAATTAATCTATTGTCCGTATCTATAATTATTTTTAATTTTGCAGTAATATCCATACCCATAATTAAATTAAAGTTCAAATCTCCCACAATTAACAAGCTCTCCCTGATTATGCAATCTCCAACTTTTATATCTGCTATAAGACTTTTATTAGACGAGGCAAATTTTCTCTGATTAGCAGTAATTAAATTCACAGATTTGACTCCTAAGATTTTATCCTTAAATTCCCTGCAATGTTTATCTACTACATCCTTTGATATCAATGATGATCCAGCTCCAGTATCTATAAGACAATCTACGTTTACATTATTAACGTAAACATCTAAAACAAGGTGGAACTCGCTTTAGCGGCAGTTCTTAGGCTTCTATACAGCTACCTTTCTGGTGTGGAAAGTTGTTATTATCTGGTTATTTTTGGTCGCCATATAATGTAACATCACATTATCAGATAATCTGCACTAATAAAATTTTTGCGGTTGGTATTTATCAATTACTATATAAGTAATAATAATCAAACTTTTCCATTCCGTTCGTAACTTTACTGTAATGTCTGGTCCATTTTTGAGGTGGATCCATCCTCTTCCTTCTCTTTTATTTACGACTTAACTTCACTATCCACATCAAGCCACTGCTGTGGTTAAAATAAAATAATAAAAATTGAATCATTAACAACTTATAGAAAATGATTTGGAGCGTTCTGATTGGCTCTGAAACATACGGACGGACAGACACGGGGCCAGATCATAAGGCTTCTTACTATACTTTGTACAGAAGCCTAAAATCAAAAACAAAAATAATAAAAAATACGAAAAGTGTACACCCTAATTGGATCAAGGTTTAGAAAAGCGGTAGCATGTATAAATAGACGGACGAACGGACAGACACGGGGCCAGATAAGGCTTCTTTCTATACTATGTATAGAAGCCTAAAATTGAATCATTAGCAACTTAATAGAAAATAATTTGAAACGTGCGGACAGACAGGGGGACGGACGGACAAATAACAAGACATAGAGTGAAGGTACTTACCATGGAATTAAAAGATTAGGACCGGCAACTATGGTTATAAATGCGAGCGCTTAACCGAATCGCGCAAAACTACTATAATAGATGGCGCTGTCTTTAGTGCTATAATGCTGGTATTACACTATGCAATTAAATGACGAAAAATTATCAAGTTTTATAGCATTATTTCAATATTTTCACTTTAAAACGTATTTTTGCATACATACAAAACTTTTTATACAATAAAATACATATCTAACAAGAAATAAATGTATTACATTTATTAAAACTAAATATAAAAAATGATTGAATAAAACTCAATTAATTATAACTAAGTTTTTAATAATTTAGAAACTTCTTTTTCAGCACTACTTTTCTTTATTTCAGAATTAATATGATGTGTATACTGCCTCAACCTCATAGTAATGTATGGTGCAAAATGTCTTTACTTTTATTTTAACCTAAAAACGCATAAAAGTCATATAAAATTTGAATTTCAATGACATTTAACATACACTTTGACGTGCTTCCTTTTCTCTCTCTGTCGTTTAATGTGTGTGCGAGTGCAAAGGGAGAGGGTACGATTAAAAAAAGCATCCGGTTTAGTATGGTAAATGGTGGTCCAAAAGTAATAAACACCGTACTTTTTTTCATTTCGTTGTAACGCTATTTTGGCCTCGTTCAAATTGCCCCTTGGGTAGCCAGGGTTGAGGACGTCTTGTCGATTTCTTTTGACACTTTAAAATTAAACACTCAGGCGCCAAAAGTTTTTTAAAGGGAAAAACTTTAAAACTAAAATAAAAGAATAAATAAAAAAAATGTTTATATTAAATTTAATAATTTATTAACTATATTTACAAAAAGAAAAATGGAAGCAATTTTAATAATTTATTTACAACAAAAGGACGGAAGCAAATTAATAAAAATAAATTTAGAACTGAAAATAAACGGAAGCAAATGACTAATTTTATTGAATTGAAACAAAAATTTTATTTCGCACGGCACTGGGATAAGACAGAAAACATAACCTTTGACAATTATGTTTGAAACTATCGGAGCCCGTATCTTTAAGTGGCTTTATTATGCTTTAAATGAAACTGAATTTTTCCGGTGGCGGTTAATCTTAACTCAGCAATTACTTAAGGTAAGTTACTGAATTTTCAAAACAAATAAAGAAATAAAAAAAATGAAATGAAACTACTTGAAGTGACTACTGAACTTTCTAGATTAGAAGATCCAATTGCATAAATGAAAACGGAGGAAGCCAGTGGCTGGCTTCAAATACGGGAGCAGATTGAATCTTTTGAGAACAGGTAAGGGGCAGTCTCGGAAAGTAGTTTAGTATAGGTTATGTTATAATTTCAGCTAAAGCGTAGATCCGTAAGCTTGTCGCTGGTGCAATCGGAAAGTTTCCTTCGGCTAGAATCGTAACCAAAAGAAGGTTTGGTAACTGGAAAAATTGCCTAGAATCGTAAGCAATTTAAAGGAAAGCTCGGATCGGGATAACGGTCGGTCGGGGGCCCTGATCTCAAAATTTCAACAGGCTTCCTGCAGAAATGACAAAGACTTAAGGAAGTGGTGATTCCACCATTGTCATCTATTCGAATGTTTTGACATGAAATTCAGTGTACTGTAATTAAATTCAGTTTCCTATAATTAATAATAAATTTGGTTGGTTGTTTAGGCAACCAACAGTACTCCAACAATATTTTGATGTTTAATTTGCAAAAACAAATTTTGAAAATTAAATCATAATTAACCACAATATTTACTTCTTTACATCGTTCACCATTTCCCTAATTTTGAACGGATTTTTACCATTTTTATCTGGCCTCTAAGTTTAGCCGTGATATACATGCATACCAAATTTCATGACATTGTGTTTAGCGGTTTAAGCTGTTCGATTGATACTAATTTTTTCGCACAGAGTTACACACACACATACAGACGGACATCAATAAAAAATTGATGAAAATGTTATCAGGGCATCATAACGAATCATTTAATACCAAAATTTCAATTTTCGATTTTTGACCCGATGACAATACTTTCCCTATACATACGTTAATACGTATGGGGAAAGTAAAAAATGTCTTTTAACAAATAATCACAAAATATTACACGATGTTATTAAAAAATGTCTTTTACCAAATAATAACCGCAAAATATTACGTTGCGACTTGTGTGCAATGTGGTGCGTTTGTGCGAATCGTACACTCTTGTTCACCACGTGTAAAAAATATTTTTATTGCAAAAATTTTACCTTGCACAAGTCGATGGTTGCGTTCTTTAAGTTCTTATAGTCGGAGGTCACCATTATCGGCTTGTGTAGCCGAAATAATTAACACGATTTATTTAACAACATTTATTTACAACACTTATTTACAACACAAATCATTTAAACGTTTTATTTTTGAGATGACGATAGATAATGCCAAAAGTAAAGCTAACCAAAGAATGCTTACAACATAACATTTCTTTGTTACCGAGAGAAAAAATTGTCATGTTCTGTACCGCCACCTAGCGGCGCGGTAGAACGTTACATTTAAATTTGAATATATTTAACTCCCCACAAATTTCTTACAAATAATTCATTTTAACAATTTTACAAGGACCTTATTTGGTTTTTGTTTACATTAGATTTTTAAACTTTTGCATTCCTGTAACCTTCGATTACAGACCTTAACGGGTACCGAACAGTTACCTTCAATGATAGGGAGGAAAGGGTACATTTATAAGACCTAGTTCATTTTGTAATTTATATTTCCACCTCATAATAGTTTAGTTTGATTCCATACTTATTTACTTTTGTTAAATTTGGCGGTAAAGTTATCTCTGTCCATACTTTTGATAATTTTCTAGGGGAATTAAAAATATTTCCTAGTTTTCAGGAAGTGACATATTATCAGATAGATAAAAGGTAGATTGAAGGTAGTATAATTTTTGACCTGCAAAAATTGGTGTAGAGTTGAATAATTTAGTTAAATATTGGGAAATTATAATTCCGTACCATTATTTTGGGATCGTTAACTATTTGTTCGAGTTTGGAGGTATATTGTTATTTTTTTTGGTCAATATAATCCATTGCCACTGAAGTGGGATAATCTGCGATACACCGATTTGAGCTGTTGAAATTATTGCGAACCCATCAAGATTTACTGCTTATGTTTTCTGGTTCGTCACTTTGGGAAATATCTATACCGATTGGTTATCCACGACGTCGCTTCCTTTATACTGTTAGTCTGAAGCTAAACGTTTACTAAAAATTATTTCTGGAGGTTAATATACATTTTTGAGGTTGGAAATACGAATTTACCTGGTTATTCAGAGAAAAGTTGGTTTATCCGTTGGTTTGGAAATTATCGTTGGTTGGTTTGATCAGGGTGCTATTTGGAAGTGATTGGAACTTCTCCACACTGTTATTGGTTCGTTTTTCTGGGTTTTAAGAAGTCCCAAGCAGTTAAGCACAACGCAGACTATATCTGAAGACTCGGCGATTCGATTATTTGTTTTGTTTGGTAACCCATTGGCGTGGAAAATTTGCAGCGGCGTAGCATAGAGGCGGAACCACCGCAATAAGATTAGTGAACATTGTTTTATTTTATTGTCTTATAAACTGTCTATTTGCGCTGTTCGATTGTTTCGGTCAAGAACAAGAAGGTTATATATCTACTTATATATTTTTTTTCAACCTAATATTAAAATTTTGTTTGATCGATAAGTACGCAGAATCAGCGTACTTGTAAGATAAGTGTGAACGCCAACAGATCTGTCCGCGTGCGAAATTATTTGTTTAACGATTTGAATTCTTTGGTTTGCGTTATAGCAAAGGATATAGATATCCATTATATATATATTTGACTGTTTAACTTTTTGATTTGATTGTTTTACTTACTGATTGACTTTATTTTTTTTTAATAAATTATAATTAATTATAGTGCTTCATTGATGCTTTTGTTTTTTTTTTCAATATAAGCTTTCACGATTATTCAGGTAACACCAAGAGTTGGGAGCGGGAAAAATCGTGTGGCGCCGGGTATTTAACTTTTCCATTTTTTTTTTGAGCTAACCTTCACCCTGAGCTCTCTAGCTAGCCGAAGCTCCGCTCCCATGATAAAGGCGTTATCTGGAGAACTATTTATCTGATTTATTTAGCCACACGTGCTTTTATACGTGACTGGTGCGGTGACCCGAGTTACGCTATATTCCTTGTAATTTTCTTTATACCAAATGTATTTTTCATGACCGATTTTAATTAAATTTATTTACCTTTCTTTTGGCTATGAAGTTTTATGCATGTTTGTGGTTCTTATTAATAAACGATTAAGTAAATTGCCATCTACGTGCTGATCTCCGTGGATCATCGCAATATGCTGCGGAAACATTGTGCATGTCGGTAGCGGAGGAAGAGCGGCTAAGAATCTTTGAGCGTAAAGTATTGAGAGAGATACTGGGTCCCATGAGAGAGGCAAATGATACACTAAGACGACGAATGAATTATGAAATACTGGGGCTATGAATGGGGAGGATATAGTCAGGGTTCTTAAGGCCCAGAGAATTAGTTAGCTGGGGCATGTAATGAGGAAAAGCAATACGCCGGCAATAAAAGAAATAACGTTGTGGAAACCAAGTGAGACTAGAGGGAGGGGTAGACCGAGGGCAAGATGGTGGGATCAAGTGATGCAGGATCTTAGGACCATGAACGAGAATGGATGGAGCGAGAAGATCAATGACAGAAAGGGGTGGAGGAATATTGTGGAAGCAGCCAAGAGACATGCAGGACTGTGAAAAGAAGAAGAAACGGAAACTGTCTGGGTCAATATGTTGATTGTAAAATGGGGATTAATCCACCCCAGTAAAAGGATTTGTAGGTTTCGGCAAGAGATAGCAATATTCGACTAGAATGTAATGCTTATATAATAATAATATTTCAAATACTGCCCAACCCTGCATGCAATATTATGCAGGTTCAGGCTTATCTCTTGCTAGTTTATCATGTTAAGCGTTATTTATATTCTGCTATTTATGTCATTACAACAAAATGTAATATTTTAATTTTGAACAGCCTGTTCAATACCGAATAGCCTTAAACCTTACTTATCGTTCCTGAAATCGGCCATTAGTGTAATAATAATAAGGTAACATTGGAAAAAGAGTTTATTTATTTACAAATTAGAACCAATTTACAAAAACACTCAACAGAACGACCTTCCACATGTGCTTTTAAAGAATATCTCTGGGCAACATTTCACACGCCCACGGATGCTCGCCGGTGAGTCGTTAATGCCTTTTTAAAGTTAATTTGTGTGAAGATTTGTAGTCACATATTGCACAAATATTCACTATGTTATGTGTATTTCAATAAAAATAGTGAACTTTTGGAATAAGTAAAGTTGACAAACGTTGGATGATTCTTGAATTGTTCGAACTCGAAGGATGCGATTTGAATTTGCCGCCCAAGTTTAGCTGACGAGAGAAGGTCGAGGCATTCGGTCGGTAAAGAAGATACGATAGAATAGAACAAGACGTGTAATCGTTGGTATAATCATTTTTATTATTTTATTATACGTGCACCGAGTGATCCTCATAATTGTGATTATTTTGAGTCATTGTGACAAACTTTCTCTAAAAATTTATAAATGAAAGGCTAGTTCATTGTACTCACCGCTATAACCATACGGAGCTATCCTGGCGTCAGTAGATCGTTGACCATCCCCGACGGTCGCCATTTTAAACTTACGCTTCCTTTTTTCAAGTCTGGTACAAAAGTGTTTTTACACAATATAAGGTATAAACAATTTAATTACATTAATAAATTAACCAAAGCGATTGTGCACCTTTCCATGAACAGTCTTAATTTCTTCTAATGAAATTCATTACAGGTATGGATAAACTGTCAGCTTCGGTAAAATTAGAAAACATGGAAACCCACAGCTCAATTTTAGAAACTTCATATATCCCTAAATACTGTAACGAAATTAAAACCGAAGAATTGGAGGATATGACATTTAATTTAGAAGATTTGCATCATTCTATCGACATAAAAGAAGACGGCGATATTGAACCATTAACCCAGGAGCAACCTTCACGTAAATATAAAGGCCCAAATTTATTTGAGTGTGCTGTTTGTGAGCTTAAAGTTATTAATAAACGAGCATTAAAACTGCATTTAAGAACTCATATGGACGAGAAACATTTTCTTTGCAAAATATGTGGCTTTGAGTGTGTCCTAGAGGTTACTTTCAACAAACATTTAAAAACTCACACTGGTGAGAAACCATTTGCTTGTGAATTTTGTGATTATAAATGTTCACACAAATCAAGTTTAAAAGCTCATTTAATGACTCACACTGGCGAGGCACCGTTTGCTTGTGAGATATGTAACTATAAATGTATAAATAGATCAATTTTAGACAGACATTTTAAAACTCATACTGGCGATAAACCCTATGCTTGTGAATTATGTGATTATAAATGTGCTCGCAAGCCAAGTTTAAAAGCTCATTTAATGACTCACACTGGCGAAAAACCATTTGCTTGTGAGATATGTGATTATAAATCTGCAAAGAAACAAACGTTAAAAGCTCATTTAATGACTCACACTGGCGAAAAACCGTTTGCTTGTGAGATATGTGATTATAAATCTGCAAATAAACAAAAGTTAAAAGCTCATTTAATGACTCACACTGGCGAAAAACCGTTTGCTTGTGAGATATGTGATTATAAATCTGCAAATAAACAAAAGTTAAAAGCTCATTTAATGACTCACACTGGCGAAAAACCGTTTGCTTGTGAGATATGTGATTATAAATTTTCAGTCCAATCAAGGTTAAAAGCTCATTTAATGACTCACACTGGCGAAAAACCGTTTGCTTGTGAGATATGTGATTTTAAATGTGCCCAAAAATCAAGTTTAAAAGCTCATTTAGTGACCCACACTGGCGAGGCACCGTTTGCTTGTGAGATATGTGATTATAAATGTGCCCAGAAAGTACATTTAAAAGTTCATTTAATGACTCACACTGGCGAAAAACCATTTGCTTGTGAGATATGTGATTATAAATCTGCAAATAAACAAAAGTTAAAAGCTCATTTAATGACTCACACTGGCGAAAAACCGTTTGCTTGTGAGATATGTGATTTTAAATGTGCCCGAAAATCAAGTTTAAAAGCTCATTTAGTGACCCACACTGGCGAGGCACCGTTTGCTTGTGAGATATGTGATTATAAATCTGCAAATAAACAAAAGTTAAAAGCTCATTTAATGACTCACACTGGCGAAAAACCGTTTGCTTGTGAGATATGTGATTATAAATCTGCAAAGAAACAAAAGTTAAAAGCTCATTTAATGACTCACACTGGCGAAAAACCGTTTGCTTGTGAGATATGTGATTATAAATCTGCAAATAAACAAAAGTTAAAAGCTCATTTAATGACTCACACTGGCGAAAAACCGTTTGCTTGTGAGATATGTGATTTTAAATGTGCCCGAAAATCAAGTTTAAAAGCTCATTTAGTGACCCACACTGGCGAGGCACCGTTTGCTTGTGAGATATGTGATTTTAAATTTGTCCTGAAAACAAATTTAAAACGTCATTTAACGACTCATACTGGAGCTAAACCGTTTGCTTGTGATATATGTGATTTTAAATGTTCCCTGAAAGCAAGTTTAAAACGTCATTTAAAAACTCATAATAGCTAGTAAACGCTGGTATTGAATTTTACAACTTCAAATTAAATTAAATGGAGCTTGGTGATTGCTGCGAAAAGCTTGCTTATGTTATTTATGTCTAACAAAGTATCCATTAACATTATGTGCTTTAAGAGTGGTGTAGTCAACCACTTTATCATGTAACTGAGAGGTTGGTACCATGTCGGTAACCAACACGATAGAGACGCTAATGAAGTCAACTAAATGGTTGTACCACGCTTGTACTATTTTATGTTATTAATAAAGAACGTTACTATTGTGTAGTTATTATTATTACGACGCATAAAGGGCATAAGTGAAGATTGTGTATAACCACCTCGATACATAACATTGTAAAGAAGTAATATTATGGTTACTTATGATTTATTTTCAAAATTTAATTTTCAAAATTAAACATCATAATATTTCCGGAGTACTGTTGGTTGCCTAATCAACCAACCAAATTTATTGCTAGTTGTAAATACATTGAGATAGATGACGATGGTGGAATGACCTATTCTTTAAGTGTTTGTCATTTCTGCAGGAAACTTGTTGAAATTTTCAGATCAGCGTCGTCGTTCGACCGACCGTTATCCGATATCCCGATCCGAGCTTTCCAACGAAATTGCTTACGTTTCTAGGCGATTTTTCCAATTACCGACCTTCTTTGGTTACGTTTCTAGCCGAAGAGAAAACTTTCCGATTATACCAGCGACAAGCTTACGTCTCTAGGCTTTAGCTGAAAGTATAATATATTATAACTGTAGTGACCGGGAATTATGTATTAACGGATAATCCGGATTAAATGGATAATCCCAAATGGAACTACTATATAAGTGAAACTTTTTATATATTAAACAAATAACTCAAATCAAATATAACTAAAATGGTGACCCGAATGAAAACGAAACAAATCCAAAAACGGAAGAAAAAAGAAACTATGTAATGGCACGCGAAATCAATCACGTTGGAATGAAAATAATGCCCTTCTGGGTGGAAAAACCTCTTCTATGGTTTGTTCAACTAGAAATCCAGTTCGCCTTGAGTCACATAACAGTGGACGATACAAAGTATGGCCACGTCGTAGCAAACTTAAATCCTACCATATTGACAGAAATCGAAGACATATTAATGAACCCACCGGAAAAAGGAAAATACGAAAAAATAAAAAAAGAATTAATAAAACGACTATCCCCGTCGCTAGAAACAAAAACCCGAAGAATGATTGAAGAAGAACAAATAGGCGATAGAAGTCCATCCCAATTTTTGCGAAAACTAAGAAGCTTAGGAGGATCAGATATAACCGAAAATCTACTAAAAACAATTTGGATAAGTCGTTGAAAACAAAGAGAAATTTATTTGTTGGTATCACAGGAAGTTCCGCGATAGATCCACGAAATGTCAGCCAGGATGTACGTATAAAAAAAAACGAATAGATTGGCCATTAACAGAGACGCATGGCCATATAAAAATGATTTCAAGTCGTCTCCATGTAACGGAAAAATCCACGAAAATTGATTATCTAATTGACACAGGCGCCGATTTGTGTGTGTATCCAAGACGTTTATTGAAAGGATCGTTTAAAAAAGGAGAGTTTAAGCTATTCGCCGCCAACGACACAACCATAAATACATACGGTTTAACCATACGTGAATTGGACTTGGAACTAGGTAAGAAATTTAAGTGGCGCTTTATGGTCGCAGATGTAAACAAACCCATAATTGGAGCAGATTTTTTGAAACACTATGGACTATTGGTCGATTTAAAAACAGAAAACTAATCGACACAACCGCTTCCAAAGCCACCAAAGGTAAAGTAAATGAAAAAGGGACTGAATCAATAAGAATCATATCGAACAACAACAGATTCCAAGCATTATTAACAAAGTTTCCCTCTATAACAAATCCGTTGGCGCCAAAAAAGAAAATCTTGCACGAAACTGTACATCACATCGAAACAACACAAGGACCCCCAGTAATATCTCGCCCAAAAAGACTTGCACCGGAACGACTAGCAATAGCCAAAAAAGAATTCGAAGTAATGATTGAATTAGGAATCGCACGCCCATCTAAGAGTAGTTGGTCGTCACCGCTACATTTGGCTTTAAAAAAGAACAATGATTGGCGACCATGTGGAGATTTCAGATTACTAAACGCACGCACAATACCAGATCGTTATCCGGTACTGCACATTGAAGATTTCTCGCACATGTTACATGGTAAACAAATATTTTCAACAATAGATTTGGTAAAAGCGTTCAATCAGATTCCGGTACATTCAAAGGATATAGAAAAAACTGCGATAACAACACCGTTTGGATTGTTCGAATTTCCATTTATGTGCTTTGGATTAAGAAATGCCGCGCAAACTTTCCAAAGGTTCATGGACGAAGTTTTACGTGGATTGGATTTCGTATTCGCTTATATCGACGATATTGTAGTTGCATCTGAAACAGATGAAGAACACATGGAACATTTAAAAATCTTGTTCCAAAGACTCGAGAAATATGGAATTACCATCAATGCATCGAAATCCCAATTTGGAAAATCCGAAGTTACGTTTTTAGGCTACGTTATTAATGCAAAAGGAAGCAAACCGCCCACCGACCGAATCAATGTTATCAAGAATTGCGAACGCCAGATTACCGTAAGACAATTAAGAAGATTCCTGGGTATGATAAATTTCTATAGAAGATTTATTCCCAAAGCTGCGGATGTACAGGCCCCATTAAACAAGTTGCTAACCGGTGGAAAAAAGGAAAACCGAAAAATTGTGTGGAATCCAGAAGCAGAAGACGCATTCCCAAAATCCAAAGATGCCCTGGCAAACGCGACTTTGCTAGCTCATCCCGCAACAAATGTCCCGCTTTCGATAATGGTAGACGCTTCAAATTCAGCAGTTGGCGCAGTATTACATCAAACGATAAACAGTAAATGGCAACCACTGGCATTTTTCACAAAAACGTTAAATCATACTCAACAAAAATATAGCGCGTATGACCGCGAACTATTAGCAGTCTACGAAGGCGTACAAAAATTTCGACATTTCCTAGAAGGACGAGAGTTTAAAATTTATACGGATCACAAACCACTGATATTCGCTTTCAAACAAAAATCGGATCATTGTTCCCCACGACAGTTTAGGTATATCGACTTTATCAGCCAATATTCAACCGAAATCGAACATGTGAGTGGTAGCAATAATATTACCGCCGATACATGATCAAGATTGCACATAGAAGAAAGTACGAAAGATGATAAAGAAATCGATTTCAAAACTTTGGCCAATGAACAGAAAAATGATAACGCCTTACAAAATTGGATTAATGGTAATGATTCCCTGAAACTAACGAAGATATTTTTCCCAGAACACCAAGCTGACATTATATGCGACACAAGCACGAATGTCGTAAGACCATTAGTGCCGGAAAAATTAAGATTTTTAATTTTTAAGAAACTCCACGGGCTTGCACATTTAGGAAGTAAGGCCACAATTAAACTAATGTGTTCTCGATTCGTATGGCCGTCGATAAAAAAAGAAGTAAAAAACTGGTGTAGACAGTGTATTGCATGCCAACGAACAAAAGTCCATAAACACACAATCGCACCTACTGGTACATTCGTAACACCCAGTAAACGTTTCCAACACATCCATGTAGATTTAGTTGGTCCACTACCGTATTCCAAAGGTTACACGTACTGTATGACTATGATAGACAGATTTACAAGATGGGTCGAAGTAATACCAATCAAAGATATTACAGCAGAATTGGTTGCCGAAACTCTGTTAATGCATTGGATAGCAAGATTTGGAATCCCACTACGAATTACCACCGACCAAGGAAGACAGTTCACATCAAACATGTTCAAAAATTTATCGAAACTGTTGGGATCCGAGCACATACAAACAACTGCATACCATCCAATGGCAAACGGGATGATCGAAAGAGTACATCGACAACTAAAAAGCGCGATAAAATGTCATGTGTTAGAAAACAACGAGTCATGGGTCGAAGCATTACCAATAGTCCTGCTCGGATTACGAAATGCCTTTAAAGAAGACATTGGCGCCACTTCGGCAGAATTAGTTTACGGTGAAAATCTACGACTTCCAGGAGAATTATTTCATAGCAACGAAACTGATGACGACAATTCAAATTTTGTGACAAAACTTCGACAGTATTTCAAAAAATTGAGACCTTGTCCTGGTAGTAATCATAATACAAATAGAAGAGTATTTGTACACAAAAATTTACAATTGTGTTCACACGTATTTATTCGACACGACGCAATCCGTAAACCGTTACAACCAACATACGACGGTCCATATAAGGTAATATCAAGAAATGAAAAAATCAATGTAAAAGGAAAACCTACGTCAATATCGATTGACCGATTGAAGCCAGCGTACATTGTAGCAGAGGAGCCTATTGAACAAATGACGAAAACAGACCGAACTCACACAACAACACGATCAGGAAGACAAGTCAGATACCCTAGAAAACTAGGCGAATGAATGTTGTAACATAATCCCAGTAACAACAATATTGAGACGACGCGTATAACATTCGCATACCTTGTATACCTCCTTCGGCTATCTCACTAGAAGGGGGGTAATGTAGTGACCGGGAATTATGTATTAACGGATAATCCGGATTAAATGGATAATCCCAAATGGAAATACTATATAAGTGAAACTTTTTATATATTAAATAAATAACTCAAATCAAATATAACTAAATAACTATGGTGACCATATGTACTTATTTTAGTAGGACAGTACTCTTTTTTAGAACGATGTCCTATGTACTTAAAACTTCTCCAAGTACATACAAATGTACTTATTTTTTCATTTGAAAAAATCTGTGGTCTGGGGGGTGCCAGACTTCATTGTGGGGAAAACAGACATGCATTCATGGCAGTGCGACCGCTAAAAAAAAAAAAGGTACTCCATCGGTTTTATGTTAGGTACGCCGTTGACCTTTTTTTTTTAGGTATTTACCTTGTTTCGCCGAAATGTACTTTTTTTTCATAAAAATAATATGGTTACCATAATTACAACCTAAAATAAACTACTCTCCCGAGATTACTCCTTACCTGTTTTCAAAGATTCAATCTGCTCCCGTATCAGAAGTCAGCTCCTGATTTCAACCGTTTTCCGTATACGCAATTGGATCTTCTAAATCGAAAGTTCGGTAATCACTTCAAGTAGTTTTATTTTCTTTTGTTTGTTTTGAAAATTCAGTAATTTACCTTTAATTATTAATTGTTGAGTTAAGATTATCCGCCACCAGAAAAATTCAGTTTCCTTTGAACGAGGCACCAGTAGGAAAATACAAACAAACTCCGATAACCTCAAAGGTGTTTAATAAGTTTAAGATTATACTATGATTTTAACATCAACACTGAAAAACTATTACTTCCACTAAATCACAAAAATTTTATTAAAACATCTATGTATTCGCATTGAAAACAATGTAAACAAACTAAACAATGTCTCTGGAATTAGTTCAACCGGCGGCCGTTGGTGGCGTATCGCTTATCTTGAATCGCCTATAGATTTAAAATTGCATATATCCTTTATTGGCCGTGTTCGGTCTGGGACTTTTTTCGCCTTGAAAGTTTGACGTTAAAAAGTGCAAACTTGGCGTTCGGTTTGGAGAAAAGCTCAGTCACGCGCTTTCCAAACAGAACGGTGTTTGAGCGCTGTGGTGTTTGTATTTTGTTGATGTTGGTACTAACCTAACTTAATTTTGTGTCCATGTCATATCAATGTAAATAGTGTATTCTGTGGTCCATGTTTATAGAGAAAGTGGAATAAATAGCGTACTTTTACGTTTGCAATTAAAATAAGAAATTTTACGATAATTTATCCGTACGTATACATATATTTTCGGTTAAATTTAATAATTTTTCTCGCACTTCTCTTGTAACAAACTGAACTTAAATGAACAATTGACTACACTACCTGCAATAAACTAAGCCACACCATAAATATTTTAGTTTTTAATTTTTAATTTTTAAATTAAAATTTACTGGCGTTTTATTACAAATATGTTTTTAATGAAAATTGAATGTTAGAAATATATTTTTAATATGAATATATCTATTTATTATCTATTATATCTATTCTATATCTATAAATATCTATTGCCGTGTTTCGCTACTGAATTCTTTTTTGATTTATATAGCGGAGGATTACACTAAACGGCACTCTTTTTTAATTATGCCTCGGCCAACCTGCATGAGAACTCATAGTATTTTGGGCGTGTATAAGTGGTCCGACTTAAGAGAAAAGACACTTTGCAAAATACTATTGTGCATTAAATCTTAATGAATTCAAAACTCAGAACTATACCAAATATTACGCTATTCCTATGCTGTAAAATGTAAACCAAAAGATACTCAAAATAAACCAATTTAAAGAAAATACCTGGTTTTATTAATTTGCAATCGAAACAAATCATAAAATTTTTACAACGGAAACAAATTAAGCATACAAAATTAATTCTTAAAGACTAAAATAATAACCCCTTTTAAATTTCCGCACTTTAAAATGTTATTCGCGTTATCGAAGTTTTCCACCGTATAAAAAGAGCGCTCAAACAAAAACAGTCTTACCAATATTGTTCGAAGATAGCGACGCGGGTTTTTGTGACCAGTGCTTCGTAGAAAAACGGCCTGCTGATTTTGTGAAGATTTTCGTGAGGAATTCGGATGATGACACTCCAAGGATCTTTACGAACACAGATGCACCCAATCGAATATTAGGTAAGTATTTCCAATTATTCAGTAACGTTTCTATCTTGTACCATAACCATCAAACTTCCAGTGACCAGTGGTATCCAAAATTTTCATCACCATCAAACGAGATTTCAAAATGAATGCTCTTGAGAGAGAAAGAGAGCCAATAAAAGATGTCCCCACTTTTTGTTAAAATTATAAAAGTTGCAATATAAAAATTTTACAGTAGCGATTTTCCTCGCTTCCTATCAATTTTAACACCTCCGTCCTCACTGCTGGACGTTCTTTTTCAAAATCAAGTACGTCCGCCCTTGTTGCTGGACGTCGACTGACCTTCTTTAATAAATCAAATATGTCGTCCCTATTTCATGGACGAAGCGAGACTCTTTCTTTACATCTTAAATTCTTATTATTTTATAAACATAATCAATTATAATATTTTAAACCTTAATTCTAACAATTGCGGATACGGGATTCGAAACTATGTCGCCCGCTCCGTAGTATACTAGCGTAACCATCAGGACAAATCTGAGGCTACATTAATTCTAACAATTGCGGATACGGGATTCGAAACTATGTCGCCCGCTCCGTAGTCTATAGCGTAACCATCAGGACAAATCTGAGGCTACATTAATTCTAACAATTGCGGATACGGGATTCGAAACTATGTCGCCCGCTCCGTAGTCTATAGCGTAACCATCAGGACAAATCTGAGGCTACAGCAATATCACAAATTTCAGGCATTACGATAATCTGGTATAGCAAAAATGAACAAATCAGAGTGTCCCAATGAATAAAATGCAAATGTGTTTATTCTCCAACTTCACCCTTATTTTGGACCACCGTATCATATAAGTATATAAAAGAGCTTGTCTGCTTGCGTGTTGGACCGATCTCAACCAAATTTTGCACAGTGATTTTGTAGGTCCAGGCGCAACTATTCGTGCATAAATGGAGAAAAAATTCGCGCGGAGAAAAAAGTTATTCGCTTTTTTCGATAAATCAAATCACAAATCTTGCAAACAAACAATTTAATTTGTCAAAAATCGAAATATTCTGACATACTGTCAGTGATTCAAAATACTGTCAACAGATGGCGGGATGGCGGCTTTAATTCGAAAAATGAAAACCACTAACAAATTAAAATATTAGAATTTAGTAATTTCAACGTTCAAAATAATACAAATAATAATTACAAAGAACAGAATGCCGCGAATAAGACCGGAGCACTTTAGGTCGCAGAACTCGCCGGAATTGTGCAAGAAGACTAAGACATGTTACGTTGAATACTCATCGAACTGCTTTCCCGGAAAGTCCGAAATTGTGCAAAGTTTGATTTGAGTTTCTTGAAATTGAACCGGCACTCCACGGTAAATTTTCAAAAATGAAGAACTTTTAACGATCAAATTGTTGTGAAAATTGTTGTGACATCTTAAAATGTCGGCTCCAACGAATTCTATCCGTTGACGGCGAAATATTTGAGATGGGGGTTCGGGGGCGACGGAGAGAGAGCAAAAACCATCTCTTCCGACTTCCCAAAAACGAAGAATTTTAAAATTGCGTTTTTTTGAAAATCTGCAGCAATCTTTCGAAACTTGGAAATTTTAGCATCGCAATACGCGAGGCATCAAATTGTAAGAATTAATTCATAACGCGACGATGTAATTGGTTCAATATTTGACGTGGTAAAAGGGCGAAATGATTTCAGCAATTTGGAAAATAAAAATTTATTTTTGCCTTTAATACGTCGAGGAGACAAATATAAATCGAAAATGTCGAATGAAATTTTCTCGAAAAAAATTTGCTTTGCAACGAAAATACACATTTTGCAAATTTTAAATTTTGCCCGAAATCGCCTCTGATTTTGATTTTCAATTTTGACAACGACACTAATTTGCAAATGCTGCCGTTATTTGTCGTTTTTCGTCAACCGTCGTCATGTGCTAAATTAAAGACCGTTAATAACCGTATCCGAAGCTCCGATTGCTTTTTCTAAATTATCCGTCGTTTCTTTGTTGACTTTAACTTTTTCATATATTTTATTATTTTTATTGCTAAGTTGTGGTTGGTGATTTATTTGTTGATCCATGGTGACGGATCTATTATGGTCCGCCCTGTGAGGCCTAAGGCCGAACAACTATGGCCTACTCGGATCTATTCTTGGTCTAAATGGCTAAGGGCGGAGAATGCCGCCCGTGCCAGCTAGTAACATAATATTTTAATATTATATTTTTGTTGATCCAAATTTAAATTTGAATTTAAATCAAATTCATTCGTAATTTTGACACCACAGCGCCACGCTTTGCAAAAAAAATTGCAAAAGCGTTCTAAGCTCCGAAATGGCGGGGAAAGGGGCGCAGCTAAAGCGTTTGAAAGCACGCAAAAGTTCCAGACCGAACGGTGAAAAAGTGTTCGACGGCGTTTGAAGCGAAAAAAGCGCCAGACCGAACACGGCCAAAGTAGGAACTTAAATATTAATTGTACACAATTGTATACAACATACAGCATTAGATGGCGCTGCACTTCAGTCACCATTTTGACATCGCATCTGAGGTGGTGTCTTCAGCGAATTTATAGAAGCCGTAGTTTTCTAAAAGATTACGCATTTTGTTCAAAATTTAAGTGAACTAGTACCAGACCTACATGGATATGGCCCAAGTGCTACCATCGGAAGAGCTTCAAATTATGGAAAACGCAGGTGAAGTTTCGGAAACTCCATATAATCTAATCAGCAATTACGAAATTAAAACAGAAGAGTTGGACGATGAGAAATGTAAGTTGGAAGATTTGCATCATTCCATTGACATTAAAGAAGATACCAATAGTGGAAGAACAAACGCACAACAGTTCGAATTTATTCGCGCATTTCATGACTCATACCAGCGAAAAATCATTTATTTGTGGCCATAAATATGCCCGTAACAGTAATTTACAGAACCATTTAAAAACGCACACAGGTGAGTGTGATATTTTGTAGATCGCTGAATTAAATATACTAACTATATTAACTTGAACTAATGCTTTAATATTTGGTAAGAATTAATAATAGAATGTATTACAACGTGATAATTAATTGTTTATTTGTAAACTGTTATTTATACTACTGCTTAGTAACTGGGTTACTATGTATTGATCATAAAAGAACGTTTCCATATTACCACAGTGAGAAACCCTTTGGTTGTGAAAGTTGTGACTTTGTATGCGCACGAAATTCAAATTTAAAAGAGCATTTAAAAACTCATACCGGTGAAATACCGTATACTTGTGAAATATGTTCGTTTAAATTTGCCAATAAAACAAATTTTCGAAGACATTTAAGAACTCACACCGGCGAGAAACCGTTTAGCTGTGGAATTTGTGACTATAAAAGTGCACGAAAAACACATTTACAGGGGCATTTAAGAACTCACACCGGTGAGAAACCATTAAGTTGTGATATTTGTGAGTACACATGTTCAACTAATTCAAAATTAAAAGATCATTTAAGAACTCATACCGGCGAAAAACCGTTTAGTTGTGAAATTTGTGACTATAAAAGTGCAACAAGAGAAACTTTACGAGCTCATTTTAAAATTCACACTGGCGAAAAACCTTTTACCTGTGAAATGTGTGACTACAAATGTGGAAGGAAAGCGCGTTTAAAAGTACATTTAAGAACTCATACCGGGGAAAAACCATTTAGTTGTGATAGTTGTGACTTTAAATGTTCACAAAATTCAAAGCTAAAAATTCATTTCAGAATTCATACGGGTGAGAAACCGTTCGGTTGTAATATTTGCGACTATAAATTTGCAAAAAAATCAAATTTACAGAGGCATTTAAAATCTCACACCAGTTTCCCAAAACTGTTCAAAAATTAATGTAACCTACGATTAAAATGAATTGTTTCAAAAAAATTTTTAACTCGATAAAATACACAAATTACTTGATGTTTAATTTAAAATTAAACAGGTTTTTTGTTGGTTGGTTGGTTTGTCGTTTCCAACCACCCTGTATATAAGTATATTAAGTAAAAACGCATAATTGTCAAACCTACTTAAAAAAGTGTAAATAAAGCAAAAATGCCTCATCGCACTTTTAGTAGGTCAATTAAAATGTAATTCATTTCCGTATCATAATTCAAAACATTTACTCATCAGGTCAATAACTTTAATTAAGCATAAATGCATTCAAATATTATAAGTAGGTAAAATTTAAATCATAGTCATCAGGTCAATAACTTTAAATTAAAATAGCATAAAAATGTGATAGTTAGCACTTAAGTTTTATATAAATAGTGTATTCAAACTTAATAAAAAACAGTATCATTTAAATTTACAACTTGAGTGTTACTCACGTCACATAAGTTAGGAAAGGTACTTCTCGCCACCTTCTCCTAATTTATTCATGGTCCTTCGAACCGTCGAAAAAACAATCATGGTCCTTCGAACCTTAAGAAGATAAACCAGCAACAGCAACACAACAAATACAACGGTCCAAACAAGAGATCAAACAGCAACACAATCAAAATACAAGGGTCCACAGCGACGCCACAGCAAATAAAACAATCAAAATACAAGGGTCCACGCGACGCCACAGCAAATAAAACTATCAAAATACAAGGGTACACAGCGACGCCACAGCAAATAAAACAATCAAAATACAAGGGTCCACAGCGACGCCACAGCAGATAAAACAATCAAAATACAAGGGTCCACGCGACGCCACAGCAAATAAAACAATCAAAATACAAGGGTCCACAGCGACGCCACAGCAAATAAAACAATCAAAATACAAGGGTCCACAGCGACGCCACAGCAAATAAAACAATCAAAATACAAGGGTCCACAGCGACGCCACAAGCAAATAAAACAATCAAAATACAAGGGTCCACAGCAACGCCACAGCAAATAAAACAATCAAAATACAAGGGTCCACAGCGACGCCACAGCAAATAAAACAATCAAAATACAAGGGTCCACAGCGACGCCGCAGCAAATAAAACAATCAAAATACAAGGGTCCACAGCGACGCCGCAGCAAATACAACTATCAAAATACAAGGGTACACAGCGACGCCACAGCAAATAAAACAATCAAAATACAAGGGTCCACAGCAAATAAAACAATCAAAATACAAGGGTCCACAGCGACGCCACAGAAAATAAAACAATCAAAATACAAGGGTCCACAGCGACGCCAAAGCAAATAAAACAATCAAAATACAATGGTCCACAGCGACGCCACAGCAAATAAAACAATCAAAATACAAGGGTCCACAGCGACGCCACAGCAAATAAAACAATCAAAATACAAGGGTCCACAGCGACGCCACAAGCAAATACATTATCATGGTCTTCACTATTAAATACAACTATCAAAATACAAGGGTCCACAGCGACGCCACAGCAAATAAAATAATCAAAATACAAGGGTCCACAGCGACGCCACAAGCAAATACATTATCATGGTCTTCACTATTAAATACAAGGGTCCACAGCGACGCCACAGCAAATAAAACAATCAAAATACAAGGGTCCACATCGACGCCACAAGCAAATACAAGCAACGAGCAGTCAAAAAAGGAAGAAGAGAACGAGATACAGAGATGGATGCCCAAGCGATTAGTTTAAGAAAACAACAAGTTAGATTGTTCTACCTGGGAACAGAAATGGATACCATAACAAATAAGTTATCAGAAAATGATGATCAATACACGAAGGTCTGGTTCGACATGTTAAAAAGAGAAATAGAAGATCAATGGAAGGAAATAAAAGAGTTTCACGAAGAAATAATGTTATACGAACAAGAAAAAACAGATGACTACTTTATCAATAAACTATATGAAAAAATCAAACAAGAATACTTCATAACAATGATGTAATTGGAGATGAAAATCGAATAGGAGATGGAAGAAGAGATGGACGAGGAGATGGAAGAAAAAGAAGTTGCGAGTCCGAAACAAGTGCCAGAGGAAGAAGATGGGGAAATCTACGACGAATTCGACGAAAAAACAAAAATATTGAGGGCAGCACTACCAAAATAGAAATGGAAGAGAAGATGGAATTAGAAAAAGTTGCAAATTCGAAACAAATGACAGAGGAAGAAGATGGGAAAATCTACGACGAATTCGATGAAAAAACAAAAATATTGAGGGCAGCACTATCAAAAATGGAAATGGAAGAGAAGATGGAATTAGAAAAAGTTGCAAATTCGAAACAAATGCCAGAGGAAGAAGATGGGGAAATCTACGACGAATCGATGAAAAAACAAAAATATTGAGGGCAGCATTATCAAAAATGGAGATGGAATTAGAAAAAGTTGCAAATTCGAAACAAATGCCAGATGAAGAAGATTTAACATCAATATCAATGGAGATGGAAGAGGGGATAGAAAAAGAAGCTGCGAGTCCGAAACAAATGCCAGATGAAGAAGATGTACAACCACTATCAACGGAGATGGAAATAGAAGAAGCTGCAATCCATACACCAATTTCAAAGGAAAACAAGAAAATTCAACAAGACGACAATTATAAAAACAAAAATTTGGACATCGGGCACATGAAACTGGCACATAAAACTCAATATGTCGAAGAAATTTATGACCTCAACACAAACGAGGATGGTAAACCAGTGAAAATACAATTCAAAGAAGATCAACCAAAGTTAGTCGAATCAAAACAAAAAGCTTATGCAAGAGTTCATCAATTGGAGAAGAATTTCTACAAACTAAAATATAAGGAAACCCGCATTCAAGACAACACAGTATTGCAAGAAAAGTTGGACAGAAACGAAAAAATGTACACAGGCCATCGTTTTCAAAAGGACTTCAGAGAGATGGTACGACGATGGAGAAGAAGATGTGATAAGAGAAGCTGGAAAAAAAAGAAGAATAAAACGACAAGACATCAATCAAACGTGCATATCTCAAATAGCCTAAAAATACATAATCAACACCAAATGGAACGTCTTAAACACCTCAAAGGATAATTGCAGTTCCAATAGCAGCATCATACACCAAATAAATCCGCAGGACTCACAACACATCCCAGACTCCATTCTTTTGGAGGCGGCAATATGTTTAATTTAAAATAAAGAGGTTTTTTGTTGGTTGGTTGGGTTGTCGTTTCCAACCACCCTGTATATAAAATAAATATATCATATACGCATAATTGTACAAACCTACTTAAAAATACAAATAAAGCATTAATGCACCTTCCCCAATTTAAGTAGGTAACATTTAAAACTCACAGTCATCAGGTCAATTAACTTTAAATTAAGCATAAATGCATTTCCAATATTATAAGGAAGTAAAAAATATTACAATACTTGTATCATCAACAATTTATATGAACTTTAATATTAACAATTTATTAATAAGCAAATCGATTAGGTCATTGTTCCAAATTAATACATTACTGACTAATTTGCAGATTGTAAAAATTTTATATAAATCTTGTAAATAACTTTAATAAAACAGTATCATTTAAATTTACAACTTTAGTGTTACTCACGTCACATAAGTTAGGAAAGGTACTTCTCGCCACCTTCTCCTAATTTATTCACTTTGAGATATCAAAGTTACGAAATTTAATTTGTAATTTAACATGGTAACTCTTATTTTTTAAAAGCACTTATTTATATTTTCATTTTAACAATAATATAACGTGTTTATATTGAAAAATTTTTAAAATTGTCATTTTCCAAAAAAAAATTAGAAATTTGCGGAATGCCGTGCCGTCTATGTGCAATCAAATTTTAACTATGGGCGTAATGACGTCAGAATTAATATTTTATAAGTAATTAAAAAATTCGTTTAATATTAATTGCACAACATGTTTATACAAGTAAATTAGTTAAAATATTAAATTATAGTAATAAACAATACTAATCACTTGGAAAGATCAAAATTAAATTAAAGCAAACCATAATTTTTTAAATTTGCCGTTTTTAATTTGTATATCACGATTAATCGAAACCAGTTCTTTTTCGAGAAAAAGTATATCTACAAATTTTGTCGGGCATACAGTCGGCTCGGTATTATTTTTCGCGATCCGTTCGACGCCGCCCGGCGTAACGCAAAAAACGACAAAAATATGTAATTAAAATCGTCGTCTGCTTAGAGCTCGAAAGCGATCTGTGACATAGGCATTTTTTTGCAAAAATGCAAATCTAAATTCGAGAGGATCCAAATGAGACCAAAAAATCGAAACTTTAATCTGAAAATAAGCGAGCCAGGCGCAAAAAACTATTCAATTTTTACCCCCCCCCCTTAAACGGTAGCGGGACAAAAATTGGAAAATTTGGCCATACCGATTGTCCGTTTTCGCCGCCCCCACCCCTCGAGCAAATTTCAGGTCGATCGGACGAAAACTCTGGAAGTAGATACAAAAATACGAAAAACCGCGAGGAGCCCTCTTGCCAAGCGCTGGAAAAAAATTTCGAAAAAGAAAAAATTGTTTCGCCACCTCGCCCACCGCCCGGAGCTTCCTGAAAAATTTTAACTCTCCAAAGTGAATGCCGAAATTTTGTGACCACTTTGAAGCGCCATTTCACCCCCTCCGTTACGTCCCATGAAAAACGGGAAAATTTTCCCGTTTAATCCTCGTAAAACCACACGGGTATGCAAAATTTCAACTCTCCAGGACCCTCGTAGCTATACGCACTAAATTATGAATGAGTGAGTGAGTGATTTGCTCAAATTTATGTGTTTAATACAAAATTTGGATAAAAACTTGGAAAAATAATCTCTTTCGATTGATATGAGTTTCAATCTCATATGTTCCACCGGAAAGCGGCAATGCCCTTTAACAATTTTCATTCCCCTAAAAAAGGGGTTAAAATGGACGGTTTTCAACCAAAATCTAATCAGCTCTTTAGACAGTTACTTCAAACTAGTGTATAAAATTTCAACTCAATTGGTGCACGCGTTTGTTTGAAAACGTTGACGATAGAATAACCACACATCACACTTCATACATCACACATCATACACACATCCGGACATCATTCCAAAATTGTTCTTCAACAATTCGTATGGGCTCATAGACCATGGGAAAAATGGTAACTCAAAATTTTTAGTAGTGGAAATAAAGTGGAAATAAAAACCAAACAAGTAGATTTCAATGGACAAAATAATTTAATACTTATTACAAAAACTTCTAGTTAAGAAAATAATATTGAAAAACTTTAAATTAAAAAAACGACTAAGGGTAAAAATATTAATCAAAAGTGTACTACGGTTTAAAAAGAAAAATCAAAAACAATTACTGTTGATAATACTACGAATTAAAATCATAAAGTTAAAAAAATTAAGGAAAGAAAACAGACTATTTAAAAAAGTGATATTTAAAAAAATACCAAGATATAAAAAAATAAAAAGTAGAGGGCTCTACAAGAATAAAAAAATAAAAATGCCCAAACAAATAAAAATTACTGAGTGGATAATAAACTTTGATAGTGAAATTCAAATAAAAAAGAATTGGATTATCAGCATGAATTTATTCAAGCATGTACGTTTCAAACATGTTTAGAACAGGAGGATTGATTGATAAAGAAAAAAATAAATAACGACGAATTGTAAATTTGATAAATCAGCGATAGCATATGGATAATGAGAAATTATGGACACTTAAAATTTTAATCTGAAAATAAATAATAAAAAAAGTTTGGTTGACTAAAAAATTTAATGGGCGTGTGAAAATTTTGAAAAATTGACGAAATAGAGGGCGTTTAAAATAAAACATGGATTGACAGGTGTTCCAAAAACATAAAAAATTAAAACATGGATAGATAGGTGTTTCCAAATAAATAAAAAAATGGATAAAGAAAAGTTGGAAGAAGCTACAATCTGATTGGGTAAAAGTGAAAAATTTGAAAGCGAATGAATGGACAGAAAAGGATTATGAAATTGTAAAATAATAATTGACGACTAATTACGACAGTGAAGATAATTGATATTTAAAAAATTAATAATGAGTGAATTTAAAATAAATGAGGAATTAATAATGATAAATAATGAAGTTGAATAGATGAGATCAATGGAGAATTGATGGAGAATGCCATTAATAATAAATTAATGAAGAAAAAAAAGGGGGGGGGATAATTTAAAGTTATAAATGAAGAAAAACACGACAATATATTAAATAACAATGAACAACTTAAAACTTAACGAAATAATAGGATATAAAAATAGTAATTTCAACTTACGACCTAAATTATGGATCCATCGATTATTCTATTACATCTTTCTTAATTTTAATCTCTCTCTCTCGTATCCATTCCACCTTTTAACCCCATTCTATTTCTAACTAACGACACCTCCTTTTCACTGTCCAGTTACTACTTAACTAAACTCCTGACCCCTACCTCGGTACAATCACTTCTAAAAGTGCGAACGTATTTCCTGCACGTGCTCTAATAGGGAACATGCATGAATAAAAAAATTTTGTTAAAACAGTATTTTCCGATTAATCCTATATATTAAATATCAAATCAGCAAAAATAACTTCTATTTATTGTATTATGTTATAAATAATCCATTTTAAAATTCAATGATAATTTAAAATAATTCATGTGACCTTAAACGCAACGCCATTGGTTTGACGTCACACGACTCGTATAACAATAACCCCGCTTTGTTGTTTACTTTAATCGTGGCTCCTGGTGTAAAAATTTGATACGTAATAACGCAGAAATCGTTTTTAAATATTACTTTTGATTGTTTTGTTATAATTATTGTTATAGTCATGACTGAAAGTGGTTTTGTGCAAGCGCAATCTGATAATTTGCCCAAAATAGACGTGTTTACGATGAGTAATTTTTTTGCGAACAATCCTGATTTCGTTAGCGCCGAAATTAGAAGCACAAAAGCGGCAAGGTAAGTGAAATTTATTTTAACGTATTGGAGTAAGCCAACTGTAGTTTTATGTCTTTAGATCGGCAAGAGAAACTTATGGGGATAACGCGATAGGTTATGTTCAAGTTAAAAGAGAAGGTCGCATTTGCATTGTGAAAGAAAAAATCACACCAGAACACAATGTTCGGAAGAAAGCATATAACGTGAAATTAATTTGCGATGAAAGAACCAATGTTATAACTTCGGTGCAATGTGAGGATTGTGCTGCACATTTAGGTAGGTACCTAGGTTTAGTAGTTATTTAAAATAATTATACGTAACCATCATACTTTAAATTATTAAAATTTGAATCTGTTATAAATTCTTATTAATTTGTAGGAGGATGTAAGCATACTGTAGCCTTCATAGCATGGTTACACAGAAGAAGTGAAGAGCCTTCAAAGACCTCTGTTGAATGCTATTGGAAAAAGTCTAAACTTTCATCTGTGGGTACATCCATGAAATTCATCACGTGCAAAGAGTTTTCGAAGTCTACATATGTAGATCTACCACATGGAGATGAGACCTTTCTTGCTTCGGTAATTGATCACAGCCGTGAAGTTGGCAGATTAGACACCACGTTAACAAAATACTACAAACATTTTAGTGATACAGAAAAGTTATCAATAAATTATTTGGTAAACGAGTTTGTCTCAAATGTAAATGACCGCACAACAGAGAACTTTTTCAATTTTCTTAGGTCAAACATGACAACCATTGCATGTAAACGCGCATTTGAGGCAACGGTTGAACAAAGTTCTTGTTCATTGTGGTTTGAGCTGAGATATGCCAGGATCACAGCGTCGAAGGCATACGATGCAGCTCATTGTAAAACGCTAGATGGTACTCTCGTAGAAAGCATCCTCGGAGCTTCGAAACTGAAAGATACTGCTCCTATGCAACGTGGTCGATTATTAGAGAAAGCAGTTATACAGGAAGTAGAGAAGAAGATGAAGATCAAAATAAAAAGATGTGGTCTATTATTGAGCCCAGAATACCCCGTTATTGGAGCTTCTCCCGATGGCGAAAGTCAACAGTTCTCAATCGAGATCAAGTGTCCATCGTCGGAAAAAACAGTAGCGAACTATGTCACAAAAACGAACAAAATCGTCCAAAAGTATCATGCACAAATACAGTTACAAATGCATTTTTCACAGAAAAAACAAGCTTTATTTTGTGTAGCCAGTCCCGATTTTGAAACTTCAAAAAATGTAAATATTTTAACCATCGATTATGATTTAAATTATTGTAAGAATTTATTAGAGACGTGCACAGAATTTTGGTGTAAAGCACTATTTCCAATTTTATTGAAAGACTAAATAAAAATTATAAAAAATTGTTTTTAACATCCTTTATTTTAAAAAACAAAAATAGTGTTTTATAGTGTTTTTATAATTTTTAGACATGATTGTGTACCTATGCTCCATTCTATGCATTACGTTTTAGTATTAAACTCGCATCCCAACACAGTGTCTCTTATATGTACATCGCTTCTAAATCATAGTACATAAGTAATTATTTTATTTATAATTTTTCATAACTATTAAATAAACGAAAATTTTTAAATTTTAATTATAAAATCTTGTAAGTTAATAATACCACAAGCGACAATAATTACATAATCAAGTAATGAAATGTGATGGTTGTCCACACAAGCATGAGGCAGCAACATGTCGAACTCCCTCAATCTTCCAATTACTCTCTCAACATGAATTCGGAGTGCTGCAATCCGCTTGGACTCCTTTACTTCTTCTTTCGTACTAGGTTTTCCTATCAACACCGATGGTGGACGAACAAGAATGCAAGATTTTTCCTCCAGAAGATGAGCGATGTTTTTAAAACCTCTATCAGCCATTACTGATACTCCAGGAGATAATTTGTCAAGGTAACCGCAATTTTCGACAATGGTTACATCCGTTGCACGTCCACCAAATCCCGTTGAAATAAAGTTAACCAATCCATCTGGAGTACACGAAATAAGATACTTCAGTGTGTTACAACCCTTATACTGGGACCAAGTTAGGGACTGATGAACTGGATTACTGGGCTTTTCAATTTGAATCTCCAGGCAGTCTATAATAGACACTACATTACTGTAACGAGCTCTGAAAGTGATCGGTAAATGTAGTTTCGTTAGCTTTTTATCAGGCCATACTATTAGTTGCTGTAGTAATCTAGCAATTACTAACAAAGTTTTTCTAAAAATTTTGCTAGCATTGCTCGGAGACATGCCAAAGTTGATGCCTACAATCACAAATGGTTCGTTTAATCGAATTTTTCTAATAGTTATCAAGATGTCTAACAACGAAGCAGGAGCATTGGAAACTAACATCTTTATTAAATAATAGCTTTCAATTGGCAATCCTAAAAATATTTTTGGCTGTTTTTCCATCGATAGTAAACAACAATTACGCATATTAGTTTGCAACATTTCGTTCGACAATGCTTCGTCTAAACTTTCCGAAGTCGAATTTTCTTCGACCACATAATCCGAGTCGCTAGAAACAGATGTCGTGGTGCTTTGTTCGTCAACCCCCTGTTCCATAAATAATGCTCTTTTCACTATTTCCACTTTAAATGGCGAGGTAGAAGCATGCACGGAAGAAATAATCATTGGAGATGATCCTATTTCGCTACTAACTGTTTGTACTTGTGTAGCTTTGCTTCGCACAAAAGGCTTCCAAAGCTTCAAATTTGTCTGCACACATTTGTCGACTTGAGGTTTTGTAACCTCTGGGGCCGCAAGTGGTTCAATCGATGGTTCTTCTTGCGAAGACGTGCATGGAATTTCCACATCTTTCGTTGCTTCTAGTAACGCTTCTTGCACTAGCTCTATTCTTCTTCTTTTCAGTGCACCTCTTCTTATAATGGAGTTCCTTGGCTTAAGTCGTTGACATTCAAATAAACGTGGTGTAACGCCAGGTTTTAATTTGGCGATGTTCACGTGGCCCATGATTCGGTATTGACAATAATTTTCCATGTCTTCATGTATCTAAAATTGAAATAAATATTATAATATTATACAGAAAAATTGAAAGTACGTAATAACGTAATGCATTCTTTTTCAACAGAATGTGAAATAGTTTATTTAATTTTGAAAACAAAACAATAAGTTATAATAACCTCTAGCTAGGTAATTGTGATTTATTTTTTTTGTAACTATGTACTTACGTTAAAATGATCCTCACAGCAATGACGTACTGAGTTCGCAGATAATTTTTTATTTTTGTGTACGTCCCATTTCATTAAATTACACCACTGCTGCCTAGCTTTTGCTTTTCGCGGTACATTAAAAAACAGCTTATTTGGCGTTTTTATTGTAGTGTTCTTACATTTCGGAACAATACAATACTTATAGCACGTCTTCTTGTTGGTTTCCATGATAATAACAGTTATTAACACTAATAAACTTCAAATTTTAAAGCACAAAACCACAGAACAATATTAAAAAGTAAAACGAGTCGTGTGACGTCACAAGCAAATGGCGACTAACGCGGTCGTTTTCTCCAATTCAAATTGCCGGATTTTTAAATATTTTTTAAATTATTATCAAAACGAAAATAAATAAATTAAATAGCATTAATTAGTATATTTAGATATTTTTGATCCAACTACGCTATAAAAAAATTTATGCATCTTCCCCATTCATTATCCAACTTAATTATTTTACAATCTTATATAATTTTAATTCTTTCACTAGGCAGGACCGTATTGTCGAATATTTACATTAAAATATTATTTGATATTTCGTGTTTTGACAGTATGAACTGTTGTACGTTCTACGTATCAATTACAAGACGGTTGAGTTAGAACTGTCGTTTATTATAGAAATTATACATTATGTTACAATGGTTGCGTAGGCAACACTAAATACATGGATGTGTCTTACATCTCCCTTATTAACAATATTAATTTTTTAAATTCATTTTATAAAATAATTGTTATTACATTTAGTTAACATACAAATATCAATAACAAGTGAAACATGTTTGAATATAAGTTTACATAATAATGAAATTAATGTTTTACAAAATCTTTGAATTTCTTTGGCACTTTTCTTCTTCTATTTGAGGTTCGCGCATTGTTATTAATTGCACTGTTATTATTTACACTAGCATTAGTTGCACTGTTGTTATTTGCCGTTTCAACATTGTTTTTATTTATTTCAGTTTGATTTACGCGTACCACTATTTCTTGATTAGTGTCTTCATTGTTAACTATGTTTTCAATTTCATTATTGTCATTTGCATTTTCACTTTTATTTAAAGGTATCGGTGCTACATAATTTGAATAATATGTGTTTTCGTCTTGTGCTGGAAGGTTATTTGTTTCATTTATTTTTCTAAATTTGATGTAGAATTTATTTCTGATTATTTCAGTATTATCTTCCCTCTTTATTTTAAAAGTTCTGCTTTTGAGTTTTTCTTTAATTATTCCTTTTTTCCAAATACTCTTTGGTCTTTCTTGGTACCATATGGGTGTACCGATTTGAAAATCTGGTCTGTTTACAGTACCTCTGTTGTCGTAGTATTTTTTAGCATTAAATTGAGCAGTTTTGATTTTGTCATTATATTGTTTTCTTTTAATTAAAGTTGGTTTTAAATTTTTATCATTTATGATTAGATTATCGCGTAAGTAACGAGACATTAAAATTTGTGATGGTGTGTAGCTATCATTTATCGGAGTATTTCTGAATGCTAGAAGAGCTAAGTATACATCTTCTTTGTTTTCAATGGTTTTTTTTAATTAATTTTTTAATTGTTTGAATTGTTCTTTCAGTTTGTCCATTTGCTTGTTGATGGTACGGTGATGATGATTTCATCTGGAAATTCCATTCTTTTGCAAATGTTTTACATTCTTGACTGATTAATTGTTTTCCACTATCGGAAATTACTATTTTAGGAATTCCATGTCTAGCGAATATTGATTTTAATTTGTAAATTATGTTTTTTGATGTTAAATTTCCATGTAAATTTACTATTTCTGGGTATTTTGAGTAGTAATCAACTACTATTAGGAAAGTTTCTCCTTTTAATTCATATAGGTCAATACCTACTTTTTGCCATGGTTGTTTTAATATTTGATGGTTTATCATCGGTTCTTTTTGATTTGAATTTGCATATTTGTTGCATATTTCGCATTTGCTTACTAGGTCTTCTATTTGATTGTTTATTTGAGGCCAGTATACACAAAAGTTTGCACGACTGATGCATTTTTTAACACCTAAATGACCAGTATGTATGTCACCTAAAATTTTTTGTCGCCATGATCTTGGTATAATTAATTTTTGACCTTTATAAAGTAAATTATTATTTCCTTCAGTAATTTCTTCTTTTATCTTGAAGTATGGTTTTAAATTTGTATTTAATTTGTTTATGTTTGTTGGCCATCCATCTTTTATGAATTTTTTAATTTGATTTAATTCTTCATCATGCTTTACCGTTTCAATTAATTCTTGCAGCCTTTCATCGGAGATTTTTAGATTTTTTTCGATTAAACACACTTGTGTTTCTAAATTTTGAAATTCAAATTCTTCTTCCAAATTTGCTCTCGATAAAGTGTCTGCAATTATCAGTTCTTTGCCTGGTTTATATATTAAATTGATGTCATATTTTTGAAGAGATAATAACATTCTTTGAAGTCTTGCCGGACATGCATGTAATGGTTTCTTGAAAATTGAAATTAAAGGTTTGTGGTCTGTTTCAACCGTAAATTTGTTACCATAAACATATTGATAAAATTTATTTATTCCAAAGCATATGGCTAATAGTTCTTTTTCTATTTGCGCATATCTTTGTTGTGTCTCCGTCATTGCTTTCGAAGCGTAAGCGCATGGTTTTTTGTCTTGTATTATTGCTGCGCCCAGTCCTGTTTTCGAAGCGTCCACAGAGATTGTGACAGGTTTATTTATGTCAAAGTATTGCAATGATGGAGCTTTAATTAATAACTTTTTTATTTCATCAAACGCTTTAGTTTGGTGTTCGGTCCACTCGAATACATTTTCTTGTTTAATTAATATTCTTAATGGTTCTGTGATTTTGGATAAGTTAGGTATGAATTTTCCTACAAATGTAACTAATCCTAGTAATCTTTGAACATCTTTTTTGCATTTCGGAATGGGCATTTCTTGAATGGCTTTAATTTTTTCTTCATCAATTGTTATACCATCTTTTGAAAATTTAAATCCTAAGTATTTAACTTCGTCAAGTCCCATTCTGCATTTATTTAAATTAAATTTAATGTTTTGTTTTCTGGCAATTTCAAAAACTTTCTTTAATCTTTCGTCGTGTTCTTTTTTATTTTTGCCATGAATTAAAATATCGTCTATGTAAATTTCTACGCCTGGCATAGCAAATATTTCTTGGAATACTTCCTGAAATACTTCGCTTGCTATTTTTATACCAAACGGTAACCGATTGAATTTGTACCTGCCGTGAGGTGTACCAAATGTACATAATCTGCTAGATTCCTCATCTAACGGTATGTTCCAGAAACCTGAGGTGGCGTCTAGAGTTGTAAAGATTTTTGCATCATTTAAATTTGCGGTGATTTCATCAATATTTGGTAGTTTGTATTTTCTAACTTTCATTGCTTTATTTAGATCTTTCGGATCTAAACAAATTCTTAATGAATCATCACTTTTCTTTACAAGAACATATGAATTGACCCATTCAGTACTATTATGTACTTTTTCAATTATGTTTAGTTTTTCTAAATCATTTAAGCATTTTTTAAATTCATTTCTCAAAGAGAAGGGTACATTTCTGATTGGATTTATTATTGGTTTAGTATTTTCTTCCAATTCGATATGATAAGGTTTACCTACTTTTCCTATGCCTTTAAAGACATCTTGAAATTGTTCAATTAATTGTTTGTAGTTTTTATTTATATTTATTTCATTCATGGATCTATTATCCGAATTTATGCTTATTATGCCTAATTTAGTACATGCTTTCAAACCTAGAATTGATCCTAGTCCGTTTGTTTCAACAAAGAATTCATCATTTATTACTTTGTCGTTGAATTTGATGCTTAATTTACATTTTCCTAGAATAGGTATTTTTTCTTTAGTAAATGTTGTTAAAATTTCATTTGTTTTTTGAATTTTCTTTAAATTGAATTTAATTCTTTTTAGTTCTGACAATGTGATTATATTTGCACTTGCGCCTGAATCAATTTTAAATTGTATCGGATTCTCGCTTTTGTTATTAACTATTAATTTGAGTTTATAACTAGAAATAGTATTTAAATTGTCTGTTGCATTAATTGAATTTATGTTTATTAATTGTTCAATTTCATCGTATTGATTTATTTGGTTAAATTGTTCAATATCATCGTTTTGATTTTTTATTTGGTTGACCCGCTTATTATTTTTGTTATTTATTTTACAAACATTGGCAAAATGATTAATTTTATAGCATTTTGTACACTTCTTACCATAAGCTGGACATTGATTGATGAGATGGTTTCGTCCACATCTTCTACAATTGTTGATTTCTTTTGCCCGCTTGTGGTCTGCGTTTGTTGAATTTGAGCCTTTTTGATTTGTCCTGGAATGGTTCGTAGCTGCTTGCGTACCTGAATAATTTGCTTGGTAGCTTCTGCGAATTGCGTCTACTTCTGGAGTTGAAGTCATTGAACCCTTGTAGTTTTGTGTACCATTCGATATTTCTTGGAGTTGTTTTCTTGAGGCTTCCGTGTTAATGCAACATTGTATTGCATTTTCTAATGTGAGGTCTTCACGTTGTAACAACTTTTCCCTTGTCGGATCATCTTTGATTCCAATTATTAACATTGTTTTAATTAATTCTTCTTTTAATTTTTCGTCGGTTATTTCGCATTGAAGCGCTTGATTTTTTAAATTTGTTACAAATTTTTCTATCGTTTCTTGCCCTTGTCTAGCCATGAAAAATTTATATCGTTCATACGTTAAATTCTTTTTTGGTATAAAGTGACTATTAAATTTGTTTTTTAATACCTGAATCTTGTCTTTTTCTTGATCATTTAATGTGAATGAGTTATAAATTTGAATTGCATCTTCACCCATCTGATAAATCATCTGTGCACATTGAATTTTTTCTGTCTTTTCATTTAATTGTGTTGCTATGCTGTAAATTTCGAACTTTTGTAGCCATTTCTTCCAATTTGCCGATTGATTCCCCGAGAAGTTCATATTTTGCAACATTTTGGCTTCCATCTTTAATTTTATGTTAGCATGGGTTTTGTAATTTAATTGTTTTACACAACACTTAATTGTTTCAAGCTGCACTTAATTATTTGTTGATTTGACACTTGATTTGTTTATTTTTATTTCGCTTATTTATTTGTAGCGTTAATTTATTTTCCATCTGCAGTTTTTTAATTATTCTGCCGACTGCGCCATGTTGTACGTTCTACGTATCAATTACAAGACGGTTGAGTTAGAACTGTCGTTTATTATAGAAATTATACATTATGTTACAATGGTTGCGTAGGCAACACTAAATACATGGATGTGTCTTACATGAACTTTCCTAAATAATTGATTATGCCCAGAACCCTCTGTAGCTCTTTTTTGTCTTTCGGGGTTTTTAAAGCTTCAATTTTTGAATGTTCTACCTCAATACCCCTCTCACTTATTCTATGACCTAGAAACTTTACTTCATTTTTAGCTAATTGTAACTTTGTTAAACTATATTTAATATTAAATTTTTTAGCTTTTTCTAGCATTTGTTTAAGTCTCAAATTGTGTTGTTCTAGGGTTTCTCCATATATTAAAACGTTATCTATGTACGGGATCACGCCATCTATGCCGTCTAAAATATTATTTATTATTTTTTGAAAATATTCAGTAGCGCTGTTTATCCCGTAGGTCATCATTTTATACCTGTATCTTCCAAATGGAGTTGCTATCGTGCATAATTTGGAACTAGCTTCATCTAATGGTACTTGCAAAAAAGCTTTTGTAGCATCTAGAACCGTGAAAAATTTTGCACCATTTAATTCTGACAATACACCCTCCACGGTAGGAAGTGCGTAATGTTCTCTCTTAATGTGTTTATTTAACGGTCTAGGGTACATGCACACCCTGATTGAATCATTTGGTTTACTAACAATTACTGTAGGATGAACCCAATCACTTGGTTCCGTGACTGGCTCTAAAACTTTATCTTGAACCATTTTATTTAATTCGGCTTTCAATTTTTCTTTAATTGCAAGTGGTACTATTCTAGCTGCCGATATTGATGGTAATGCACCATCTTTAAGGGTGATATGATAAGGAGTACAATTTATGCAAGAAGGTTTATTGTTATTGAAAACTTCCGAATAATGTTTAATTATTTCTTGTGAATTATTTTCAATTTTATTAGTAACAAAAACTTTTTTGTGTATTAAACCAAAACAAGCGGCACTTTGAAGTCCCAAAATGGATTCAGTATTATTTTGTGTAATGTAAAAACTTAATAAATTTTCTTTATCATTTAATTTACATTTCAAAAAACACTTACCATATGTTTTTATTTCGTGTCCTGAATAAGACTCAAATTTTATCAATGTTTGTTTTAACTTTCGCTTCTCGGGTAACATTTCAAAAATATTTTTAGGAATTATGTTTACCTCTGACCCGGTATCGATTTTAAATGTAACATTTTTTCCACTTACTTGCAAATTTTCTTTCCATGCAACACCGTTTACTTTTCTTTTCTTACTTGATAAGTTGGTCGCAGTTGTTATCGCTAACGCAACAGCTTGACCTTCATCGTCTTCGATTTCGCTGTCTAGATATTTTTCTTGCTGTACTGTTTTCACACTTTTTCTCTCACTCTTACACATGCTTGCAAAGTGATTACGTTTTTTGCATTTTAAACAACTTTTACCAAGCGCGGGACATTTTGTTTCATTTTGATGATTAAATCCACAGCTTTGACAATTTTTGTTTTCCAATGGTTTTGTTTTCGACTCAATTTTCTTGAAGAATTTTTTTTCTTTCACAGCATTTACTGCTCCAGATGAAGTTCCATGACTTCCTTGTATTTATTCCATTTGCATCTTGCTGATTTCATTCGCTCTGCAAAAATTGAGCGCCTTTTTTAATTCTAGATCTGGCTCTCGTAGTAGTCGTTCTTGTACCTTTTTATCTAAAATACCTAATACCAGTCGATCTCGTATTAAACTATCTGCCTGATTTTCAAAATTGCATTCCGCCGCTAATTTTCTTAAATCAGTCACGTACCTACTTGTCTACAGATTCGCCAATTTCTTGAGCTCTTGAGAAAAATTTGAAACGATCAAATACTACATTTTTACGAGGTTTGCAATATTCTTCGAACTTACGTTTTACAACGTCGTAATCGTGTTTGCTCTCCTCTTGTGTGTAAACAAATGTATTAAAGATATCTATCGCTTCTTCACCCATTTGGTTTAGAAGTAATGCCACTTTTAATTTACTTGATTTTTCAATTTTTTCACTTGCTTCTAAGTATAGTTCAAACCTTTGTTTAAACTTTTCCCAGTTATTCGACACATTACCTAGGAAACTCATCCCTTTTGGAATGTTTATGTTGTGATTTTGTTCCATTTTAACACTATCACTTTACCACTGTCACCATGTAATGTTTTTAGTTCTTATAATAACAAATACTCAGGTCGTCTTTAGTACTTTATTATATGAAGGCTTCTACAACTGGTCTGCCTTAGTCCAAGTCTCACAAGTAACCAAGTAACTGATGCGCGCTAATGCGCTTCGTGTTGACTCGGTTATCGACCACACGTTAACATAACATATTGCGGTGACTCAATCGTCAATAAAGAAATTAACAATTATTAGGCAGGCAGTTAAGCTATTACAAATTGCATGAAAATTCTTTACGATTTAGAAGGTTCTCTGACGTTAAACAAAACTCAAATGAATTCGGTTATTAATAAATACAGGTAAGGAATGGGAAGATCCAAGAATGATATTGAAAAATATAATTAAATGTCCACAAATTAATTTACATAAAAATTGTTAGATTGTAAGAAATTGTTATTTAAATAAAAAAAATGTATAATTAGGTTAGATTAAGTTGTGCGTTAAGAATAAGAAATTACGTGAGTGTTCGAATTCGGTTGAACAATAATGTAACAATGCTTCTCCGGGAGGTTTGAAAGCTCGTAACGGCGAAACGAATTATAAGATGAACGCTAAAAACAAAAACAATAGTGTAAATAAATTAATGACAATTAGCAAATAAATTAATTATCAAAAGGGCTACCAAACTTACCAGGAAGAAAAGATATCAAAGTGGGAATGAAAAAAAAAGGAATTTTTTTCAAAAGCCTAGCAACAGCTCGATAAATAAATGCTTCTCACACGATAGCCAAAGCGAGGAGCACGTGTAATTTTCGGCTCCAGAAAAAGTTTCTTTATTGATTAAAAATCAATAAGAAAAGTGTGTAGAACTGAAAAGTAAATGATTATAAGTACATGTTAAAAAGAAAATTAAGTGAGGTTAAATAAAACGTGCACGATACTTACTTGGAATAATATTGGGAAATGATGGTATGTAATTTGGATGAACCGACCCTATAATAATCACTGGAATACAGAGGCACAAATACAGAGGCGAGATATTAAGAAAATTTCTGGATATTGGTAAAAGCTTGGAAGACGTGATCCAAGGAACAACATTTTTACACAAAAGAGCGGCATCTACGGGTGGTAAGAAAAACTTTAATACTTATAACGCGACGCGAGTGCAAAATTTGAAATAACATTAAAACGGATTTCGCGGCGTTACGTAATTAACTTTTGGGGTAGTAGTACGTGTAGTTTTAAGAATTTGTCATTTATTGTTTATTATTTATTGTTTGTTAGTATAAGATTTGTGTTTTGAATAATTTGATGAAAAATAAATTAAATTATCATTTGTTAGAAAACATTGGCGTATCATTCGGGGATTTTTCTATACCCACAAAAACATTCAATTTTCAGAAAAAGAGCGCAGAACCGACTACTGAAGAAAGAGTTGTCATGCAAGGTAAATTACTTAAAAGAGCTAGCTGTGGAATTTAATAATTTCAAAAATCAATCTTCAATTAATAATAATAAAAAAAAAATTATAGCGGGTGACTTGCATAAATTAATATAACTAAACTAGAACACCGCAATATGTTACAATTGGTCCTGCTAAAGATTGGTGGAAAACTTCGAGAAGAACAAATTTGGTGCTGGAGCGAATTTGAGCGGCAATTCAAAGCGACGTTTTTCATCCGACAAAGTGTAGGGGATCAGTGAAAGCGATTAGTAGCTAGAGTGCAACAACCGCGTGAAAACGTCGAAGCGTACTTCCACCAAAAATATAAACTATGCTGTGATATAAAGTTAAATTTTAGTGACGCGAAAGATCAAATATTAACGGGATTAGAACGGAAAGATTTCATATCGGGGTTGATGGCGAATAAATATGAAAACGCGAACGACTTACTACACGATATATTAATATTACACCGCACGGTTACAATAAACGCGAGACAAAGCGAGTATCAAAGTGGAAGTTCGAATCAAAACTATTATCAGAGTGAAAATGCGAATTCAAAATGTTACAACTGCGCTGAAGTAGGGCATTATTCGAGGGAGTGCAGTAAACCGAGGAATAGCAATTTGTGTTTCTTGTGTAAGAAAGGCAATCATTTTAAACGAGATTGTCCGTTAAATAAGCGTAACACGGTCATGCAGGTTGACGACAGAATGGAGATTTCGGAAACCATTCACAAATTTTTTAGACGGGCGAAAATAAACGGTGTTAAGCTAGATGCGTTTATAGACAGCGGAAGTGCAGTTTGCACCATAATAACGAGTTGCGTGCGTAAAATTCCGGGAATAGAACTAAAGAGTACGTGCGAAAAACTCTTCGGGTTTGGAAACCAAACGCCGGTAATTGTCAACCATTTTATCGAAGGGAATATCGAAGTAGATACCCAGGTAACACACTGTCGTCATGATGTCGTCAGTTATTGGTCATTATTCGTCGGCGACGTCATAGTGCCCAATAACTGACATACAAATGACGTCATTCTCAGGGACGACAATAGGACGACATTAAAGGCCGTCTTTATGACATCATTGTTTGGTCATTCTAAAGTATCGGTAAATCATCCGTTTTATTTTATAATATTGCGATGATGGTTATAATAATTTATATTATTAAACAGTTAATATATATTCTTTGAATCTGCGTTTCCATCACATTAAATACGATAATTAAAAGGAACTCTTTTACGTATTTTATGATTTCAAACCCACGTGTTTGAAAAACATTTTTTTTGCTTTTTTCCATTTTTTATTTCACGAAACACTGTAGAATAACATTCCAAACGTTACTGTAGAAGGATTTTTTTTTGCATCAAAATTATTCACGTTTTTGCGATGTTTTCGGATTTTTTTGCGATGAATTTTTTAAATTCACGAAAAACATATTTTTTTGTAATTATTAACTTAGTAAGAAGACAAAGAATCATTGAAAACACTTGAAAATTAAGAAAAAATGTCAATCGAGTCGAGTACAAAAATCGAGTACAGCCCTCCCCGCTGGGCAATAATTACAAGTTGCGATGAAAAATTTTTCGATTTTGCGATGAAAATTTTAAAGTCATTTTTTTCGCTTTTTTCAATTTTTTTATTTCACGAATCCCACTAGAATTACATTCCAAGCATTACTGTAGAAGGAAATAATTTTACCAACAAAATTACTTATTTTAACGAACGTTTTCAAAAAAAAAAATTCCCGGGTCAATTACTCTCGACACTTAGCATATATACAAAATTCAAAACTAACTTCGTAAGCTGGCTTGTGATGCTTGGACACGTTTCGTACGAGTTCACCACAAGTCTCGCGAGGGGAGATTTATTCGCTTATTTCTTCTAAGTCCCACGGAGGATATACCCGTTTGTCCGAAATCTCGAAAAATCCGGGCTCCAGATTGGTCGATGGTTAGCGAGGTGCATACTCCTCAGTTATCAGCAAGTCAAAAAATCCGGCCTTGTGATTGGTCCAAACCCCGAGAAGGATGCCAATGATTGGGCATATACTGGTAGCCTGCGTTGCGCCAACCCTGGCCGCCAACCGTAGGACCGAGGTTCCATTATAACCCGGGAATTATAATTATAATTCACTTTGAACCAACGAACAATTATAATTGTCCGTTGGTTCAAAAATGGTTCATCGTTTTTGTGCCGATGAAATTTCTAAAATAAAATAAAATACTAGATTGGTCATTAGTGACGTCGCAAGTGACGTACAAGGTTCGTCATCAGTTGACGTCTTTAGGCTGTGACATACGCCGGTCATATTGTCGTCATTAATGACGTCCTTGATGACGTCTTCATTGGTACTATACTGACCAATAATTGACGACATTATGACGACAGTGTGTTTCCTGGGTACGGCACGGTTAGATGCCGTCAAGATGTTTGTGGTTCTAGATAATGTACAACAAACGGAAATAATAATTGGGCGATCGTTTACTGAAAATGAAGATATTTCCTACGCAAAAATCGGGGATAGTTTAACTTTAGGTGCAAAGACAGATTTTCCATTTGCAAACATGGAAATTCGCGAAATAACTGAACGCGTAAAAATATGCAGTGTAACTAACAAAAATTAAAAGCGGTGAGTATTAATTTAGTGCGAATAGTTGAGTGTAATAGAGACAGCTTTGACATTCCAATGACAAACCATAGTGCCAAGGACAAGGTCATTGATGCAGGTCAGTGCGTGGGTAAAGTAAATCGTGAGACATGCATTAGTAATAACAAAGAAATGCAGTGTCAACAACCAGGATGCGTTCAACCGATTACACTGGATATGTTGAAGGTAGACGCAAAAATTTCGAGTGCGAATAAATTAAATTTATGCCAAGTTAATCTTAACGAATTAGGTTTAACAAATTTAATGACAGTAGACATTATTGATAATGGTGTTCCAGTGTGTGCAAACCGTATTGTACCAACTTAAAACAGCGCGAAACAATCAAAGAATGCGGAATCGTGAGCGAAACGAATTCCTCGTACGCTAGTCCTGTCCCTCTCGTGACAAAGAAAACAGGTGAACCGCGTTTAGTAGTGGATTTCCGGGCGTTAAATCGGAACACGGTAAAAATAAATTTTCCCATTTCAACCGTTGACAAACATTTAGAATGTATGGACCAGATGGCGATGTCTTATCTCGACGATATTATCATTCCGGCGAACAGCTGGGTGGAAATTCTGAAGAAATTAAGGTTGAGGTTCGAAGCGTTGAAAGCAGCCAGGATGACGCTGAAACTACGGAAGTGCGCGATTCGGGCGAAACCGTTAAGTGACTTGACGCGGAAAGAACACTCAAAAAAATCCATTCTTACCAGCTAGAATAACGAACTTTAAATCAAGAACAAACGTTCTGGAAATTGACCCAATCATGCCGGGTACTTTGAATCGAGAATAATTTAAGAATGGCAAGCTTATTGTTAATTACGGTTGTAGAAACCCTAATACTTAAGCAGGCATCCTCTATTTAAACATGCCCATTCTTAATTTATGCTAATCACACCCGAGGTTTATTTCAAAGCGAACACATTCTGGTTCCAAGATTTAAGAAGTTATTAATTTTAGAATGACCAGTCTTAAAACAATTAAAAA
Source organism: Podabrus alpinus (assembly GCA_932274525.1). Lineage (NCBI taxonomy): Eukaryota > Metazoa > Arthropoda > Insecta > Coleoptera > Cantharidae > Podabrus > Podabrus alpinus. Next base: position 6,048,158 of record OW026452.1, read on the forward strand.
AAATAATAAAAATTATTATTATTATTTCAATTATTTTACTTGACAATTTATCTATTATCACTTCTGTAATTTTGGTATTCATCATATTGCGTCCTGTTGTTTTTTGCATATCTGTAAATTCCTGATTAAATTCTAAATATTAAATTTATTTATACACGTACTACTTACTTTTTCTACCAGCTCGATTCGATGTGTTGTTTTTGCATATCTGTAAAATCCTGATTAAGTTGAAATATTAATTATATATATTGTCGTATTTTGCTGGGTCCTTTGAAATTCATATGGGTGAAAAGCCTGACAAGCTAATAAAGTTTTTCTCTCATGCAATGACATTTATGTTTTGTACAAACAGGAGCTTTGTTCAGGTCTGGCTGAGCTCAGTAATTAGCAGCACTATGCTAACATGATTTAGCAGCGAAACAAGAAGGGTCTCAAAAGGGAGCAACTCAAAAATCAAAATCCTGACTTCACACGATTTCTAATAAATAAAGAAATAAGACTGTGGATATCTTTTAAATGTGTTGTAAGCTCTCTGGTCAATCTCGGGAAGAAAATTGTCACTTCAGATTTCACAAGGGCAAGGTAATTGCAAAGAAAATCAAAAATTCTTGTAAAGTTTTGTTATCTTTTAACCTAGAATCACATGGATTCTAAAATGTAAAATTTTGTAACAAATAACAAATCTTGTAACTTGTGAGGTATAACATTCTTTGAGAAATTCTTCATAGTGTTGTTTAAAAGTATTCAGAAGCTGGTTATGAGCGGTTTAGTATCGGAGTTATAAAAAAAAGGTCTTCTAAAAAACAAATGGAAGTGGCTCCAGTCTCGTCGCTGCATCTCGGTGGAAATAATGAATTCTGCAATATAAAACATTTTAAAATAGTCTAAGAGCGAGAAAATCACATAAAAACTTACCTACAGACGTTTATTTAACTTCATAGCGTGACATTTGGAAAATTGGGATGGAATTAAGAAGTGAAAGCGGTACCATAGACACAAAATTTTACGAAATTTTGAGAAAATCACTAGAATTTCAGTATGCCATAGGCACTCACCCGATGAGGATCGTTATTGATTTTGGATCCCATATTTGGATATTATTAATTTTGTATCCTTGGGAAGTTTAGTATGCATTGTGCACTCCATCGATGTGGTTGCGTGCAATCGAACTCAACCAATATTAATTTTTGAATCATTAATTTGGAGGTTAGAAACTTTGTACCTCGCCGATGGTAACAAAACTTCATAGATGGAAGACAGTGTAACGGGCCAAGTTGGTTCCGTCCACAAACTGTGATCACACAGGTGAATGTGTGGCACCTACCTGGATTAATATTGGATGCCGCTAGCTCAATCGCGTGGGTCGTGGTGCTTGAATCCTCCAATAATAATCCGGGACGTCAAGAACAGGGAAGTCACAATCGGTAATGAAGGGCGCCACTGAATTTGTCATAAACTTACCCCAAAAGTAATTCAGAACTTACCTATATAGAAATAGGGGGGGGGAGTCGAGAGTGAAATAAAATATATCCAACAACGAGTAACAATATTTTAATTAAAAGACTTAATTTTGGTGAAGCTAATAAACTAATATATGAATAATAATGACAGCGATTTTGACAATTTATGTCGATTAATAATAATAAACGTTGATGAGATTGTAAAATAATGACATATAAATACGGTAAATAGTTGTCAGATTTAAATAACTTATGGCTAATAATACACAATAATAAAATAATGATATAAAGAATAATAATACTTATGCTAAAGGTGAACATAAAATGTTCAACACACTGTATATATAACCTAAACACATAAAGGAACATAAATGTAATATAAACAAGGTTTCGGCAAGTCGAATCGAGATGAAAATTGACTTGGGTATAATGTCCCACTAAAACAACACCTCGATTCCACGTTCGAGAACCAAATAAAAGGGTTAGTACTTATATTTATAATTAAAACTATGAACATTTGATAAACCAAATAACGTTGGAAAGTGTGACGTGAAGATAACTAAAATGTTGAGTAGCAACTCCGAAACACAAAACTAAAGAGGTGAGCAAAACACTTCACACGGTCTTCAATTGTTTAAAAACCGGTAGAATAAATGATGATTAATTTATATTTAATTTGACGTAATTTAATGTTTGTAATATTTAGAATCGATAGCGGGGTTAATTAAAATAAACTGATAAGAAGTACTTACGCAAAATTTAACATAAACAATAAATACACATTGACGATGGGGCGAAATACGGTCCTGCATTCAGGAATGTGCGAACAAATGAATGGCGTCATCAAAATACATCAGCTTCGAATACCACAATATTTAAGGAAGAGATCGAACCTAATTTTGTAGCAAGACTTCAACGGATTGATTGAATTGCGTGGTGATTGGTTTTGTCGTTAAAACTCCAGTAAGATAAATTTGCATAAAGCTGTTGATTACATAAAACCAAATATGCATTCAATATAACCAATTATTGGCGATCGTAATAATTGTCACAAGGACAGACTTTTTCATCAACACCCAGATTAATGAACAAAAGAATTACACCAATTTCGGTACTTTTACCAAGTTTTCAATCACACAATTACACAAGCGTTCTTTCGTACTACACCATTTTGTCAATCTCCTCTTGTGGTTGTGCGCGCGCCACATGACGCAAAACAACTAACTCCTCTCGTCAACCCTAGATGGCGGACTTATAAAATTTAAAATTATCGCGGGAAAAACGTAAATAGACGGGGAAAAGTGAAATATCATTACATCACCCGGGCTGGAAGAACAAAAGCCTCTTTTGTTCTTACGAACCAGAGCTTAGCAAACAGTAACATACATCGCCAATATAACATAAGCACTTAAAAGATAAAAGCTAAAGCACATAAAACACAAAATACATAAATATTATTATACAGCGAAAGGTTTCAAAAGCGTAAGCGGAAGCAAAAAAAAACATACATATTATATACAAGTTCATTTATCTGTCGGTATGGCCTAACCGCATCGGTCCACGAAGCGAATCAGTTTCCCAATTCAAATCTCATCAAATTGGTCAGAACAAAACGTAAGATAAACAAGTCAAATCAGGTTTAGCAAAACGCTCTCCTCGCAACTCAAGATACATTTACTAAATTATAGTCGCAGTTGGGGTTAGTTAACGCCCTCTGCGTAACTCAAGGTACGCTACTAATATGACTTACTCGGGAGCGGATTTAAGATCTTTGGCATTCCACACGCCTTGGGAAGTTCCAGATTCATCAGAAAGCTCATAAGTGGCATAAGAAACTTTCTTTCTGATGTAAAAGGGTCCACGAAATTTGGGAGCTAATTTCGCCGTAAAATATTTTGACGCGTCAGATAACACATAATTGCGTCGCCACACCGAATCTCCTACTTCAAAAGTAGCAGCTCGACGTCTTAAATCGTAAGAACTCTTGTTCTTTTCATAGGCTACTCTAAGCCTTTTAACAATATCGTCATACAATTTGTGGAGAGCCTTAGGTTTACCTTGTAGGTATAACCTATCTCCAAACGAAATATCCGCATCTTCTGTTAATTCAGAAGAGCCTACGGTACCTCCATCTAAATTAATTTCTCTACCAAAATTCGCAAAATAAGGCGTTACTCCAGTTACTTCGTGTACTGCTGTGCGCATGGCGCAAGCAACACGGGCTAAATATTTATCCCAATTCCTATGATTGTCCGCTACATAGGAGGACAACATGGTCTTTAAAACTCTATTAACCCTTTCGACCGGGTTAGCTTGGGGGTGATAATTCGCGTTATAAGTAATTTTAACATTATACAGGGAATTCATGTTTCTAAATTCACGGCTTCGGAATTGTACACCGTTATCACAAAGTAAAATTTTAGGGGCACCATAAACTAAAATTACGTCTTCTTCGATTTTACGAGTAACAGACGCAGCAGTGGCAGAACGTAAAGGAAAACACAAGGAATACTTAGTAAAATAATCTGCTACAACTAGGATATACACGTAGCCACGGGTTGAGCGTGGTAAGGGACCTACTAAGTCAACAGAAATCATCTGCCAAGGACGAGTTACATTGGGGTGGGAAGTCATAAAACCAGCGGGCTTTTTCTGTTCTGGTTTGTGGGCAATACAAACGGGACATCTATTTACATAACGGGATACTGAAGATTTCAACAAAGGCCAATAATATTTTTGTGTTATTCTACTTAAAGTTTTGCGAATTCCGAGATGACCAGCAGTAGGTTCATCGTGACAAGATTTTAGAATGTCATTTCGTCGAGAATTTGGAACCACTTCCTTCCATTCCGCCTTCTCACGAAGTTCAGGATAATCGGGAGTTACATATTTAAACAAAAGGTTATTTTCGATTCGCCATAGGGGAAATTTATCTGGTTTGTTCTTAACCTTACTTAACATGGACTTATACCATTTATCGTTAAGGTTACTTACAGGATTGGGATTAGAGTCATGATCATCATCATTGGACTCATGAAGAAGCTCATGATCCTCGTCGTTATTATAACCGGAATGATCGTCGGTTATTTCACCAATCTGTATTGTTTTAGGAGCATTAGGGATCTTATTTTCATTCTTATTTTGACTAAATTTGGGAGTAATCGAAACATTATCAATCACGGGAACGGATCTTGATAACGCATCCGGAACTACATGATCTTTACCTTTTCTATGCGTAATTTCGAAGTCGTACTGTTGTAATCTTACCATCCATCGAGCTAATCTACCACTTGGTTGAACAAGATTATTTAACCAAACGAGACTATAATGGTCAGTGATTACACGAAAATGGGAACCTTCCAAATACGGTCTCAGTCTCTCAATGGCCCAAAGAACCGCGAGACACTCTCTTTCCGTAACAGAGTAATTTCTCTCTTGACGCGTAAGTGAACGACTTAAATAACATACTACATGTTCTACTCCATCAATTTCTTGAGTGAGGACCGCAGCGATGCCAAAGCCTGAGGCATCGGTTTGAACAACAAAAGGTACATCAAAATTTGGACAAACTAAAATAGGAGCATTAACCAAACTATCTTTAACCAAGCTTAACGCAGTGTCACAATTTTCGTTCCAAATAAATTTCTGGTTCCTCTTTAAAAGAGCGGTAAGAGGTGCAATGATTGTTGAAAATTCAGGTATAAATCGCCTATACCAAGATGCCATACCAATTATGGTGCGTACATCACTAACGCTTTTGGGCGTTGGTATTTTTAAAATAGCTTCAACTTTACCGGGGTCAACCGCAATACCTTGTTGATTCACAACGTAACCGAGATATTTGAGCTCAGGTTTACAAAAATAACATTTTTCCCTACTCAACGTAAGACCTGCATCTTTTAATCTCTTTAAAACATCCGTAAGGATTTCAATATGTTTGTCGAAAGTTGGAGCACAAATAATTACATCATCTAAATACACAAATACATAAGGTTCTAATTCTGGACCAAGAATTTTGTCAATAAAACGCTGAAAGGTCGCCGGGGCAATATGTAAACCAAATGCCATACGGGTGAATTGAAAAAGACCTCTACCAGGTACAGTGAAAGCAGTGTAAGCTTTCGATTCTTCAGACAATGGGATCTGCCAATAAGCTGATTTTATATCCAAGGACGTTATAAATTTTGCATCGCGCAGGCGATCTAATATAGCGGAAACATAAGGTAAGGGATATGCATCACGTTCAGTAACTTGATTCAATTTTCTAAAATCTATACAAAATCTAAATTTTCCGTCTTTCTTCTTAATTAGCAAAACGGGATTCGACCAAGCTGAATGACTTTTTTCTACTACACCAGACTTTATCATTTGGGTTAATTCTGCGTCTATTTGAGCTTGAACATTAGGGTTCACCGGGTAATATCTTTGCTTAATAGGAGGGGACTTTGTAGTAATAACATGTTCCACACCTAAAGCACATCCTAAAATTTCTGACTTACTAATATCTTTAAAATTAGAACTGATTAAATTATTTAAAATAGCTCCCTGCTCACGGGATAAACTTTGTTCAGAGACCAATTGTGTTTGTTCGTCCTCTAAAGACACCAGCGACAATTGTTCAGGCTTCGAAAAATTCCACTCACCACGAATAACATTAGGCACAAAGCCAATAGCCCTCCAAAAGTCTATTCCTAAAATTACCGTGTGTGTAACATCAGGCACTATCAAAACATTGATCACAATGGTTTTGTGACGTAGCTTAATCGGTAACGAAACCGAACCTAAAATATTTATTTGGCTGCCATCAGCCAAAGCGCAATTCGACTTAACATTATTTAAATGAAGGCCTAAATTAGAAATTCGATTCCAACCTTCAATTCCTAAAATTGTCCTAGAGGCACCGGAATCTAAAAGTGCTGCAAAAGATTTACCAAAAATTTCAACTGTCACATAAGGACGTTCGTCATATTTGGAATTTTCCAAAATATAATTCAACATAATTTTATTTTTATCATATTCTAAATTTCTATTATCTATCAGATTTCTTAAGGAACGGGTGGAGTTGTAAAAAATCTTCGAGGTAGCAATCCCGTCTTTTACTGACCTCGACGCTCGTTTCCCGAAACAGAACATTTGGGACAGGTACGTGTCGTAAAATTGGGTTTCCCACACTTAAAACAATAATTTCCTTTCTTCGGAACGGTACATTCTTTTGAAAGGTGTTGGTTAGAATTACAATTCCAACAATTTCTAAAATTAAGACTAGCATTATTTGTTGAATTTCGAGAATTTTGAACATTATTATTAAATTTCGTAAAAGTATTGAAGCGTGGATTATTATGATCGTTAGAACGAGAATTCGTAAAAGTATTTGAGCGATAATGGGAATAACTATTTTCATTTGACAAACTTGCCTTATAAGGGTTTGAATAAGATTGACTCATTAACGGGATAGGTTGTGAAGAATTTTTCTCCACTTCTTTGACCGTCTCAACGTTACATGAAACATCAACAAAAGCTAATTCAGGTTCTAAATCATTCTTCTTTTTCACAGGGGGAACGTAATTATCAATCGCAATTCTTCGTTCTTCGATGATTTTGCAATACTTAATTAATTCGGGGATAGACGTAATTTTTACAAGGCCTAATTGAGTTTGGTACGACGGATGTAAATTTTTATTTATAATTTTTAATTGTTTGGCTTCAGATAATTTTTCAACTAATCTAGAAAATAAACTTTTCATGACTGCAACAAAAGTACCAATCGATTCCGAAGAAGCTTGAGTTCTTCGTTCAATTTCTCGAATTAAAACATCATCATAATCTGGTGGTAAATATTCTTCTCGTAAGGCCGATTCGATATCACTCCAAGTATTAAAATTTTCACGATTTGCCCTAAACCAAATCAAAGCCTTCGAACTGAAGAGTTCGTATGATTCGCGAAATAACTGTATTTCCGAAACATTTCTGGTAATACTATACTCCCTAACACGTTCTAAAAATGCATTTAACGATTGGGTTTTGTCACCCGAAAAAGTAAATCCCCATTTAAAAACAGGTACAGATTTCTGTACGTCCGACATAACATTACTCATTCTTGAGTTAACCGTAACAGGGGGAGTCAAAATTGTAGGTGGAACACAATAAGTACTAGCTGGCATAACATTTTGCAAAGCAGAAGTAGAAGCAGCAAGCGTTAGAGGGTTAGTAGCATCATTTTCTAATTTTAGATTAGCAATTTTTAACACAGGGGTTTCACTAGCGGTATTTATCACGGGAGCATCTAGCGAGAGTTTGGAAGCTTTCAACGCAAGTTCATAATTTACTATCATATCTTTAACAACATTCACCCAATCTAATTTTATGTTATTTTCCTCATCATTGCTGGGATTTGAATTTTTAATTCGATGAACTAAATGTAAAACTTTAGTTTGAATTAAGGGGGCCGATTTATCTAAATCGGAAGTCTCGATTAAAGAACTAAGATTTTCAATCATAAAATTGATGTAAACTGAATCATCCGAAAAGGTTTTTGAATAGGGGGGTCGAACAAATTTTGGGTCGGTCATTTCCTTTTTCAGGACTTTTCTTAATAAAGTTCGTAGGGCTGGAACATCACCTACTGACTGTGAGCCTCGAACCTCGAGTTCATAGATTAATTCTGTCTTGATAAGTCGTTCTACAACCAACTTATAACTGGCAGTTAAATTTTCAAATTCGCACTCCATGGCGTAAAAGTAAATAATCGTAATAAAAAAACTTATAAAATCAAAAGGGACTAAAATAACCACAATGGTTTCGGAAGAGCTTGAAAATGACTTAACAAAGCCAACACGATAGGGGTCAAGGTTTGTAGTGGTCGAGCTTCAACGTTGGAGTCAAATTTTGTAGTGGTCAGGCCTAAACGTCGGCCTAAACGTTGGGGAACAATTTTTTAACAAAAGGCTACCACGTTCGGCGGCAAATTTTGTAACGGGCCAAGTTGGTTCCGTCCACAAACTGTGATCACACAGGTGAATGTGTGGCACCTACCTGGATTAATATTGGATGCCGCTAGCTCAATCGCGTGGGTCGTGGTGCTTGAATCCTCCAATAATAATCCGGGACGTCAAGAACAGGGAAGTCACAATCGGTAATGAAGGGCGCCACTGAATTTGTCATAAACTTACCCCAAAAGTAATTCAGAACTTACCTATATAGAAATAGGGGGGGGGAGTCGAGAGTGAAATAAAATATATCCAACAACGAGTAACAATATTTTAATTAAAAGACTTAATTTTGGTGAAGCTAATAAACTAATATATGAATAATAATGACAGCGATTTTGACAATTTATGTCGATTAATAATAATAAACGTTGATGAGATTGTAAAATAATGACATATAAATACGGTAAATAGTTGTCAGATTTAAATAACTTATGGCTAATAATACACAATAATAAAATAATGATATAAAGAATAATAATACTTATGCTAAAGGTGAACATAAAATGTTCAACACACTGTATATATAACCTAAACACATAAAGGAACATAAATGTAATATAAACAAGGTTTCGGCAAGTCGAATCGAGATGAAAATTGACTTGGGTATAATGTCCCACTAAAACAACACCTCGATTCCACGTTCGAGAACCAAATAAAAGGGTTAGTACTTATATTTATAATTAAAACTATGAACATTTGATAAACCAAATAACGTTGGAAAGTGTGACGTGAAGATAACTAAAATGTTGAGTAGCAACTCCGAAACACAAAACTAAAGAGGTGAGCAAAACACTTCACACGGTCTTCAATTGTTTAAAAACCGGTAGAATAAATGATGATTAATTTATATTTAATTTGACGTAATTTAATGTTTGTAATATTTAGAATCGATAGCGGGGTTAATTAAAATAAACTGATAAGAAGTACTTACGCAAAATTTAACATAAACAATAAATACACATTGACGATGGGGCGAAATACGGTCCTGCATTCAGGAATGTGCGAACAAATGAATGGCGTCATCAAAATACATCAGCTTCGAATACCACAATATTTAAGGAAGAGATCGAACCTAATTTTGTAGCAAGACTTCAACGGATTGATTGAATTGCGTGGTGATTGGTTTTGTCGTTAAAACTCCAGTAAGATAAATTTGCATAAAGCTGTTGATTACATAAAACCAAATATGCATTCAATATAACCAATTATTGGCGATCGTAATAATTGTCACAAGGACAGACTTTTTCATCAACACCCAGATTAATGAACAAAAGAATTACACCAATTTCGGTACTTTTACCAAGTTTTCAATCACACAATTACACAAGCGTTCTTTCGTACTACACCATTTTGTCAATCTCCTCTTGTGGTTGTGCGCGCGCCACATGACGCAAAACAACTAACTCCTCTCGTCAACCCTAGATGGCGGACTTATAAAATTTAAAATTATCGCGGGAAAAACGTAAATAGACGGGGAAAAGTGAAATATCATTACAACAGGTGCAGCTCTTAAGTTTGAGATGCCTTTCACTGTAAATTTATCCTTTTGCTAAATGCATTGTTTTGGCGAAGTAGATGCAATTCGACATCTTTGAAGACAAGCCGCTAGTGATTTTGTTATTTAGCTATTTTAAAAGTTAGCACTTCATTAATTTGGAGGTTACAACACCAAAAGAATGTGGACAAGTTTAATGGACACCATGCACTTACGAGATCAACACTCAACTAACTGAGGGAAATTTTATCAAGCTCCGATCCTGCGCAGATGTCAAGCGTGAGTCATGGCTTAACAACAGGTGCACTTGTAGATAAAGGTATTTCGAACAGAATTTATTATTAAATTTTTCAAACAAAATTTTTGAACTTTACGGCGTCACGATTAACCCAAGGGTAAAATTAGTGACTACCAATCAACATTTAACTAAATTATTCATTTAATCAGCAACAAAGACTGTTGAATTTAATTTTACGCGAACTTAAAAATAAAAGAACATTTTACGTTTGCGTTGACAGTGCGTCAACTCAAAAAAGAAGAAAGAAGAGAATCCAGCAAAATTTCAACGAATTTATTTCTTTGTAAGGGAATTTCCCAAATTAAATTTGTAAAATATTGAGTTTGTAATTCAAACTGGTACCAGGTAAATTTTCTATAAATCAATGATACTTATAAATTTGAATATAAAAATTTCTTTGCAATTACATTTTATTCGTTGCTTGAAAGTGGGAGTTTTTGGGAGAAATCCACAGTCAAAATTTTTATCATTCAAAAGGTTTTGATGAGTTGTTTTGAGAGCATTTCAAAGTTTTGCATAAATTGTTCATCGTTGGGCTGAGCTAGACCGGAGCAGGGTGAATGTAAGTATAAACAATCATTTAAGGGTTGCTTTGTATGACAATATGTACTTAGATTTTTTTTACGGCTCCACCGGGATTTGAACCTAGGACCCACAGGTATTGAGTCTAACGCTGTAACATCTGTGCTATCTGGACGTGCTTGACTATTGTCATTTTAAATAGTCATAAAAATCCTATTTTCTAATTCGAATTTTAAATTATAAAAGACTAGCTAGCACAGGCGGGCTACAATAATATTAAAATGACAAAATTAAATAACGTATTTTACATTTTTTATTTTACATTTTTATTTTACAATTTTACATTCTCGGTATTCACGTTAACGTCTTTGATGAAGAATTGGAAAAACTGCATAACCTTTTTTATGCTCAATAGCAACACATTTGCATTCTATTTGGGACAGAATAAAATTTTCATGTATAATACCTTCGTGGCATACATAATAAATATTTAATTTACTTGATTGCAATGGAGTATCGTACAAATCATACATGTATCTATAAGATACATTTTGCGAGTGACTCGCAAAATTTTCAAATTACACGTGGAGAGCCTACAAAGTTTAGTGTTTAAAAATAGCAACATTTATCAAAAATTAAAAAAAATTTCACAATCAAGCATTATAAACAAGCGCGCAAATAATAGCAGTTAAAAATTTTTCAAATTTAATTAAAACTTTTGACATTAATTTCAAGCGACTGATTCGGCAAAATTTTCAAAATATTCGTGCAAGAGCCTACAATGTTTAGTATTTAAAAATAGCAACACCCATCAAAAACTAAAGATTTCTTTAAAATTAAGCAGTTAAAAAATTTTCAAATTTAATTAAAAATTTTGACATTAATTTCAAGCGAGTGACTCGCAAAATTTTCAAATTACACGTGGAGAGCCTGCAAAGTTTAGTGTTTAAAAATAGCAACATTTATCAAAAATTTAAAAAAATTTCACAATCAAGCATTATAAACAAGCGCGCAAATAATAGCAGTTAAAAATTTTTCAAATTTAATTAAAAATTTTGACATTAATTCAAGCGATGTGGCTCAGCAAAATTTTTAAAATATTCGTGCAAGAGCCTAAAAAGTTTAGTGTTTAAAAATAGCAACATCTATCAAAAACTAAAGATTTCTTTAAAATTAAGCAGTTAAAAAATTTTCAAATTTAATTAAAAAATTTTGCCATCAATTCAATTCAATGTAATAAATTATAATGCTTGTATTTTTTTTGTTTTTATTAATTAATAACAGTTATTTATTTGTCTTAATTTAAATAAAAATTACACGTGGTTATAAATTATTTTAAATAAATACTGGTTAATGTAATAAATTATATTGCTTGTAAAAAAGTATATATGACACGTGTTTCTCCCTTTTCTGCAACATGCATTTATTTTAAATAATTCATAATATAAAATTGATCTGAGAAACATTTCAGAAAATGTTTTATTTATTTTAATTTAACACTGATTTATAATGTACATAATGAACATAATGTAAATTATTGTTATTTAGGAAGAAAATTTAGCAAAAAAGGGAGTTGGCCCAGTGTACAGCGAATAAAGCTTACGGCATTTGTCCAAACCTTAAAGTCGAGAATTGGTTACCATGCCATGCGATTTTCGCAGCTAAAATATAAATTTGCAATAATGTATTGTTGTGATACGCGCTATCCATGTTGAGGATAGAGTCGTACCAACAAGGAGAGAAGTACAGTTGGAGACCGGAGGTTCAAACACATTTGTTTACATGTGTTTGTTTTGTTGTGTCGTTTGAATTTAATTTTAAGTTTGTTCGAGTTACATGTTGTATGTAAACATTATATACAACATGTCAAAATTAATCAAAGGTTGTGTTCGAGATCGTGTCTTATAGATACGTTGGGGAGATACGGATACCAAGTTATCCGATATATGAGAAGCAGATTGGAGATTGGAGATTGGAAAGTGGAATATTTGAAGAAAGAAAATAGTGCGCACGATACAAATCACAGGTTAGCTACCTTTTAATAATCAGTGCGTAGAATAGTAGTTTACATAAAGATTGTTTGATTGTTTGGGTTCTTGTTATATGTTGAAATTTGTTGATTTGATTAAAAACTTGTTAACGGAATTCCAACTGTAGTTTTATCTTTGTTGGAATACAGAATTCGTTCAATCAAGAATAAGCTCGTATAAGAAGTGTTGGTTGATTCAGATCCCGACGCATATTATCCTGAGAAGTATAAGAGTCGAATTAAAGGTAGGTGTCCATAAACCGATTGTGTGCGTACTCGTGCATTCTTCAAAGCACCAGACGCTACAGTATATTATATAATTATGAATTATAATAACGTCAACTATTATAAAATTTTTGTGCCTAAAAATGAGCAGAATAACGAATACCCTTAAAAAACAAAATAAAATAAAACGTGTGTAAAATATTTTTTATAAATAAGCCTTTTCATGTAGAGGACAATTTTTGTATTACGATAGCGAAGATAAAAATGCTTAAAATTGCATTATAATTTATGTTTTTGAACGAAAAAGTAACAAAAGTGATATCATTAACGTGTTAGCTTGTATTCTTTGATTTAAGAACGTCATTCTTGTTTCCAAAATTAAGCTTAAATTAATAAAGTACTGCAAGAATAAGAATAGCGTTCTTGATTTAATACCAAAATGTAAAAAATAAGAAGTAAGTTCTTAGAATCAAGAATTTTTCAAGATTCTTAATTTAATGCACGGATTCTTGATTTACTTCTTGAGCAAATTTTTTTGAGTGAAATTCCATTCAAATGGGCGGAAAGTGAACAAAACGCGTTTGACGAGCTAAAGACAATGTTGACAACCGAGCCGGTTTTAAGGATGAGTCATGCAGACGCGTTGTCGCGAGCAGCAGTTAGTGAACCGTGTGCCACGATGGAAGAAATATATGCGCGATCTACGGTGATGCAAACTTTAAATGAGCATGAGTATATCCTAATGATTCAACGAAGCGACAAGGGGGTAGTAGAACGAATTGAGGCGTTAGGAAAACAAATAGAGGACCGCACCAAACACGAAAAAGCCATAAGTTCGGGTTATGAGCTTAAAGACGGAAAATTATACCGGGTGATACAAAGCGAAAATCGAATTAGGTCGCTATACGCAATTCCGCGATCCTTGCGTAAAAGCATCGTGATCAAATATCACGATCTAGTAGGTCATTTCAGTGTAGGGTGAACTTACGCGAAAATTAGAGAAATTTATTGGTTTCTACGGATGAGGCGCTACGTCAGACAACGGGTTCGAGTGCGACTAAAAAGTGAGTATGGCATGTGAAACGTCGGGTAGCTTAAACATTTGTTGTTTTACTAGGTTAAGTTGCATTTGCTGATTTATCTTGTTTTGTGTTTTACTAGGTTAAGTTGCATTTGCTGATTTATCTTGTTTTGTGTTTTACTAGGTTAAGTTGTATTTGCTGATTTATCTTGTTTTGTTGTTTTACTAGTTTGAGTTTATTTGAGTATGCATGGGTTACATCGGGAGCTGTAACTGTCAGGATGGACGAATGTTACAGATTTCTGTAAACGAGATAAGTGGCGCGCATGCGATGCCCACTGTGAGGCGTTGTTAGTAAGTCGAACGTGAGACTCAAGAGCGAATGCGTCGAGACATAGCGATATCATAGTTTAAATATACAAGTAATTGGACAAGTATATCTAGATTTGGGTTAGTAGAATCGCTTAGTTTTGGATTTGTCCGCTAAGAGAATTTTTAAGGAAGAATTTCTCATTGCGATGTGATAACGGTCGTCAGCTAAAGCAGTTAAATGCGTTGCTGCTAAAGCTGAATGCCTGGTTCGACTCCGGGCTCAGTAAAAACTTTATTCTGACCGTCTCCCCTCGGAAGGCAATGGCAAACCACCGAGGTGTAATCTGCCTGGAACAGCCTCTCTGGAGATGAAGTGTATACACTTCCCGTGGTTCGGAGCCCGCGTTAAGCAGTAGGTCCCCTATGTGTGTGATAATACTTCAAACGCACAACACATACTTAGGAGAGAGGTCGCCAACGTCCGGGAGACCGGATATGGCACTTGAAGAAGAAGAAGATGTGATAACGCATTCCTTTGAAGGAAGCGATAATAATTCTAATGAAAGATAAAATATAGCACGTGAACTTTTGTTGAGCCAATAATTGAATCGCTAACTGCAGAAAGGGGACATGTCACATTTCTAGAAATGTTCAGGAAATAAAAAAAACTGTTTGATATCTTAAAAGTCCATCCTTTTTACTCAAATTTTCGGCAGGACATGCCTTAGAACATCTGGAATGAATTAGTATAATAATATATTTGATATTTGTGTTCTCAATTAGATCAGCTGCCAAATTAGACATATGGACATGTCCCCTTTCTGCAAGAAAGGAAAAATTTACAAAAGAAAATGTGACAAAAATGTAATATTTTTAAGGTATTTTAATAAAAAATAATTAAAAATTCGTCGTTATTCGTCGTCTTCATTGTGCTTAGTTGGCTACGCTGCAATTTCTTTCCAATATCATTCATAAGCAACTGGAATGAATTTGATCGTATTTTTTATATCAGCAATCTTCTTTTTATTTCTTGATCGCTTTGCTGAAAAAGCTCTCTCTGTGGGGAAGTTGCAAATTTGGTCTTGTATTGCGTAATCTAAATGTTTCTGTTATAAAATTCCATATACACCACTTCTTGAGCGGCAGAAATCTTCATGTGGTGGTATAGAGAGATCAAAAACGACTTTCTTCACGTCTTGGCACATTTTTTCCATAAGATTCATTGCTCAGGTTTTTTAAAATGACATGAGTGTTACTTTTTTAGCATAATTAGGGTAAGATTTATTTGCGATATAGTTAATTTGGTGTTACTTTTGATTTGAAATACAAAGCTGAAACTTTAACATCGTTTTTCTCAAACGTCAAATTTTGAGTTATCACCTGCTGTTTAGTATTAAGTGCCGACCACAGATTTTTATTTATATATACCCTATCTATTTCTAAGAAATTAGCCAAGTTCACGTCTGTAACCTAAGTGCACATTTTAAAATTATTTAATACCTAACATTTTTTATTTTCAACGCTAGGTGGATCCACTCACTGGTGCATAAAGTGTTTTATTTTTAACAATCATTTGAACTTTAGATAAATCATTTACAAGAAATAACCATTTCATTAATTTATGATCTTACATTTATTTAATAAAATTTTCATTTTAATTTATAAATAAAATCTAATTTGATGATTTATTTAATACTAGTTTTATTTAATAGTTAAATTTATTTATGTAATCTAAACCGTGTTGGATGTGGTTGTTCGGCCTTCGGCCTCACTCAGGGAAATCACAACCATATGTGTAGACTGTGGTTGAATGGCCTTCGGCTTCACTCAAGGGTATCGCAGCCATACGTGTTGACCGAGGTTGTTCAGCATTCGGTCTCACTCAAGGGTATGAGTTCTTAAATGTCTTTGTAAGTGTGCTTTCCGTGCACAAGTTTACTCACAAATATCACAATTAAATGGTTTTTCGCCGGTATGAGTTTTTAAATGTCTTTGTAAGTATGATTTTTGTGAACAAGTATACTCACAAATAACACAACTAAATGGTTTTACGCCGGTATGAGTTTTTAAATGTCTTTGTAAGCTTGATTTCCGTGCACAAGTATACTCACAAATATCACAACTAAATGGTTTTTCGCCGGTATGAGTTTTTAAATGGTTTTCTAAGGTTGATATCTGTGCAGAAGTATAATCACAAATATGACAACTAAACGGTTTTTCGCCTGTATGAGTTTTTAAATGTTTGCGTAAGGTTGATTTGTCTGCACAAGTATACTCACAAATATTACAACTAAATGGTTTTTCGCCGGTATGAGTTCTTAAATGACTTTGTAAGGTTGATTTCCGTGCACAAGTATACTCACAAATATTACAACTAAATGGTTTTTCGCCGGTATGAGTTCTTAAATGACTTTGTAAGTATGATTTGTGTGCACAAGTATACTCACAAATATCACAACTAAATGGTTTTTCGCCGGTATGAGTTCTTAAATGACTTTGTAAGGTTGATTTCCATGCACAAGTATACTCACAAATATCACAATTAAATGGTTTTTCGCCGGTATGACTTTTTAAATGACTTTGTAAGTGTGATTTCTGTGCAGCAGTATACTCACAAATATCACATCTAAATGGTTTCTCGCCGGTATGAGTTCTTAAATGGATTTCAAACTGTGATTTGTAGGCACATTTGAAGTTACAAACATTGCATATAAATGATTTCTCGTCCTTTTTTCTATGAGCTCTTAAATGACGTATTAAAGTTTGTTTAAGAGCAAGTTTATAACCACAAATTGCACACTCGAAAAAATTTGAACTGTTCAGCGTTGTTTGTGTAGTGTCGGTATCTTCTTTAATATCAATGGAATGATGCAAATCTTCTAAATTAAATTTCACATCTTCCACCTCTTCTCGTTTAATTTCGTAATTGCTAATTGAATTATTTGGAGTTTCCAAAAATATACCCGTGTTTTCTACAATTTGTGATTCTTCCGAAGGTAGCACTTGAGCTGCAAGTAAATCGGTAACTGGTTCCATTTGGAGGATGGAGCACTGTAACTGTACAGGTACAAAATCACTTTTCTTAATTAAAGTCGTTGATTATATTATTGATTATATGTTATCGATTCACTACACGACAAATCACTACAGACTAAATTATAAAATGGTGACATTGATTGCGTCAGAGACGATTGGGTATAAAAGTTTAGCGCCATCTAACAAACTAAACTAAATTTTGAACTAAACTAAAGTTTGACGTTATGCCAACTTGAAAAGGTGGGGAATTGACAAACACCTGGTAAAATGGCCGCCAACGTCGCTACTGTCGCAATTATTATTAAATTTATTTCAGGTTCATACCTTTTGAAATAATTTTAAAAATCCATTTGTGGTATTCATTTCAAACAGATGTCGCACCAAAATGTACATTAGTGACAAGGATAGCACCATTATAAATAACAAAACTTCAGCGATTTAATTATTCTACCTCATTTATCTGATATGTTGTATTGAATTTTGAAAAAAATGCCTGATTTTTTATATCTCTTAACAAATTCGAAGTGCAACCGCATCTACAACGCCATCACCATGACACACCGTGAATTATTTTTCGCAAAAACTGCCTAAAATGGTAATAATGATAAACGAAACTGTAGATTGATTATAACTGATATAAATAAACTTTTATCAATTTAATTTGATAATCTGTAAACTTCACGAGTATATTCGTGTTTCTAGATCTAGAGAGACATTTTGGTTTGGAATTTTTTTTTTAGGTTACAGTTTTTATTTTTATGACTATATTTTAGGCACAATTTTAATAATTCAACTCTAGAAACACAGATCATAGTTTTTTCTACAGGATCTTGATTTGCTAAATGTCATAATATGATATAGTTTTTCTTAGAATAGCGAAATTCGAAGGGTCTGTATAGCCTTCATTCCCACCCTTAAAAGGGGGTAAACCCATAGATGGTAAACCACTCTAGAACTTTTTAAAAATCGAAAACTTTTTAATTTTCTTAAAATGTACCTTTATTATCGTAAAAACACGTGGCAAAGTTTCGTGCACGAGAGAAATCTGTAAAGGCTCGAAATTTGAAGCATTCGCTGCATTGCAGATCAAAGGTATATTGAATTTATCTTTGTTTTTTTCAGTACTTAAAACTTTAAAACGCGATTTCTCGAAACAACAAATTTTAAGTTGGCCGGACCGATATCTTGAACAATTTTTGTTCGATTGGCTTGAAATTCTTACCGAATATTCAAAACTACTTTCTCTTCGACAACACCTAGGATTTTTTTTTATAATGCATAGTTCAATTGTTATTAACAATTTTCGAGCGATTTTAAACACGCCATTTTTGCAAAACTCAGTTTTAAAAAAAAATCCTACGTAGCTACTGTTGGAGCTAATATCGTACTAAATCTAAATTTATGTTCCTCATGATTTAATTTTCAAATATGCAGGAGTTATTGGTCCGGCCACGCAGCCTTAAAAAAAGATGCCTAGGGAAGAATACTGGGAAGCCGGCATTTTGTTTTGTACAGCTCTGAAAAAATTTACAAACACATTTCAATAAAGTACATTTCAATAATAAAGTAGTTCATAGACAACTCTCTTTCTATCAACACGTATAACATTAAGGTAAAAACTTTGTTATAAATAATTATGTTCTTAATTTTTATGTATAAACATTTGTACTTGTAATTGATTAAATTAATCCAATATACATCACAATTAAATAAAATGCAAGTTTTTCAATTGTCTGAACTACAACCCCAATAACACGATTAAGGGTAAACTAACCCCAATACGTGACAATATAACGGATATTATAAATACTTACATGAATAATGCATATTTGAATACGCAGTAAATGACGAGTTGTGGTACATGTTTAGATCATACCTTGTAACTCTTTATACCATGGTGATCCACGGTGTGTTATCTCTTAGGTAAAAATTGGGAACGTGTATTAGTTCCTCCTCCAGTGTATGTGGCGCTGTGTACAGTTTTTTTTAAGTGCGCGCGCTGAATATTTTAATTTTAGTTGTTAGTTTTATCTTGTTTTATGTAGTGGCCTACCTTGGCATAACTACTTGACAAATTTTTACATCTCACACGTGATTATTGTAGGTTATGTTAAGAAAACAAAAACTGATGATTTAGTTAATGTTGAATTAAATTTCGATATTATATAAATGTTGATGGATTTATAAAATAAAAATATAGAAAGAATGAATGAATTATATTTAAAAAAATAGAAATTGATTTTTAACTGTTTAATTTAAAATTAAACAGGTTTTTGTTGGTTGGTTGGTTTGTCGTTTCCAACCACCCTGTATATAAAGTAAATTAAGCAAAAACGCATAATTGTAAAGAAACATACTTAAAAAGTGCTAATAAAGCAAAAATGCCCTCATCGCACTTTTAGGTCAAATTAAATTTATACATGTAATTCATTGAACTGTAATTCATCATAATTGCACTTCCGTATATCGTAAATAGGTAAAATTTAAATCATTGTCATCAAAGGTCAATTAACTTTAATTTAAAATAATTATAGCATTAAAATGTGATAATTTAGAAATTAAGTTTTGTATAAATAGTGTATTTGAAACTTAATAAAACAGTATCATTTAAACTTACAATTTGAGTGTTACTCATAATCAACAAAGTAGCAAGACAGAGTGTTATGGACTTGAGTCTAATCCATAAACCTTTGTGAGACTGCAAAGGATAACATCTCTCATCTTCTAATTTCGACATTAACATTCATTGAAATATTATTGCTCGAAGTAAAATGTATCTATATTAAGGATCTAAAATATTAAAATTGCGGTAATGTAATTTATGTTTATGGCCCGATTGCAATATGCATCCTATTTAATTGATCTTCTGTACATAGAAATTACAAGTACATTGTTTTTAAGTTTTTCTTATGCATAACTTCTTTTATGCTTGAAAAACTTAAAAATAATACTTGTAATTTCAATGTACATATTTTAAATTTCATGGTAACATTCATAATAATTCAAATATACCAAAATTCGCGCTTAAATTTTTGTTCGTCCTTCATTCGTTGTGGCGCTGCAATAGGGCACCAAAATATGTCGAGAGTGTAATATACCTTGTGTATATTGTTGTTGACCAGCATTGTGGCGTTAAGCTTACACCGGCAGACTAGCGAGCGGGAAACCGTGGTTCTATACCTAGTCGCGCCGGATATACTGCTGTGATCTTCAAGCCCAATATAAATCTGTGGGCTATGGGGAAGGCAACGGGAAACCACCCCATTACATTTCTTTCCCTAGTTAAGTCATCTTGACTTCGGTCAAGTTGATAACCAACGTTCGCTGAGCGGATACGGTACTTTAAGAAGAAGAAAGATATTGTTGTTATCTGAAATAGTAACTGTTGATGATCTTTTAATAAAATACGACCTCTAGCTTTGAGTTGTCTTTATTAACTGACTTTACATGTCATTGCATTGCAATCACCGTGCGTATCTGGGCTGCGCACTTTGAACTTACAATTATATTACATGCCCTTTCAAAAAATTAAAATTTGCAATATTTCTTAAATATTAACAGCCGTATGCATAGTCGTACTTTAGTGGCTACTAGTTAGTAGCCACTAATAAAATGTAGGTTTCCATGGTTTTACCAAATAAATAATAGTAAACGTCAGAATTAGTAATTTACTAAAATGACAGTACTAACTTTTTAATTTAAAAAACCATGGAAACCTACATTTTATTAGTGGCTACTAACTAGTAGCCACTAAAGTACGACTATGCATACGGCTGTTAAATTTTAAACTAAACAACATTTGAAATCTTAACGTAATTTTGAATTTATCAAACTTTTAAATTTCAACAAAATTTAAATTTTTACGAAATTTTATTCTTACAAAGTTTTAATTAGTGACATAATCTTTTAAATAACCCGGCTTTGAAATTAATATTTTCGGCCGTTCTCTTGCTTCGTTAACATTTTCTTGTAGACCTGATGTTGAAGCACTTTGATTTTTATTTTTACTTAAATCACGTATAATCAGTTTCGGTTTAGGAACATGCTCTGCTTTCACTTTCACTTCCGGTTCGCGAAAACTTTGATTAAAATTATCGGTTTTATCACTTTGTCCTTCTAAAAGTTCTTTAACGTCACTGGTGCCGTTATTTTTATCTGTTTCACTTTGTTGTTGCCGCAATGCTCGTAAATGTATCAGATTACGTCTAAGTTTATTTCCGTCTTCGGTTATTATTTCGTATGAGTCAGGATTTTCACTTTTATTCAACACTGTTGCTGGTATCCAATTTCTTTTATCTTTTTGAACCCAAATTTCTTGATTATCTTCTAAATCCTGAAGTTCATGTGCTGATTTGTCATGATAATATTTTTGTTGACCTTGCTTCTTTTTGATTGTTTGCAATGTTTCGCTGCAATCATATTTTGGCATTAAGCTGGATTTTGTCATTAGCAAGTCGGATCTTAATTTTCGTCCTTGTAACAGTTCTGAAGGTGAAGGTTGTGATTCACTTTTAGGCGTCGTATTGTAACTTAAAATAACACTTGGTATGCTGTTATTTGACCTGTGGCTTTTATTATCAATCCTTTAACTATCTGTACTGCGCGTTCAATCATCCCGTTCGAACGCAGATAAGTTGGGCTCGATGTAGTGTGCTTTATGTCGTAGTATCTAGTAAATTCGCTAAAGCTGCTCGAATTGAAAGGTGGACCGTTATCTGAAATTATCTCTTGACTGATACCAAAGTATGCGAATGTTTCTTCTATTATTTTTATTGTTGTTTTCGAATCTTTTGATCTCACTTGTTTTACGATGATAAATTTAGAAAAATAGTCTATCATTACTAAATAATCTTTTCCGTTTATATAAGCAAAATCAATTCCGATCTTACACCAAGGTAATTCTGGAACCTCATGATTTGTAAGCGGTTGCTTTGTATTTGATTTCGAATACTTCTGACAAACTCTGCAACTTAATACAAATTCTTCGATGTCTCTAAACATTCCTGGCCAATATAGTAACGTTTTTGCTTTGTTTTGGCACGCTGTCACGCCTTGATGCGAACTGTGAATTTTTTTAGAACATTTTTAATTTCATTTTGTGGTATTACAACTCTAGTACCTCTACATAAAATTCTCTCTGCATAATGCAGTTCTTCTTTAATGTCCCAAAATTTCTTCGCGTTTGTTTTTATGGACTTTTTGTGTTCTGGCCATCCTAAGTTAATATAATTAATTACTTCTTTGATGACTCCGTCATTTTCTGTGGATTTTCTCAATTCTTTTACCCTTTCTTGCGTTGCACAAATTATTGCATTTACTGCAACTGTTTAACCTTCCAAGTAATCCGTGTTGATTTTTCTATTTATGTTCGGGTCACGTGATAATGTATCCGCGATGCATAAATTCTTACCTGGCACGTATTCCAACTTGTAATCGTACCTCATTAGTTTTAGGACCATTCTTTGAAGTCTTGGTGATAATGCCTCCATAGGTTTATTGACTATACTAACGAGAGATTTGTGATCTGTTTGTACCAAAATCTCTCGGCCGTAGGTGTAAAAATGGAATCTCGTTAAACCGTGCAATATTGCTAGCAGTTCTTTCTCAATTTGCGCGTACTTTTTCTGCGTTTCTGTTAGGGCTGATGAACTATACCCTACAGGTTCATTATCTTGAAATAATGCCGTACCTAACCCGTAGCTACTTGCGTCTACTGATAAACAAATTGGCTTTTTCGGGTCATAAAATTTCAGTACTGGTGCCTTACTTATAATTTCTTTCAAATGCTTGAAACATTTTTCTTCGGTTTCCCCCCATACAAATTCGTTTTTATCACTCAATAAAGCGCGTAACGTACCTACTTGTAAGCTGGGATAAATTTGGGATAAATTTTCTTAGAAAATTTACCATACCAAGGACTCTTTGTATTTCTTTTTTTTTTCGGGACTTTTTAATGCGTTTATTGCATCGACTTTTGTGTTTTCTATTGAAATGCCGTTTTCCGAAACTCTGTGTCCCAAAAATCTGACTTCTGATTTAGCTAATTGCATTTTGTTTTTGCTGAACTTTACATTGAATTTCTTCGCTCTTTTCAATGCTTCTATCAGTCTGCTGTTGTGTTCTTCTTTGGTTCTCCCAAAGATTAGAACGTCGTCTATGTATGGTATAACGCCGTCCAAGTTTTCAAAAACCCTGTTTATAAGTTTCTGATACACTTCCGGAGCGCTATTTATTCCATAAGGCATTGTTTTGTAACGATATCTGCTATACGGAGTGGCTATCGTACACAAATTTGAACTTTCTTCGTCAATTGGTACCTGTAGGAATGCCGTCGTTGCGTCTAATACTGTAAAGTAATTTGCACCGTCTAACTCCGCTAAGACGTTATCAACTGTAGGGATAGAATAATGCTCCCTCTTGATGTGACGATTTAGGGGTCGGGGATCCATGCATACCCCTATCGATCCGTTGGGTTTGGTAACTGTTACGATTGGATGTACCCAATCTGTCGGTTCATTTACAACCTCCAATACCTGATTTTCAACCATTTTGTCCAATTCTTCCTTTAATTTGTGTTTTAAAGACAATGGGGCCCTTCTGGCTGGTGAAATTGTTGGTGTTGCATTTTCGTTCAACGTTATACGGTAAGGTTTAATTGTAATACTCGACGCTTTTTTATCAAATGAGTATTTGATATGATCTCATTTGCTGACTTGTTAATAACATTAACTCGCGAGGTAGGTATTAAACCTAACGACGCTGAGTCATCTAGACCAAGAATGCATTCGCAATTTTTATCAGCTATAAAAAAGTAGAAATGTTTTTTATTTCCTTCGTACTCGCAATTAATTCTACATTTTCCTTTTATTTTTATGTCATGACCCGAGTATGACTTCAATTTTGTTCTTGTTTGCATCATTTCTGGTTTACTTGATAACGCATCGTAAATTTTCTCAGAAATAATGTTGACCTCGGACCCGGTGTCAATTTTAAAATTAATAGGTTTGCCACTTACATATAAAATTTCTTCCCAGGAAATCTTGTTTACTTTTCTTGTGCTTCTCGCCACTGCTAAAATGTCTTGCTGTTCGTCCTCTGATGAATCTTCGCGAATTTCCTTCACGCGTTTCTGGCTACCGCAGACGCTGGCGAAGTGGTCCTTTTTCCTGCACTTGAGACACGTTTTCCCCGTTGCCGCACACTTTTTTTCACCACTGTGATTGAAACCACACATTTTGCATTTCTGTTTGTTATTTACACTTTGTTTGTTTTGTTTACCACCAAATTTCGATTTGTCCCTATTTACGACACTGACCTCGCATGCACTAGATCCCGTAATTTCTATTACCTGTTTACGACTTTATTCACTTTACCGACAATGATCCAAAGCCTTTGTTAACTTCAAGTCTGAATCACGTAGTAAACGTTCTTGCACTGTCTTGTCATTAATGCCTAGCACTAACCTGTCTCGGATCAAATATTCAGTTTGGTCACCAAAGTTGCACTGCGCTGCGAGTTTTCTTAACTCGGTTACGTACTTATCAACTGGTTCATCCTTGATCTGGGATCTTGAGAAAACCCTAAAACGGTGAAACACCACATTCTTGCGAGGTTGACAATACTGATCGAATTTTTTAATTACGTCTTTGTAATTGTCAGCACTTTCACCCGCGCCGTATTAGAACGTTTCCAATATGTCAACTGCTTCGTCCCCCATAGCGTTCATAAGGATTGCAATTTTTTGTTTGTCGCTTTTTTGTGTTTTCTCGCTAGCTTCTAGATAAAAGTTAAACTTTTTCTTAAACTTTTCCCAGGCTACAGCTATATTTCCCTCGAATACCATTTCACATGGAACACGCGCACTCGTATCTTGCATCATTTTCCTTTGAAAATTTTACACTTATACTTTGGACGTTTCCACTCGCGTTATTGGTTGCGTTTTAACAACCGTCAAATAATAAATTATTTGTTGTTTTAACCGCTGCCACTATGTAATATACCTTATGTATATTGTTGTTATCTGAAATAGTAACTGTTGATGATCTTTTAATAAAATACGACCTCTAGCTTTGAGTTGTCGGGAAGAGTTACCTATTTATCACTAGCTTAAAAAAAAATTTCTTCAGCTACACACTAAAGAACAGGCTTATTTTAGCCTTTAGAAATAATATTTAGGGTGAATCTGATGAAAAAAACACAAAATTTCGACTTTTGAAAAGTACGGGGAATGTAACCTGATATGCCTCCGAACCGGGTCGATGCGACATCAGTCGCCCGTGCTTCGATGAAAATGCGTAAAATTTTTTCGCTCCGATTTCAATTTTTCTTTGAAATTCGGATAGATGGGGGTGTGATTAGTGGATATTGGTAATAAATAAAATCAAAAAAATGGAAAATAACCCGTGTATTGCCGAAAAAGTGAAAAAATTAAAAAAAATTTTCCTTCTAATTTTGGGGTAAATAATTGACTTGGCCAGAACTGCGAGCATCAAAAAACCTACCCTACGCCCCTCCGGGGCTCCGGGCGGTTTTTCGTGCTCCGAGCTGCTACGCAGCAGAGCTAAACATACGAGAGGCGCGACAGATCAAGAAAACCGGGATAAATGCAACCGGAATGTGAGAGACCCTCGAAATAGCATTAAAAAGTATAGTTGCGGTATGGGGCAGTAAACTATTACGTTTCACCCCCAAAAAATCGCTTAAAAACAAAAAATAATCGATGTTGCATGTACGACCGTCGACCTGCATCTGACGCTCCGAAATTTTCTAAGTGTAAGAGTATATCAGAGTCTGCACCGACCGTCAACAAAATGGGTGAGATTCCACCGCGCGTCAGTGAAACATGTAAAATTAACGATTTTCAAAATCGATTATTTCAAAATTTTGTTAATAAATTCACCCTTCATATTTTGAGAATTTGTTATATTAACTGTGTTCTTTAGTGTGTAGCAGAAGAAACTTTGTTTCGAGTGGTGAGAGTTAGGTAACTCATACCGAGTTGTCTTTATTAACTGACTTTACATGTCATTGCATTGCAATCACCGTGCGTATCTGGGCTGCGCACTTTGAACTTAACAATTATATTACAAGGTCGTCTTTAGTACTTTATTACATGAAGGCTTCTACAACTGGTCTACCTTAGTCCAAGTCTCATAAGTAACTGATGCGCGCTAATGCGCTTCGTGTTGACTCGGTTATCGACCACACGTTAACATAACATATTGCTGTGGTTTAAAATGACCCCCACACAACACAAATAGTTGTAAATCTCAATTAATTGTCATATTTAAGAAAATTAAGCTAATTTCAAAACTTTAGATTGAACAGATAAACACATCCAAATTAATTCATGATATTGTAGACCTAAAGAGATCTTTAAAGATAAGAATGCTATATCAAAACCTGCTAAATAGATTCATTTTGATGATGAACAAGTCAAAATCTTCTAATAAGATACATTAACTCAGAAATGATGAAATTTGTTACAATTTGTTATCTCAAAAACATAACCTTTACTTTTGAGAACTTTTAATTGATAAATCTCTGTAAATAACTTGTTATAAATATGAAAATCTGTTTATAACCAAAATTCTGTCATATCTAACTGTATGTGTTGATCATAAATTCATCTCCGAAATTTGTAAGAAGATAAATAAGGGTGAAAATCCATTGAAAGTTGATAAGTGAAATTTGATAAGAAAAATAGTCAATTGTACTACTTCAAATGGCTCCAAAATTGACTACTGTCATGGAAATCTTCTGGAAAGCAGCGAATAAGTAATTTTTCAATAATGGATCCGACTCTGAAAATTACATAAAATTCCATTAAAATAAAATCCGTAAAAGGAATAAATTTGACTTACAAGTTGTTAAAAATCAGCTCAAATTGGTATTTTGCGCAAGCAAAGTTAGTTGAATTTTGATATTTGAAGTGGACGGACGTGTGCAACGTGATCCGATAATTCAAACCTTGGTCGATAAGAAATCCAAGATGGCAAAAGTTAGTTGCATCAACTGAAAATTAAGAATGTGATTTTTCAACTCAAATCCCGAATATCTGAGAATTATTTAATTCGAAATTACTTACCAGCATACAATCTAATAAAATAACACCATTAGAAAGTCAAATTTGGATGATTACTGCTAAAACAACTCAATTCAAACAGGAGGAGATTGGAAGCGTCATATCAACTAGCAACAGCAACACCTGGTGTGGAAGTGTCTCATAGTGCGCGAGTGTAGATCAAGATTGTGTTTTTCTGCGCGGACTTATTAAAAAGTCAGGATTAAAGAATTCAAAGGTATTTTAAAATTATTATTTTTATTAACTTTATGCCTTCAGCATTTTACATACAGGATGCTGAGAAAAGACCTTAGCAGGTGAATTTTCGGCTACCCTACTTTATAAACATTTCATCAACAAAATATTTTTTTATTATTTGATTTTCTACGCTTCGCCAAGAGCAACAAGAAGCAGAGGATCGTCATTCTACGTTATTTTGATTTTTGATTATTGTAAACATTCTGGTAACAGATAAGGTATCTGTACAAATTTTGTTAAAATTGATTATTTGCGCTTTGCGATATTATTTTGAATATAAAATCATTTCTGAATGAATCCAATCTTTTTATTATCATTAAACTTTTACAGGTCAGTATTCTAAATTTTTAAGATCATTCAAAACAAAAGTGGATCGTTTTCATCTGGTCAAAGTAATTAAGCATTTCACTCAAGCTCAACCAACATTTTTCTATCACTTTAAAACAAATTTATTTTAACTCAATAAGCTACATCCCCTAATTTAATCTAATACCTGCAATACTCTGAGAAAGCCTTAGACTGAGCTATACAAGAGGGACAAGTTGGTGAACTCTCTAATTGTATTTTAGCACGCGAATTTCAATTATTACATCATTTTTATAATTTTCATTCATTTGAATGTGGCGCCCAAAATAAAACGACGTGATTAATTTATAATAGAAGGGAGATCATAGCAATATGTTACAGTTGGTCCTGCTAAAGATTGGTGGAAAACTCGAGAAGAACAAATTTGGTGCTGGAGCGAATTTGAGCGGCAATTCAAAGCGACGTTTTTCATCCGACAAAGTGTAGGGGATCAGTGGAAGCGATTAGTAGCTAGAGTGCAACAACCGCGTGAAAACGTCGAAGCGTACTTCCACCAAAAATATAAACTATGCTGTGATGTAAAGTTACATTTTAGTGACGCGAAAGAACAAATATTAACGGGATTAGAACGAAAAGATTTCATATCGGAGTTGATGGCAAATAAACATGAAAACGCGAACGACTTACTACACGATATATTAATATTACACCGCACGGTTACAATAAACGCGAGACAAAGCGAGTATCAAAGTGGAAGTTCGAATCAAAACTATTATCAGAGTGAAAATGCGAATTCAAAATGTTACAACTGCGCTGAAGTAGGGCATTATTCGAGGGAGTGCAGTAAACCGAGGAATAGCAATTTGTGTTTCTTGTGTAAGAAAGGCAATCATTTGAAACGAGATTGTCCGTTAAATAAGCGTAACACGGTCATGCAGGTTGACGACAGAATGGAAATTTCGGAAACCATTCACAAATTTTTGAGACGGGCGAAAATAAACGGTGTTAAGCTAGATGCGTTTATAGACAGCGGAAGTGCAGTTTGCACCATAATAACGAGTTGCGTGCGTAAAATTCCGGGAATAGAACTAAAGAGTACGTGCGAAAAACTCTTCGGGCAAACGCCGGTAATTGTCAACCATTTTATCGAAGCGAATATCGAAGTAGATACGGCACGGTTAGACGCCGTCAAGATGTTTGTGGTTCTAGACAATGTACAACAAACGGAAATAATAATTGGGCGATCGTTTACTGAAAATGAAGATATTTCATACGCAAAAATCGGGGATAGTTTAGCTTTTGGTGCAGACAGATTTTCCATTTGCAAACATGGAAATTCGCGAAATAACTGAACGCTTAAAATATGCAGTGTAAGTAAACAAAAATTAAAAGCGCTGAGTATTAATTTAGTGCGAGTAGTTGAGTGTAATGGAGACAGCTTTGACATTCCATAGCGCCAAGGACAAGGTCATTGATGCAGGTCAATGCGTGGGTAAAGTAAATCGTGAGACATGCATTAGTGATAACAAAAAAAAATGCAGTGTCAACAACCAGGATGCGTTCAACCGATTACACTGGATATGTTGAAGGTAGACGCAAAAATTTCGAGTGCGAATAAATTAAACTTATGCCAAGTTAATCTTAACGAATTAGGTTTAACAAATTTAATGACAGTAGACATTATTGATAATGGTGTTCCAGTGTGTGCAAAACCGTATTGTACTAACTTAAAACAGCGCGAAACAATCAAAGAATGCGGAATCGTGAGCGAAACGAATTCCTCGTACGCTACTCCTGTCCCTCTCGTGACAAAGAAAACAGGTGAACCGCGTTTAGTAGTAGATTTCCGGGCGTTAAATCGGAACACGGTAAAAATAAATTTTCCCATTTCAACCGTTGACAAACATTTAGAATGTGTGGACCAGATGGCGATGTCTTATCTCGACGATATTATCATTCCGGCGAACAGCTGGGTGGAAATTCTGAAGAAATTAAGGTTGAGGTTCGAAGCGTTGAAAGCAGCCAGGTTGACGCTGAAACTACGGAAGTGCGCGATTCGGGCGAAACCGTTAAGTGACTTGACGCGGAAAGAAATTCCATTCAAATGGGCGGAAAGTGAACAAAACGCGTTTGACGAGCTAAAGACAATGTTGACAACCGAGCCGGTTTTAAGGATGAGTCATGCAGACGCGTTGTCGCGAGCAGCAGTTAGTGAACCGTGTGCCACGATGGAAGAAATATATGCGCGATTTACGGTGATGCAAACTTTAAATGAGCATCAGTATATCCTAATGATTCAACGAAGCGACAAGGGGGTAGCAGAACGAATTGAGGCGTTAGGAAAACAAATAGAGGACCGCACCAAACACGAAAAAGCCATAAGTTCGGGTTATGAGCTTAAAGACGGAAAATTATACCGGGTGATACAAAGCGAAAATCGAATTCGGTCGCTATACGCAATTCCGCGATCCTTGCGTAAAAGCATCGTGATCAAATATCACGATCTAGTAGGTCATTTCAGTGTAGGGCGAACGTACGCGAAAATTAGAGAAATTTATTGGTTTCTACGGATGAGGCGCTACGTCAGACAACGGGTTCGAGTGCGACTAAAAAGTGCGTATGGCATGTGAAACGTCGGGTAGCTTAAATATTTGTTGTTTTACTAGGTTAAGTTGCATTTGCTGATTTATCTTGTTTTGTGTTTTACTAGGTTAAGTTGCATTTGCTGATTTATCTTGTTTTGTGTTTTACTAGGTTAAGTTGTATTTTCTGATTTATCTTGTTTTGTGTTTTACTAAGTTAAGTTGTATTTGCTGATTTATCTTGTTTTGTTGTTTTACTAGTTTGAGTTTATTTGAGTATGCATGGGTTACATCGGGAGCTGTAACTGTCAGGATGGACGAATGTTACAGATTTCTGTAAACGAGATAAGTGGCGCGCATGCGATGCCGACTGCGAGGCGTTGTTAGTAAGTCGAGCGTGAGACTCAAAAGCGAATGCGTCGAGACATAGCGATATCATAGTTTAAATATACAAGTAGTTGGACAAGTATATCTAGATTTGGGTTAGTAGAATCGCTTAGTTTTGGATTTGTCCGCTAAGAGAATTTTTAAGTTTAAGGTTTCTCCGGTAGACAGTACTGTATTTTTAAAGCAAGTTTGTTTCTTTGCTAAAAGGAATTTCATGAATGAGTTTTATAATTGTCTGTTAATGTATCCCATTACAAATGATGACAGTGGTTGTGTGATTAAAAGAAAGAGTGCATATATAAAACTTTGGCGGCATAGACGTCAAAAGAATTTCTCATTGCGATGTGATAACGCATTCCTTTGAAGGAAGCGATAATAATTCTAACGAAAGATAAAATATAGCACGTGAACTTTTGTTGAGCCAATAATTGAATCGCTAACTGCAGAAAGGCGACATGTCACATTTCTAGAAATGTTCAGGAAATAAAAAAAACCGTTTGATATCTTAAAAGTCCATCCTTTTTACTCAAATTTTCGGCAGGACATGCCTTAGAACATCTGGAATGAATGAGTATAATAATATATTTGATATTTGTGTTTTCAATTAGATCAGCTGCCAAATTAGACATATGGACATGTCCCCTTTCTGCAAGAAAGGAAAAATTTACAAAAGAAAATGTGACAAAAATGTATTATTTTTAAGGTATTTTAATAAAAAATAATTAAAAAACAGTTATTCGTCGTCTTCATTGTGCTTAGTTGGCTACGCTGAAATTTCTTTCCAATATCATTCATAAGCAACTGGAATGAATTTGATCGTATTTTTTATATCAGCAATCTTCTTTTTATTTCTTGATCGCTTTGCTGAAAAAGCTCTCTCTGTGGGGAAGTTGCAAATTTGGTCTTGTATTGCGTAATCTAAATGTTTCTGTTATAAGAGCAGGGGTGGGCTCGGTCCGGCTCGCGCGAGCCGGTTGTTAAAATGTTTGAAACTCGGCGAGCCGCTTGTTAAATTACCCCTAAAACCAAAAAATAAGCCAATTTCGATGCCATTCCTTTTATTACATCTTGGATGAACCAGAATCACAGGTTAGCAACAGAAACAAGGGTAAGAAAAGAGCACAATAATGATGTTTCTGCAAATGAACAAGGCATATTGACTCTACATTAATTAATTAATTATGCATATTGCTATGATTCAAATGGGCAATAAAGAGTTAATCATTAAAAATGCTCATACGCTGATACAAATCACATGAAAGTTCTTTTAAGGAGGAGAAAGTCTCTCGAGGTAACGAAATCATCACAACAAAAAATGCAAGTAAATCGTTTGAAAATAAACAAACAGGTAACAGAATAAAAAGATCCCAGATGAAACAAATTGTTTTTAAAAACATGTTCACAATTTAATAAATAAAATGTTAGATTTAAGAAATTGGTAATATAAAATAAACAATTGTTAGTTAAGGAGTGATTCATTAATGATAAAAAGGATATTTTACGTGGTTGTTAAATCGGTCCAGCTAAGTGTAACGGTAACAGTTCATCCGAGGCTTCGGGTAGAGCCTAACAGTAAGTCACCGGTGGAACAG
Organism: Podabrus alpinus; assembly: GCA_932274525.1. Classification (NCBI taxonomy): domain Eukaryota; kingdom Metazoa; phylum Arthropoda; class Insecta; order Coleoptera; family Cantharidae; genus Podabrus; species Podabrus alpinus. The sequence continues at coordinate 6,080,733 of OW026452.1, forward strand.
GAGTGTAAATCGGAAGACAACTAAAACAATCAGAAGTGCATTAATCAATTTAGAACAATTAAATAAATGATAATGATTATCAAAAAGGCGAATGGAACTTACCAATGGGAAAAATTGATTCAATTTAAGTACAAAATCAGGTTTGCAGAAACAGGATAATTTTTCGTATAACCAGGGTTACGATAAAATAAACGAGGAGTCTCCCACCAAAGTGTGATACGGGTAACACGTGAAATTTTGTGTTCCGTATAAATTAATAAATTGATAAATTTAATTCAATTTGTGGAGACCTAAAAAATAAAGAAAAAGAAAATAAATTGTGATTTTAACACGTGCGTGTCGAAAAAGATCATTAGTGAAAATAAAAGTAAATTTGGACTTACCTGTGAACAATATTAGAAACTACGGTTTATGGAGAACCTTTTCACGATTATCGTACAATTCGATGATCAATAATTGGATTTGGAATTGGAACTAAACATAAAAGTGGCGCGAATTTATGAATATTAAAATTAAGCGCTTCGCGAGTAAACAAAAGTTTGGGGTAGATTTAAGTTTATTGATGAACTTTGAATTTTTTTATTATTACATTTCATTATTATTTATGTTCAGAATTATCATAATAAAAAATTTGTTTACTAATTAATGTTTTCATCTGGCATTTTTGAATTCGGCGATACCATTAAGTTTATTCACAGGATAAGAGTAAAACAAGGTAAGACGTCGAGGAACTTGCTCCAGAGAAAGAAGTTTCATGTTTCATAAAAAGAACCAAATAGAGCTAGCACGGAAAATTTCAATTAATTTAATCAAAATAGAATAAATATAGCGGTAAACAACAATTTGAAAGACGCTGCATATTTATTGCAGCATAATAATTAAATTAAATAAAAGAATACCGCAATATACATAGTATAGTATGTTAAATTTGAAATTTATTAGTTTTTTGTGCAATAAATGTTTTGTTTAGTTATTTTGTGCAATAAATGTTTTGTTTTGTTATATATTGTGTTGTGTCCACTACAAGCTCCCTCATAAATGTGTACGGGATACACAATCGAAATAAGAGGGAGGATATGTCTAATTTATTGATAAAGTTTTGTTCAGTATGAATGTGAATTATAAATAAAATGTTACTAGATTTAAGTTTTGTTTGTGATTATAAAATTGGTACAGTATGAATGTGAGTTAAAAATAAAATGTTACTAGATTTAAGTTTTGTTGATGCTGCTAATAAAAGGAACCACGTAGGACAAAGCGGTATCGTGAGAAGAACAAACGAAAAACAGAAGCATGAAGATGCAAGGGTAACCAGGCCAATAGATAATAAAGGGTCGTAGGGCAGTTCAAAAATAGATGACCAGCAGATCGGTTGTGTTTAGGAGAGTTCCTAAATAAATAATACGCGAACCAGTCGTGTTTAGAACAGTTCAAAATTAGATGACCCGCAGATCGGTTGTGTTTAGGAGAGTTCCTAAATAAATAATACGCGAACCAGTCGTGTTTAGAAGAGTTCCAAATTAGATGAAGCGCAGATCAGTTGTGTTTAGAGAGCTCAGTAATTAGAGAATACTTGTACATTTGTGTTTAGAGGCAATTAATAAATAAATAATACGTGGACGGGCGTGTTTAGAAGAGTCTCTAGTCGAATAGAAAACGACATGGAAAATCGTTGTGTACAGAAATATTGTAATTGATGAACGATACGCAAACTGGATATATTCCAAGAAGTTGATTGGTGTAAGATAAAAGAAGAGTGAAGTGTGGTGCAGTATAAGAGTATAGGAGTGTTGGATAATTGGACCAATTTGAGATAGGAGAAGTGGATAACGGAACGTGTAGAGCTAGTACGTGGAGCGAATTGGGGTCAGAGTTGAGTACCGGAACGCGAAAAGCTAGTACGTGAAGAAGATAGATAAAAGAAGAAAGTGTAGTCAGTTCGTCAGTGCGATAGATAACGTGCGACGGAATAACGGTCGGTCGACAAAAAGAACACAAACAGGTAAAGCTTTACACTATCATTAACGAATAGGGATGTTAAGTAGTTTAGTTATATGTTGATTGAGGTAGAGATTTAATTGTTGTGTGTTATAAAAGAAGAATGTTTTTTAATAAATTATGTTTGATGTATCCTGTTTCTTATTTGATTGTGTATCACGTCTGAAGGATCTACAAAAATAAGCGACCTGAGAGCGGAAGAGGACACAAAAATTATTGTGACCCGTTTTTGAATGAAGAGAGAAATTTGATAAAAGCCCAGTACAAAGGCAACACAATTTGGAGAGGTTCGAATTGTTCCAAATTGTTTAAATTAGTTATTGTTCAAGTTCATTTGGTTATTATGTTTAATTTTAAGGCATGTAGGTTAAGACTGTGCAACCGTTTACCGGTAAATAAAGACGTAGGCTATAAACTGGCAAGAAAACAAGCATGAAAAAGAAGGATGTCCGAAAAGGAACAAAAACAAAACAAAAATTCAATTGGTATCCAGGGATAATAAGAAGATGCTATAGTAGTTATGATTTAGAGAGCGTCCCGGACGGACGGTTTGACAGTGACAAATGATCAAACATCCAGAGTAGATGTGTCGTGTCGCGCTTTGAATATCAGTTAATGTTGATAAAGCTTTGAAAATAGACGTGTCCTGTCGCGAATTAAACAAGTGTTACGATTAATAGTAATTATTAATTGCGAAAATACGGGCCATCGGCTATCAAGGATTGAAGGTGAATTGATCACCAAAATAAATTAATTCAGAATTAATTTGAGAGAGGTTACTACATATCATACAAAGGTATCGTTACGGGTGTGTCTTCCAAGGAGACAGCACATAAAGAGCAGCATTTGGACTGGAATTGTGACAGGCCACGAGCCTACCAAGAAAAGACGACCAAATTGGACCAGGCGATTACCAGTAAAGAGTGTTGTGCAACGATAGCCACGTCTTATCAAGAAAGATAACAAGGTTAGCATAGTTCGATTTATAATTTTAAGTTTGCATTTGATTTGTTTGAGGAGTTGTGTTGATTGTTATTTGTTCCATTTTTTATTTATGTGTTATTGTTTAATAAATATGTTAGCTGAACCCAAATTGTGTTTCTTTTGTGCTGATGCTTATTGAGTTGCTGACGTGAAATACGGAAGATAAAACAAAACAACCTGAGATTAAGAGCTTTGCTAAGGTAGGTGCAGAAAGTTTGTTTGTTCTTCGTCACCCAGAGCTATTAGGGGGACAAAGGACACAACAATATATTGTTGTGATATTTATGATACAAACCCTGCTTTTGGCTTCTACCGCCTTCAAACTCACAACTTCTCTTACCTCGACCAGCTCTAGAGCATGAGACTCTTTTATTATGATAATTATAAAATGTTGAACTGCGATGGATCGTCTTTGCAAATCTGACGCAGACCTTAAGTTAGTTGCTTTAATAAAACTGCAACTCGATATACGAATATTAATAATTCGTTGGTTTACCCCGATTTTTGCTTAAAATAAATTCCTAGTACTACCTTGTAAACGCAGCCCTTTTTATTGAAATTAAATAAAAGAAACAATATCTCATAGGTAATTGTATTGGTTATAATTACAATACCAAGTGAATAGTTGCTGTGGTTATTGAATAGATGTAAATTTGAAAATATTAAATTACAAAATACATAAAAATTTTTGTTACAAAAATATTGTCCACGATTATCCAAATAGTTAATTTTTGAAACTTTTAAAAATGTTTTAATTAAATTTAAGTAAGAGTCCAATCAACAATACCACGCTCATATGGTGTTCAATCGCATATCCAAAACAATCAGGTACGTAAAAATCAATTCCAATATTTGATAGAGTAATGTTGAAATTTATTAAATTTAACCAAAATTTATTTCCATGTAACCTCAAAAGTTCATCCAACGATATGAAATTATCAAGCATAACCAGGCCGTGCTCGATATAATGAAAAGCAGTAAAAATTTTCCAATTGCTGTACAAATGGCTCTCAAAACCAGCATAAAACCAATATCGATCGAAATCCAATAATTTTTCAATCAACGTGAAAGATCGCACACAAATTCTGCCAACCATAAAAATTCTATCTTCTGCCAACTGCTAATTTCAAAAATCACTAAAATATTCTTAACTTTTCGACGTTACTTCAGCACAATACGAATTCAACTGAGGATGATTAAATTGTTCCAAGTCCTTTTATAGACTTCGTGCGTGGACCGGAAATGGTTGTATCCAAATTGAAAAAATTCAAAATTTGTTGACGGAAATCTTAGTGATCCGGACTTGGTAGACATTCGGTAAATATTCTTTTGATTTTTCACGTACACTGCACTCATAATTTTAACCAAAACACTAATTTTCAAAATAATTTTCAGATATCGAACCGTTATCATAAAACATCATAGCAAATATCGACCTTATAATATTTTGACAAAAATTAGCGCAAAACCACAGCAAAAGCAATATTACACAACATAACAACAATGTAAAAAGGTAAATTCAAATTTACATCATTAAAAACTTAAAATTTAGTGAAAAATAACCAAAGTAAACATTTCAGGTCAATGACCCCGAATTACAGATGAGGTCCTTAATTAACCATGAGATTTGTTTTCCACAGATACCATTGATCTGGATTAATAAAGGGAAACTAAGCTACCTAATGTTCACAGGGATGTACCAGGAAAATACTAAATTCTTGCTCCATTACGAACAAACATGAATCCGACATTTGCTACCGAGAATGGGTCAGACTTACAAAAATTTAAATTTTCAGTTCAATATATTATATATTTTATACTGTATAAAAATAAATGAAGACAATGTACTCATTTACCATTTTTTTTTGCTTCGAAATATTAGCGAGCCGGTTGTTCAAAATTTGGCAGCCCACCCTGTATAAGAGTATTGATAAATTCCATGTACACCACTTCTTGAGTGGCAGAAATCTTCATGTGGTGGTATAGAGAGATCAAAAACGACTTTCTTCACGTCTTGGCACATTTTTTCCATAAGATTCATTGCTCAGGTTTTTTAAAATGACATAAGTGTTACTTTTTTAGCATAATTAGGGTAAGGTTTATTTGCGATATAGTTTATTTGGTGTTACTTTTGATTTGAAATACAAAGCTGAAACTTTAACATCGTTTTTCTCAAACGTCAAATTTTGAGTTATCACCTGCTATTTAGTATTAAGTGCTGACCACAGATGTTTATTTATATATACCCTATCTATTTCTAAGAAATTAGCCAAGTTCACGTCTGTAACCTAAGTGCACATTTTAAAATTATTTAATACCTAACATTTTTTATTTTCAACGCTAGGTGGATCCACTCACTGGTGCATAATGTATTTTATTTTTAAGAATCATATGAACTTTAGTTAAATCATTTACAAGAAATAACCATTTCATTAAATTATTATCTTACATTTATTTAATAAAATTTTCATTTTAATTTATAAATAAAATCTAATTTGATGATTTATTTAATACTAGTTTTATTTAATAGTTAAATTTATTTATGTAATCTAAACCGTGTCGGATGTGGTTGTTCGGCCTCACTCAGGGAAATCACAACCATATGTGTAGACTGTGGTTGAATGGCCTTCGGCTTCACTCAAGGGTATCGCAGCCATACGTGTTGACCGTGGATGTTCAGCATTCGGTCTCACTCAAGGGTATGAGTTCTTAAATGTCTTTGTAAGTGTGCTTTCCGTGCACAAGTATACTCACAAATATCACAACTAAATGGTTTTTTGTCGGTATGAGTTTTTAAATGTCTTTGCAAGCTTGATTTCCGTGCACAAGTATACTCACAAATATCACAACTAAATGGTTTTTCGCCGGTATGAGTTTTTAAATGATTTTCTAAAGTTGATATCTGTGCAAAAGTATACTCACAAATATGACAACTAAACGGTTTTTCGCCTGTATGAGTTTTTAAATGTTGGCGTAAGGTTGATTTGTCTGCACAAGTATACTCACAAATATTACAACTAAATGGTTTTTCGCCAGTATGAGTTCTTAAATGACTTTGTAAGGTTGATTTCCGTGCACAAGTATACTCACAAATATTACATCTAAATGGTTTTTCGCCGGTATGAGTTCTTAAATGACTTTGTAAGGTTGATTTCTGTGCACAAGTATACTCACAAATATCACAACTAAACGGTTTTTCGCCGGTATGAGTTTTTAAATGATATTGTAAGGCTGATTTATGTGCACAAGTATACTCACAAATATTACAACTGAATGGTTTTTCGCCGGTATGAGTTTTTAAATGACTTTGTAAGTTTGATTTATATGCACAAGTATACTCACAAATATCACATCTAAATGGTTTCTCGCCGCTATGAGTTCTTAAATGGATTTCAAACTGTGATTTGTAGGCACATTTGAAGTTACAAACATTGCATATAAATGATTTCTCGTCCTTTTTTTTATGAGCTCTTAAATGAGGTATTAAAGTTTGCTTAAGAGCAAGTTTATAACCACAAATTGCACACTCGAAAAAATTTGAACTGTTCAGCGTTGATTGTGTAGTGTCGGTATCTTCTTTAATATCAATGGAATGATGCAAATCTTCTAAATTAAATTTCACATCTTCCACCTCTTCTCGTTTAATTTCGTAATTGCTAATTGAATTATTTGGAGTTTCCAAAAATATACCCGTGTTTTCTACAATTTGTGATTCTTCCGAAGGTAGCACTTGAGCTGCAAGTAAATCGGTAACTGGTTCCATTTGGAGGATGGAGCACTGTAACTGTACAGGTACAAAATCACTTTTCTTAATTAAAGTCGTTGATTATAATATTGATTATATGTTATCGATTTAAAACACTACTGCTATAGTAGACAAAACACTACAGACAAAATTATAAAATGGTGACATTGAATGCCTCAGAAACGATTGGGTGTAAAAGTTTAGCGCCATCTAACCAAACTAGATTTTGAACTAAACTAAAGTTGACGTAACGCCAACTTGAATTAAAAGGGGGTAAACCACTCTAGAACTTTTTAAAAATCGAAAATTTTTTTATTTTCTTAAAATGTACCTTTATTATCGTAAAAACACGTGGCAAAGTTTCGCGCACGAGAGAAATCTGTAAAGGCTCGAAATTTGAAGCATTCGCTGCATTGCAGATTAAAGGTATATTAAATTTATCTTTGTTTTTTTCAGTACTTAAAACTTTAAAACGCGATTTCTCGAAACAACAAATTTTAAGTTGGCCGGACCGATATCTTGAACAATTTTTGTTCGATTGGCTTGAAATTCTTACCGAATATTCAAAACTACTTTCTCTTCGACAACACCTAGGATTTTTTTTTATAATGCATAGTTCAATTGTTATTAACAATTTTCGAGCGATTTTTTTCGATTTTTCGAACTTTTTTTTTCAAAAACACGCCATTTTTGCAAAACTCAGTTTTAAAAAAAATCCTACGTACTGTTGGAGCTAATATCGTACTAAATCTAAATTTGTGTTCCTCATGATTTAATTTTCAAATATGCAGGAGTTATTGGTCCGGCCACGCAGCCTTAAAAAAAAAGATGCCTAGGGAAGAATACTGGGAAGCCGGCATTTTGTTTTGTTTCACCCAACGGATTTGTCCATTTCACTTTGAATTTTCGTTTCATTGGAAACTTGTGGAAACTAAGGTCATAATTCTTTCTAGCACTAGAATTACATTCGTGAACACAACAAAACGCTCTGGATTTTGATTTACCTGTATTCATTTTGTCGTTTGCCTAATAACAAAATAATTTCGGATGAATTTTCAAACACAAGCACTTAGAAGCAATATGTAACGTTAATACCGGCTATAAACATGCACTAGATGCATATGTAAACTTATGACAATGCCCGTTTTAGCGAGTTAACATTTCTGCCGCCAGACGTCGCTTCACTTAGCTGTAATCGCGAATATGTATTTCTAATAATAAAGTAGTTCATAGACAACTCTCTTTCTATCAACACGTATAACATTAGGGTAAGAACTTTGTTATAAATAATTATGTTCTTAATTTTTATGTATAAACATTTGTATACTTGTAATTGATTAAATTAATCCAATATACATCACAATTAAATAGAATGCAAGTTTTTCAATTGTCTGAGCTACAACCCCAATAACACGATTAAGGGTAAACTAACCCCAATACGTGACAATATAACGGATTTTATAAATACTTACATGAATAATGCATATTTGAATGCGCAGTAAATGACGAGTTTTGGTTCTTGTTTAGATCATACCTTGTAATGGTCGATTTATACTAAAAAGTAACGTAGCGGAACGGAATGTAGAAAAGATGGCTTATGCACTTACATAAAAGCGTTTATGGTTGCCTACTACATTACATTACGTTCCGTTGAAACGCTTTTATGGAAGTGCATAAGCCTATCTTTTCTACATTCCGTTCCGCTACGTTACTTTTTTAGTATAAATCGACCATAACTCTTTATACCATGGTGATCCTGTGATCTGTCGAATGCTTGTGTGCGCTAAATGCATGCGCGTAGAACATATACATTAGACATTACATTATGTGACATGTCCGCTTCTTTCTAAAGAAACTAATACAAGATTATAAATTCAAAAAAAAATACAAATTATCTGGGAATTTATTAAGATGTTTGACAAAAATAGAAAATTTTAAATTTCTCCGCAAGATATGTTTCTGAAATACGCCGCAGGAGGGCGCCTTCGGGGTGACAATATAAAATGGCTTCAGTCACCATATTGAGCTGTTAATAGTTTGTGCGGTCAGCAGCTTTGTTAAATTAATGATAAGACATAATCAAGAATTAACTTAACAAGGGTCATTTTGTACCAATCCATAAACACTCTTACCAAATTATCAAAAATATGACTCAAGTGTCGCCATTCGTGAAAGATTTGCAAATTATGGAGAACGAGGGTCAATTTTTGGAAACTCCAAATAATTCGACGGTAAGCAGTTACGAAATTAAACAAGAAGAGTTCGAAGATGTGAAATTTAATTTAGAAGATTTGCATCATTCCATCGACATCAAAGAAGAAGATGAAACTAAAGAAATAACACCGAGTCATAACAATCGTCGTTTAAAAATTCCTTCCGGAGCGAAACCATTTTGTTGTGAAATTTGTGAATATAAATGTTCAAAACGTTCACATTTAAAACCGCATTTAAGAATTCATACCGGCGAGAAACAGCAGGGCTAGGAATGAGTAACTTTTATTACTAAAAGTTACTTTTTTTACAAAATGGCCGTAAAAGTAACTTTTTTTCAAAAACGGTTACTTTTTGTTACTTTTTTTTAAATAATCAGCTTTCATTAATCGTAAATAGACTTCGCGGCTTTTCAAAACATGTGATATTCTGCAAATTTATAAATAAACTTTAACGTTTGCTTTGCATAACGGAACTAACACCGCGAAATTCTTAGTAGGGTATTCCCCGTATGATGTAATATTTGTACATATTATGGTTTTTCTTACAAGATTACTACTTTTATGCAGGCCTTCCCCTAGTTATTATTTTTATAAGTTATTGCAATATTTTAATTATGTCTCAGTCTGTTTTTAATTATACTACCGTAACGGTAAAAAGACCTAACGTTGTATGGAGAATAATATACTATTATCATGGGAAAAGTATCGTTCAATTCACAGTGGTTGGTCATGAAAGATAAAAATGGTCATCGAATATCGTCATGGGGAAAGCAAGTGGACGAGTTTAATATGTGTTGCATCATTTGCAATAAAAATTTTCAAGTAACCAAAGGTATGCAAAGTATCGATCAACATGTACATACAAAGAAGCATTTGGACAATATACGAAACTGAAGTTAGATCCCCTACAATTGAAATTAGTTGGAGTACCTAAAGATGTTGAAAATAGAAATGGCAGCAAAGATGATTGCGATAGAATGACAATTCAAATTGGTTTAAATTCAGTGCGAGAGAAGATAACGAAAGCAAAAATGTTGTGGTGTATAAAAAATGTTATATCCGACATGTCTGCAAATACTTAGTTGCTCAAATATTGGTTCGTTGTTTGACGCGATGTTTGAATGTGAAGTTTCAAAACAATTTTCATTAAGTGCTAAAAAAGCAAGTTACATTATCACCGCTGCATTGGTACCTTACTTTCGTAATAAAATGTTAAGCGATTTAGGAAATTCGCCTTATTCCATATTGTATGATGAAACCACCAATGTAGAATCCGAAAAAGAACTGGAAGTGATGGTACGATTTTGGTCTAATAACTATGATAAGGTTATTACTAGTCATTTAGAAACTTTTTTTATTGGAAGTGCAAAAGCTACCGATCTTGTTCATTATATTAAATTAGCTATTAAAAATGCAAACTTATCGCTTGATAAGTTGTTGACACTAGGTAGCGATGGTCCAAACGTCAACAAAAAAGTATTTAGGGTACTTAATAGCGAATTAAATCAATCTTTGATTGATTGCGGAACATGTAATTTTTGCACACTGTTCACAATTCTTTTAAGCATGGTTTAGATGCTTTTGGCAGTGACGTGTCAAATCTTTTGCTAGCAATTTTTTATTTTTTTGATGGTTGGCCACTTCGAAAACACGATTTTCAAGATTTTCAAGATAAAAACAAACTTCCACGTCCTAACTTTTTAAAGTATGTGCCAAGCAGGTGGCTTTCTATTGAACCCTGCATCTCCAGAGTTTTAGAACAATGGAACGCTATATGTGAGTATTTTCTAGACTACATTCCCAAAAAACAATCCCAATTGCAAAAGGCCAATCATTATAAGCAAATAGTATCTGTATTAAAACAAAATGACTTTAAAGCTCAGTGTACTTTTCTACAACACAGTGCTTCGTTATTTATCAAATTTTCATTACTTTTTCAAAAGAATGAGCCAATGCTTCATGTAGTGTATGATGAGCTAAAGTCTCTTTCCTTGTCAATACTTTCAAGAATTTTAACAAAGGAAGCTATTTCAAAATATAATTCAAATAAGATCGAAGTGGAGGAATTATTTAACATAGAAAATTTAGTAGCTCACAATAATATTTCGTGTGGAGAGGCTACTAAAACAATAATTCTTTCTATACAGAACGAAAGAGAACGTTTGGAATTTTTGAACAATGTGCGAAAGCATTATATTGCCGCTATGCAACATTTTTTTAAATCTTCTGCTTTTAAACCCAATTGCATTTTAAAATATTTTCGTGTCTTTAATCCCGTTAATATTAAGAATGATGATAGCCTTTCTGATGTCATGAAAATTGCTAAGAAATTGTCTAAATTTATTAATGCAGAACAATTAATTGACGAATTTAAAATGTTACAATTATTACTAGAAACAATCGATACTTCTAATAATAATGTAACCAGAATTGATACATTTTGGAGCAAAAATATTTTCAATATTCAGAACTCCAATAACTCTAAAAAATATGGTGAAATTTCAAGACTTGGCCAAATTTGTTTTTCGTTTTCACATAGTAGGTAATGCAGATGTGGAAAGAAATTTTTCAAGGTCAGGGCATTTGTTAACTTATAGTTGCGAACTTATACTTATATACTTATAAGTTGCGAACTTATAGTTCAGCAACTCTCCTCTTACTTTTAGTGCAGCACTATCTTGCTGTCCAATGCCAAAGACAAGGAGTTTGCCTTCCGGTTCTTCCTTATCAGCATCGAGGAAGATGCACCACTCCTTTAGTTTTGCCCAGGTATTTTGGGCAACCAGGCGCCTCATGACAGCCTCAGTGGGCTCCTGTTTACCAGGAACCCAAAGAGTTGCCTTCGTGAGCCTTGGCAGGTTGTCCACCTGGACTAGTACGTCTAGCTTGGCTTTTTCCCACAAAGGTGGGAATTTTTCCACTGTTTTTTGCAACCACTCAAGGGAGCTCTGGTCACTGCAGGTGATCCGAAGGATCTCCCCAGAGTGGCGAAAGCCACCAAAAGTTGGTGCTGATTTGGCCTCATTTGCTGTTTCTAGGATTAGCACATCCAGGGCAGCAGTTAGGCTGTTCTCAATTTTCTCCACCTGGGCCACTGAAAGTTTGCCCAGGGGGTTCGAGTGGTCTATCACCGCTACTCGGAGGTGATTTCCAGCCGCCTCTTTGTAGGAGACAGAATCCACCCGACTGGAGATATTAGGCCGATGGTGAGATGGTCTCCCCCTCTTCTCCTGGTTAGAGGGAGAGGGTTGAGACCCCCGAGACCTCGGCCTTTTCTTGACGTCCCTTCCCGAAGTCGGCCACGCCCCTGATTTGGGTTGACCTTCCTTGCGGTAGGGGACTACTTTTCTTTTATTCGCACTGTCCCGGGCAGGCTGCATAAGCCTGGCCTGCTCATGAACAGTGCCTTTATTGCCGCTAGGCCTTTGTTTTGAGGTAAGGGCGTTAGCCTCCATCGCTCTACGGGCTTTTTGTCACCGTTTGGCTTGCGCGCCAGTGATCTTTCTCTTTTTAAAGGAGGATTGATCACCAGCTGTCAGCAGTGTGCCCTTGTCAGACGCTCCTACTTTTATGGTTGGGGCATCATGTATGGATGCACCCGATGATTTGAGCGGGGTGTCTTGGATAGACGCCCCCGCTTGTGTATTTGCTGATAAATCAGCTATTGGTTCTTTATTTGTGTTTACATTTTCCATGTGGAGTAAATTTTATTTTCATCTCTCAAGGTCCCCACCCTCACCGGAGCCTCATCATTTTGGGACGCTGTAAACAACGCCAGGGCTACCCGAGAGATATAGCCCCCAGGGAGTTGAGGTGTTTGCACACTCTATCCTCCCCCAAGAACCCCCCAAGAACTCGTCCTGCTGATCCTCTGACGGAAAAGCACAGCCGATTGATCTAGGTGGACTAGTCTAGACCTCCCGTTTTAGCAGAAATCCGGGCCAAAGTGGAGTGTTGCCAGACCTGTGGGAATAACAGCCACCCTCAGGCTGACTCAGCCACCAGGAACCCCTCATCCTGCATTACGGGTCACCGCGCACAGCACAAACACGCAGGTACCTGTATTTGTCAGATTTCTCCACGACGACCATCATCCCGGTTCATTGACAGCCACGCCAGGCACAAAGGTTTTTAAGCCCCGGCCAGACCCGAGTGTCAAAACAGACCGAACACGAGGGGGCTTTAAGTCCCTGGTTCGTATCCTAACAGGTACACGCCCGCCGCTTCCTCAAAACACGCAAGCCCCTCACCACGTCAAGGTTCAGGTACATTCGAGGGGGTATGGGCAGGCCAAGTTCGATTATGCGAGCAAAGGGATGACGTGACGGCGCCGGTGACAACGGCCCAACTGACAAGGAGTATTCAAAATTAAAAATCCTTCGGTAGAAAGTTCAAAAAAGGAATAAGATACATAATTAAACCAGAATATTTGAGGATTTTTAAGAATTAATACCGAAAATTTAGTAAAAACTATCACCCGTGGCCGGGATAGGTTGTCGGCCTAATTTTCGCGTGGCTTGAAGAACTACGGACACGCCCCTAACATGTAATTTTGCAAAATTTTGGGTAAATCACGGCCTTTTTGGCAATGTTTTGATGCGAATGTATAACTTTTGTCGTCGCGGAGGTGATCATAAAAAAAATCCGAAAAAAGTGTGAAAATAACAAAGATGCTGCGAGTTGCAATAGTACGGGTCGCTGATGCAACACCGGTCGATGTGTCGCATCGTTCGGCCGGTCCCTTAAAAATGGGGTGAAATTTTTTCGCTCCGATTTGAAATATTTTTTGAAATTCGGGTAGGTGGGGGTGTGATTAGTAGATATTAGTAATAAATATTCGCAAAAAAATGGAAAATAACCCGTGTATTGCCGAAAAAGTGAAAAAATTAAATTTTTAAGTTTGGGGTAAAAAACATAATAAACGTTGGCTTGGCCAGAACTGTGAGCAACAAAAAACCTACCCTACGCCCCTTCGGGGCTCCGGGCGGTTTTTCATGCTCAGAGCCGCTACGCGGCAGGGCGAAACATACGAGAAGGCGCCACCGATCAAGACCACCGAGTTTAACCCCCAAAAAAGCGCGTAAAAACAAAAAATAATCGATGTTACATGTAAGAGTGACGAGCTGCATCTGCCGATCCGCAAACGGCTAAGTCTAAGACTAGTTCAAGTTGCGCGGACCGTCAACAAAATGAGTGAGATTCCGGTGAGATTCCACCCGCGCGTCAGTGATACATGGTAAAATGAACGATTTTCAAAGTCGATTTTCTCTATCAAATATTGGTTTATCCTGCTATAGGAATGTTATCAGTGTCTTTTAAATACATTAAACTATCCGAAAGTCACTAAAAAATATTGAAATTCGATGTTGGATAAAAGTCACCCTTCCCGAAGTGACCTGTAAGGACTTGTTTAACACTTTCACTGCTACCTCATAATTCATTTCGTACGCCCTACGCTAAATAGTTGTTTTTACTTTTATATATAGTTCCTTAAACTATATGCTCATGCTGTTACATTTACTTAAAAGCAACGCTAACATAATCCTCATGTCGTTTAAAATATAACATCGATTGACGGGCAAGTCCGTCACGCGCCATACGCTAAAAAATGCGATGACGGACATATCCGTCATCAGCATTGAAAGTGTTAAGAGAAGGAAGACTGTGTCCGGAGGACATTCCACCAAGGGTTGCCGACTAATACTTTCTAAATTATTGTAAAGTCAATGAGCTCGTTTAATAAATTGTTAACTACATCTTTTAGTGTAATTATTTCAACGATAAGCTTTTAAAATTTTACTTATAAATTAAAATACTCGTCCAAGGAATATTTTTTATTGTGTAAAATATATTTTACACGCCCTTTCGATCTAAATCACGTTCATTTGGTTCTATATCACGCCCTTTCAGACCTACGCCACGCCCTTTGGGCCCATAGGTAAAAGACCATTGCTTAGAACGAATGGGCGTGGCTGAGAACGAAAGGGCGTAGTTTAGAATGAGGGGGTGTGATTTAGAACGACGGGCTTGGTTTAAGTCAGAAAGGGTATGGTTTATTTCTAGAAAGGCATGGATTAGGTCTAAAATTTAAAAACCGATTAATGCAGTAAATTACGGATCACGTATTATAGATAAAAATATGCCATCAGCACCACCACCTTTTAAAAACTAAAAAGTATAATTCTATAATTTTGAGCTATGTAATATTGAAATTTTAAAATTTAAATTTACCGCGTCTTTGGGGTTTAGAATATTTTAGGCGCCTTGTGTATTTCATTTAAAATTATATTTATTAGCGACACCTATATTCTAAAAGAGAGCTTTCGGTAACAGTAAAAGGGACGCAAGAAGTCAAGCGATTTAAAAACAATTGTTTACGTAAGCAGGAAACGCGCGTTAGCGGGCAATTAACCAAGGACGAGTTATTATCGGCCACTACTTGTCTAATCAAGCTGGCTCAAGGTGAAATCTTTAAAATAGAACTGCAGGGTTTGCTTAAAAGAAAGCAAGTCAATGCAAGTAGCAATTTGTTAAATTTAAATCCTTTTCTGGATTCTAACGGCATCATTCGCGTAGGGGGTAGGTTGAAGAATTCAACTTTTGATTTTAATAAAAAAACACCCAATTATTTTACACGCGAAGCATAAATTAACTTCTTTAATGGTTAAACAGGAGTACGAAAGATTAATGCATGCCGGGCCTCAAGCGGTTTTATCTTCTTTGCGCGATCGTATTTGGATAATTGCTGGCAGAAATTTAATAAGAAAAATTACGCAGACTTGCGTAAAATGCTTTAGGGCAAGACCTAAAGCGGTCAAATGTTTAATGGGAGATTTGCCATTAGTTAGGGTTACCGAGTCAAGGCCGTTCTTAAACTCAGGCGTTGATTTCGCAGGTCCATTCCTTTTGAAGGATCGAAATGGACGAAAATATAACTTGATGAAGGCATACGTTTTGGTTTTTGTTTGCTTAGCAACAAAGGCTATTCATTTAGAAGTGGTCAGCGACTTAACGACCGACGCTTTCCTAGCTGCCTTTCACAGGTTCATCTCTCGACGCGGGCATTGTTTAAACATTTATTCGTATAATGCTACAAATTTTGTAGGTGCACAAGTACGGATTGAACGTTTACAACGTGAAGTTAGTAAAAACGTTGATTTTGAAAATATTCAATGGCATTTTATACCCCCAAGAGCTCCTCATTTTGGAGAAATATGGGAAGCGGGAGTAAAAAGCTTTAAAACGCATTTAAAGCGAGTGTTAGGCGACGCGAAATTAAATTTCGAAGAGTTCGCGACTATTTTAACTCAGATCGAAGCGTGTCTAAATTCCCGACCTCTTTACCCAATGAGCAATGATCCTAACGACCTGTCTCCTTTGACTCCTGCTCACTTTTTGATTGGTCAGCCGCTGACGGCAATAGTAGAGCCGCAATTGTGCTCAACAAGGATCAGCCCAAGGAAGAGAATCGACCTGCTCCAACAAATGAAGCAACACTTCTGGACGAGGTGGTCGAAGGAATATGTATCCGAATTGCAAACTCGGATAAAATGGAAAAGGGACAACCCGACTCTATTGAAGTTGGATTCCATCGTCATCGTAAAGGAGGATGGAACACCTCTTTTAAAATGGACTCTCGGCCGGGTGGAAAAACTGCATCTTGGCAAGGACGGTGTGTGTAGAGTGGTTAGTTTAAAAACAAAGACTGGAACAATACGACGTCCGGTTGTTAAAATATGTGTTACCAGTGCCGGACTGATTGTAAATATTTAGTGTAATTTTTATGAAACATTTTTGATTTGTTTGTTACTGGTGTTATTTTGAATTGAATTTATTTTGTCTATTGTATTTATGTCATGTAATGTTATTTGTATTCTTGTGAATTTTTTGCTATTGATTATGCATGTGTTAAATATGTTTTGTTTCGAAAGGGTGCTTTCAAGGCGGGCGGTATGTTCGCGGACGCTATTGCTTATTTTGTATTTTTGTAATTTATAATTTGCCGCCTTCAATGAAGAAGGAATCTGTATCCCAAGAAGGTGGTGGGAGTGGAAGACGGTTTTGCGCACCAACAACGTATTAGAAGCCATTACGATCTGACTCGTTGTTGAAGTAGGTCGTTTTCAATGATAGTTATTAGTTTTTTGTAATCCATTGCAATAAAGAATTGTTCGTATCAGAATAGAACGTGTTATGTTTTATTTTGGTTGGTCCTTCGAGGAAGAATAACAAAGCCCTGTTCGCAACATCGGCCCTCAGAAGTAATCAATGCTCATGCAAACTTGTACTTCTTGATTTGATTTCCCTCAATTATTCTGCAACAAAAAAACTAGTTAGAATAATGTCAGTAGTAGTTCTGAATTAATTTATAACATTCAATTCAATTATCAAAATTATAAGCATTAGTTGTTTTTAGGAAAGGACGAAATTAATTATATTTAAAAATTTGGCAACTATAAATAAACTAACTTGAAACCCGCGATTACACAAAAACTAATAGTAAAATTCTAAGTATTACGTGGTTGTTCTCATGCAGGAATGAAAATTAATTCTTATTCAAAAATTTTGTAGCTTTGCAAATGCACTAATAAGGAACCTGACAACAAAAATATTATCTTAAAAATTATAACTTATAAGTAAGGATCTTGGAAAAATCTAAGTAATCAAAGGTAATCTGTATATTTTTAGGGTAAATAGAATGTATTGCGTTTTCCACTTATATTGTGATGGAGCAAACACTACAAATATATCTTATTATACACATCTGGAAAGAGAATATAATTTTCTACAAATTGGTTCTCTTTAAATTTTGACCTAAATCACTCAATAATTGAGTTATAAGCGATAAACAGGAAAATGGTACCTTTAAGGGTGCAGCGCCCCTATGGGGAATGGTGGATTTTCATAGGTTGTTTTTTTTTTTTTTTTTTTTCTGCAGGGAAGGGGGAAACCTTCATAGGCACCACCCCATCAGGGATGGTAGTGTCAGATTCTAACTGACTAAAACCCCCTCCCCGACGACAGCGGGCTTTACCTTCTCGGCATTACTTCCGCTGTCGTCTGCGATCTTCCATGCTGCATCGATGATGCAGGCTCCCGATGACCTCCCGGTTTAGCACGAAAGTTTGTGTCCGGGAGGTCAGGCACTATCACTTGATTCTACTTTTCCAATTGAACCGGGCACACCGCTCGCCGCGATCCAACACGTCTCACCGGGTCACCTAGTGGTCCGCAATCGTCAGTATAGGTGAAAGTCCACTCGTCATTAACTTAATAGGCGGAAATTCCGGCGAAAAAGTCAAGGCCGAGCCGACCGTCATCCATACCGGAGACTCCGAGCCCCCAAGCGACCCTGCAAATCATATTAAATCACAGAGCGCGATGCGACCGGGTCATCTTGAAAAACTTGTGGTCGCTGGCAAAGTGCCAGTCCACTCGTCTTTATATTTGACGGCACTATTTTCGCGATCGTCCCCCTCTGGATTAGCACGAGAGTTTGTGTCCACAGAGGGTCTACGCGCTATCGTCGTACCGACACTAACCTACCCCGTCGAACGACCGTCACTACTCGACCCGACCCGACCCGCCGATCAATGACGATATTCTTCGGGAATTCTCTTGGGAACTTCTCGCGCATCTTCTCGCGGGAACTTCTCAAGGGAACTTAAAAAGGATGTCATTGACTTAACTGTAGGGCGAGGACGCGAGCTGCGGCTTGCTCAGCTCGTCCGTCCCCCTCCTTGGTCTTCATCACTTGACTGATGAAGACCGCTACAGCCAGCCATTCGTCTTCGCCGGACAGCATGAAAGCAATCATGTTGTCCGGGCTTAGTGTGTCGCCCATCCGGAGCGAAATCATCACTCTCTCCCTCTCCCATCTTAGGCATCCGTAAAACAATTAACTAAAGGGATGACATTCTCAAACTTTCATGTTTATACTAATTATTTCTAAGTGAAATCGTATTTTGACTGGGCTAAATAATGTGGTTCTCATTTTGATGTTTATTCTTCCCAACTCCACAATGGGTTCCAACGTGTTAAAATATTACCATGGCAACATTGAAACCAAATCCGAAAATTTCAATGTTTGCGCCACAGAGTACCTAAATTTTAGCATCCGTTTTAACTGGGAAAAACATGAATACTCACATTCACTCCACATACATAATTTGGCTAGGTGTCTCAACAAATTCGCCAATTGTCATCTGTCACATGACTTTACGCTCGCAGCGCAAGTGACTTTTTTTTGCAATTTTGTGTTATCCTGATAATACAATTTGTTTTCGTTAAAGTAATTTTTTTAAATTTTAACTTTAATATATTTCTTAAATTTCAATGTAACGTCTCGTCAGCATTTTTCAAAGTACAAATTTATGCGATCAAAACATCACATTTAAATTCGCTACGTTAAAATATTTTCGTCTACGATGCAAATCATATAGATTTGGTAGTGTTTGTTATACGTCGTTAAAATCACGGGTCTTTTAAAAGAAGTCATGCGTTGACGAAACGTAACTTTTAGAAGAAGTTTCTATAATAGAACAGGCGGTGAATGCACGTGCAGTTTCAGGCAAAATTATTTGGTCTTATCTCGAATTAGCAAATAAATTTATAAGACTTGCGAAATATTTCCATTTCAAAAGCAACAAAAACTCCTAACTTTACGACGGTCTGGTAGATAAAGTCTTCAAAACTGGAGCAAAAAATGAACTCTTGAACACATGTGAGGTTGAAATTTCAAGCAAAGTTCTGCAAATCTCGAGTGTTGGAAGGGACACCTTGACGTCAACTTAGATCAATGTTGGTTAAGCGCGTATGTTCTGTCTTTATTGCTACTGTCTTTTCAAAAAGCGGGGACCAATTAACATATCATATTGCACCGAGAGGAGAAGTTTGTAAGACTCCCGAATGTATTTGAGTTGATGCATTTTTGTGGGAGAAAATTTACGTCAAGAGCAGCTGAAAGCTCTCTTCGTCAGCCGATCGGTACTCTTTTGAAGCGGAATTTATACATCACCAGCAATTAATTTAAATTTTCGAGCTAAGTGCGATTAAATTAAAAGTTTGTGAAAATTTTACGCAAGTCCGAAATTATTTAAATTATTTTCGTTATTTAAATATAGCGCTGAAGTTATTTAAATTATTTTCGTTATTTAAATATACCGCTAATATTATTTGGGACTGTTTTGAATTGTTTAAATTAACATGGACCGCAGTAATAATTCTTGTGCGTTCATTTAAGACGCAGCCATGTAATTCAGGTACGTTACGAGTTACCAGAACTTAATTATTTCTGTTCGAGTAGAAATAATTTCGTATGACAGTTTTGTCGAGTTATTTAATAGTTTTTAAGTGCGTTAACTTGACTAGATTAAATTATTTATCGTGTAGTCGAGAATTGTTTTCAATAAATACAGTGCCACAATTAGTTTGAATTGTAAAGCGTGAATGTTACTTCAAAATCCACTTGTTCGAGTTTTCGTTCTTCATTTATCGGGTAATGGGAAAAATATAATCCCAGCATATCGGCGAAAATTATCTCGCACCTGTAACCTTATTAAAAGGGAAATTCATGGAAGCAAACGAACCCACCTCGTAAGAAGTATCTACTTTTATCGTATTGTTAAAACCTCTACTCTTGGAGGAAACAAATGTATCGAAGTTTTTCAACATACTCATGCTGAGACAATTTCTATGGAAGCCGAATCTGGGATAGACGCCTCCAGCTGATTGTTACGTAAGCATTACTTTAATATTAAGAATTATTGTATTTTATGGTCCAATTGACCATAAAATAGCCCTCCGCCCTCCGCTTCTCCGTGAAACAAGTCGAATTCGCCCCATTGTATTCTTTGTTAAGTATTTTAGTGTGTCTATGTTAATGCCGTCTTGCCGATCAGTGACGTCAAGTTTGATAGTCATGTTTGTTTGTGGCTAATAACGTAAAGATTAGTACTTGTGTTTCATTTCAAATTATTACGCCCACGTATGTGGAATTGTGCATTAAATATTTGTGGTTCAATAGCCAACAACTACTCATTTTTTTGATATCTGTTCCATTTTCGTGAACAGCTGTTTAATATTTAAGTATTCATATTTTGGTGAAATAATCATCAACTTGTATTTTTTTAAAGAATTCACGGGTCAATATTATTGCAAACCAGCAACGGTTTTTTGTAAATTTGATGTGCCATTGTTGTATTTTGTCAATAAGTCCTTGTAATTATTCCATTTTTCATTATATCTATGTTATTTGTTTATTTATGTGTTTTATTATCGCTGCATGTGTGTTATATTTAGATATTGTTGCCGAGGTAAAATCTGTCCGTTGTAAAGGTAAAGCCGTCCAGCGAGATTTTACCAGTGTAAGAATTGACGCGACGTATCGACAAGTTGACGTAGACCAGCTTGGAAGGGTGATATTGCTTCCCCCTTTGAATAAATCTCGGTTTAGTTTACGTGGCGCCCATTCAAATAATCCGTGTGTAAATTTACCCCCCCTTTTAGTAACAACATCAGAAATCACGATTGTGGACCGCCCAATCGTTGATGCGAGACAACCAAATCACGACTTTTGTCACATGCCCTTTTTCTCGTCAAATCCACCCACCCCTTCGCGGCTAGAGCTAGTCAACATCTTAATTTTGTTCAAAAGGTGTATTGTTTGTGATTTGTAAGGTAACACATCTTACTCTAAAACAAGTACTTATCTACTTAATTACTCATTAATTTTATAATTAACTGAACAAGTTATCTATTACCGACTTTAAAACAACAATGAAAAATATTTGAACGGAGTTACAGCACTTTGTATATCAAAAATATTTATTTTTAAAAATGCTATCTCTATCAGAAATCTTTGATTGCGTTTACTTTACTGGGAAAAGATAATGGTAAGCAAATTAGATGGCGGATTGGTCAGTTTTGCCATTTAAAACCATTCTTAAATTGCAAGTGCTCCGGATTTAGCTCAAATTTTGCAAACGTAATTTTTCTAACACGTTGAAACCAATTATCGAAAGGGCGAGAAGAAAATAAGGACCATCCCCACGATACATCAGGTCTTCCATTAATGATTAATTTCTTGTTTAATAAGTGCCCTAAAACTTTTTGCACAAACATTGGAAAATGAAAAGCATTTTTATTAAAATTAGAATTAAAACTAGCAGTTACCTTGGGAAGATGATACAGGTAATTTCTGAAAACATTTTCAAGTTGGTTTTCGCTCATCGATTTTCAACGTTGAATTTGCCATCACTGAAACAAGAAATAAAATTATACACTGTTCGTTGATTTATAAACGTTACAAAAAAGGATAAATTATACAAATTAAGACATCCGCTCTGAATTATAAATCGAGCATGAGGCGACTTACCATCGAAAGAAATTTTCTATGCAAATTGTTTGATCCTTTCTAAGAAATTCGCAATAGATCATTTTGAGTCACCTGACTTTGAAAGGGCGCGGCCATTTTGTCGGGAGGGCATACCTGTCGGGACGTCACCTCGAAATGATAAATTGTGATTTAAGGTTATGATTATGAGGTGTAAACTTCAAAATCATAACCTTAAAATAAAAATCAATTACGAAATTTGACAGGGCGCGGCCATTTTGTCTGGAGGGCATACCTGTCGTGACGTCACCTCGAAATGATCTATTAATCACCACAAGACGATCGTGATTATAAAATAAACCATTTATGACAACAAATCAAAACTATAATTTTAAAACCAAGTGTAAAGTTTATTATTTTGAGGTTAAAACTTACACGTCAAAATGTTATTGGCGTTCGAGTGGAAGCGCCAGCGCCAGAATTTGTACTAATTATTTGACAACACGAGGTGTCAGTAACAAATACAAGATGTTGACAAAAAGTTTCAAGACAAAATCTTGCGTTTCAACAATTTTCAACAGCTGCGACACCAATAAATGACCTCTCCTATCACAATCAAAATGCAAGAATTTTGCAACAGAAACCAGGAACATACATACCCCATCAAATGCAAGTAACCCCTGCAATATATTACAATCAAAACCACCAGCAAGCAGGACCGTACCTGCAAGAGACTGTGCCCGGAAACCATTACTTGCTCCAGCAGCAGCAAACAAATCAAACTTATAATTTTCCAGCAACCTTGCAGATGCGAGGAAGACAACCGGTTGACGCAGTGCAAACATTACAAACTCAACTACAAACTCAAGAGCCAGGATGGAACACCGTAGTCTATCGCAAAAGACATCGACAAAATGAGAGCCCAGAAGTAGCCAGAAATACGCGCAAACAAACCAAACTTAATGAAGGATGGCTTAGTAAACCCATGGCGACTTCCAATGCCTTCGAAATTCTACAGGAAAAAGAAAAAGACAAAAATGATGAGAACGTTCAGGTGGATGAGGTTGAAAAGGTACGAAAACCACCACCAATATTTATGGAAGGTGTCGAAGTAATCCAACCCCTAATAGACCTACTTAAAGAGTGCGCTCCGGACGGTCACACCATTAAATGCCTATACAATAATCAAGTAAAAGTTCAACCAAATACTCCACAAAATTACACAGACATAATAAAGGCTCTTACTGTAAAGAAAGCAGAATTCCACACCTACCAACTTAAAGAAGATCGCACCTTCCGTGTAGTACTGCGAAATTTACACCCAACTGTAGACCAAAAAATTCTTAAAGAGGAAATCGAATCTAAAGGTCACGAAGTGAAAAATATCTCATGCATAAGAGAAAGAGTTACAAAAAGGTTGCTCCCCTTGTTCACCATTGAATTAAAAACTAAACCGAACAATAAAGAAATATTTGACATCAAAAATCTATTGAATGTGATAGTCAGCGTAGAACCTCAACGCCCGAAACGTGAAGTCCCCCAATGCAGTCGTTGCCAACGTTTTGGTCACACACACAAATACTGCCAGCTTAGACCAAGATGCGTCAAGTGTATTGATGATCATGCAACTGCAGATTGCCCGCGCAAAGCCAGAGATGACGGAGTCCAGTGTACGAACTGTGAACAGAAACACCCAGCCAACTACAGGGGCTGCTTGGTATACAAAGATATCCAAGCAAAAGCATTTCCGACACTACGTAGAAAACAAAATAGCAACCCTCAAAGCAGGCCGGTAAACAATCAACCGATACCAGATATAAGCTCATTTCCACCCCTCCCCATCAACAGAAACCAAATCCAACAAGGGTCCTCCTATGCTCATATGACTGCAAATGATATCCCAAATCACCAACCCCAATCAAACCTACAGCAAAATCAAAATCAAATGCCACCGATAATGTTGCAACAACAACAAAACAACCTCGAACAAATGCTAACAAAAATGATGGAGAAGATGGATAAAATGCTAGACCTCCTGATGACCATGATTGGAAAAATGTAATGGGAAGCAATGACAAATCCAAATTAACTACACTAAAAATTTCCCTATGGAACGCCAATGGCCTAGTGAACCATGGTCTGGAAGTCAAAACATTTTTAACAAACCACAACTTAGACATTATGCTAATTTCGGAAACCCACATGACCAATAAAAGTTTTATAAAAATACCTCACTTTACAATCTATCACACTCAACATCCTGATGGCACAGCGAGAGGCGGTACCGCTATAATCATTAAAAATAACATAAAACATCACGAAATTTCAAAGTCAAGCCTCAGAAATCTACAAGCTACGACGGTTGTGGTAGATGACTGGAATGGACCCCTCACGCTGTCGGCAGTATACTGTCCACCGAACATTACCATCAAAAAAGAGCAATTCGAGCTATATTTCAAATCACTTGGCCATCGCTTTATAACTGGAGGCGACTATAATGCGAAGCACAACCATTGGGGCTCAAGGCTTATAACACCTAGAGGCAGGCAATTGTACCAATCCCTACAAACTTGTGGCCTACAGCCGCTAACATCAGGCGAACCCACTTACTGGCCCTCTGATCCAAATAAAATCCCGGATGTACTCGATTTTTTCGTCACCAGAGGAATATCTCACAATTACCTAAAAACTGAAACATGCCTGGACCTATCATCTGACCATACTCCCATCCTAGTCACCCTCGATTCTTGTGTCCTTAAAGTTAAAAAACCACCAACATTATTCAACAGATACACAAACTGGGAAAAATTCAAAAATAGCCTCTCTTGCAATATAAACCTCAACATCTCATTAAAAACGGCGCAAGAAATAGATGAAGCTGTAGAAAACCTAACGACATCAATCCAACAAGCCTCATGGAACGCTACCCCACCTGCGCCATCCATCGATAAACCAGGATATGTGCCCGCACACTTAAAAAAGAAAATAGAAGAAAAGAGAAGGCTAAGAAAACGCTGGCAATTAACTCACTCCCCAAACGACAAAACAAAACGACTACAAAAATGAGGGAATCAAAAATTTTCTTGAAAACCTCTCAACTACTGAAGCAACCGACTATTCTTTGTGGAAAGTCACCCGTGCCACAAAAAAAACACAAAAAACCGAACAACCAATTAGAAAAACCAATGGAAAGTGGGCTCGAAATAATGAGGAGAAGGCCAAAACTTTTGCTGAACACCTAGTAAGAGTGTTCCAACCTCCACCAAGAGAGATCACCCTTGAAGAAGAACACCAAATACAACAGCTTCTTGCAGCTCCACATCAAATGGACCTACCTATAAAGAAACTCAAACTGCATCAAATCAAAAACGCCATCATAAACCAAACAAAACCAAAAAAGGCTCCCGGATATGATCTGATAACGGGTAGGATTCTCCAAAACCTACCAGAAAATGGCTTCAAACTACTCAGAAACATATTTAATGCAATCCTTAGACATGGCCATTTCCCATCCCAGTGGAAGGTGGCACAGGTAATCTTAATTCAGAAACCGGGAAAGGATGCAACCGAAACGTCTTCCTACAGACCTATAAGTCTGCTACCAGTCATTTCCAAAACATTCGAAAGATTATTCCTGGAACGATTGAAACCTGTCCTTGAAGAAAACAACCTAATCCCAGACCACCAATTTGGCTTCCGACAAGGACATGGAACGGTGGAGCAGGTCCATCGAGTTACAAAAAAGATTAGAACTGACCTGGAAAACAATTGAAGTTTATTTATTATATAGAATAAAAAACGGATTAGCATTGCCAATCTAAAACTTAATCCTGCATATTGGCAGGACATTCATGTTGTCATAATAAAAATAAAATAATTTATCAAAATTAATATTGCTGGTTCAAGTAGGTTTCTGTATGAATTTTCTCCGGGTTTCAAACCGTGTATCGTATTTACTATTGTAACTAACAATTAATCTGCCTGGTTTTTGTGTAGTTTGTGGTTCTAATAATGTTTCTTTTTTAGGTTTCCATATCGGGATTGCGTGGGCATTTTTCCATCGTGACTTGTTTGTTAAGTATAAGTTTTTCATGTATTGGTTTGGTGTCTTTTTTCTCTTTTCATTTAATCACTTTTATCGATTTTTAGGTTACACCCAAACCTTTTTCCTTGTCGGGTTGTTAATTTATATGATTAGATCTTCGTTTTCAGTTATGTTGATGGTCTTGTTCTCGAGGAACTTACACATCAGGTCGGGTGGTGTTTCTTCGTACAGCTCGTCCAGTTGTGCAGGGAGATGGATGCCATGATAGGCCGCCAGCTCCAACTGTTCTTGCATGTACAAATCGCACTCCCGTATCCGATGTGTAGGTTCATCGAGAATATCGCACGCCGGACATAGTCCGTCCACCGATTTCCCCAATCTCTTGAGGTGTCGGCCGAACTCGCCATGTCCGGTTAGCATCTGCGTCATCTGGAAGGAATTGTTCATTATTTTATTACTTACCTTGGGGATGAATTGGTAGGTAATTCTACCTACCAGTCCATCGTCCCATCTTTGTTGCCATTTTTTTTGGATTATGTCCTCCATTTTTCTTTTGATATCCACTCTGTATTTGTAATCTTTCGGGTCTATTCTTACCCCCATAAAGGTGGTTACTTTCTTGTTTCTGGCTTCACGCCATGACAGTAATCGTAAGAGTTCTAAGTCGATTGGGTGGATACCTGCCAAAACACCCGCGGCTATGGTCGACACAGTCCTATAACATTTTGCTATCACGCGACAGCAAAATCCATAGCACGATATCAGCCGGGCCAACGTGTGCTTATCCCCTATTCTATGTATCCAGATCTCGCTTCCGTAAGCCAAGATGGGGACTACCGCCCCCTGGTAGATCCTTCGCATAGAGTTCGAGGTGTCCAGGTTCCAACCGCTTTTTGCCATTCGATGCAGCGCATGGACTAGTTTACTGGCTTTGCCGCAAACGTAGTTTACATGCGGTTGCATCGATAGGTTTTCGTCAATAAGGACCCCAAGGTACTTATATTCCCTTACCACCTTTATTTTCTTTCCGTTAAGTCTGACATCTAAATCATAATTATGAACACGCTTCGGATACAAGCACATGATCTTCGTCTTCGTTTCCGAGAGAGCGAGTTTCATGTCCTTGCACCATCCGCTTAATTCGTTGACGCACGTTTGAAGTTTTTCTTGCAGTTGGATTCGGGAATCCGCCGTGACGACGGTCGCGATGTCATCCGCGTACGCGAAGGTATGAGTACCCTCCTGTTTGTCTTTCTTTAGATAATGATCCAGAAGTGAGTTCCACAGGATCGGGCCGAGGACCGAGCCCTGTGGACATCCCTTCGTGGATCTTTTCCCTACCTTTGAGACCCCGGAGGTGAGAGTCACCTCCCGGGCTGAAAGGTAGCTTTTGATCATGACCTTTAACCTGTGAGGGAGCCCTTTTTCGCTCAGCGAGCGGAACAGGGCTGGCCACCACATGTTATCAAAAGCTCCGGAGATGTCGTAGAAGATTACCGCGAGAAAACCCTTGGCTTTCTTCCGCTTCATCTCCGTAGTATCTATTTTTTCGTAGAATGCCTTAAGGGCGGTTGTGGTACTCATACCTTCCACGAAGCCATATTGGCACCGATCGTGGTAAGGGGTATTACTTTCTAGAATTCTTCTTTTCATTATTTTTTCCAATATTTTGCCGAACACCGGCAAGAGGGTGATCGGCCTATAGTTCTTGATGTTGCTTGTTTCCCCATCTGGGTTCTTGAGTAGGATCTTGAGGACCCCCCTCTGCCACAGCTTGGGGAAATAAGCAACTTTAATGCACGCGTTGTAAATACCCATTAACACGTTTTTGATGACAACATAGAGTTTTTTAAGAAAAGATCCCTGAATGTTGTCAAAACCCGGTGCCTTTCTGGCTTGCGTCGTCCTGATTAGGTCATCCAGCTCGTCGCTTTCGACCTCCCTAACCTGCGCCATGTCCGGCACGCCCCTCAGATTTTCGAAATCCGACCGCATGGTTTGGTGATCCACCGTTGCATCGGAGTTTCGATCGTCGTCGGGGAGTAGACCGTTCATGAGGTAGGTTAGGGTCTTTTCCGGCGTTTCCGTTATCCTCCCGTCCCCGTCACTGAAGGTGGTGAGGATGTTTTTCCCCTTATATTTTCTTGCAGCTAATTTGTAAGTAACCCCCCAGGGATTAGGTACAAGGTCGTCCTCGACGAACTTTTGCCAACTGGCCTGTTTGGCCTTTTTCAATGTTTCCAGGAATTTGTCCTTAGATTCCATCATTGCAATGTACAGCCCGTTCTGTTCGTTCTCAATGCGGTTCCTATACAAAGCCGTCTTCCGCGAGAGATACTTCTTTCGCGCTCTTTCAAGATTGTCGGTCCACCAGTCAGGACGGCCAACGTAGATCTTCTTCATTTGGGCTTTCCTATTTATTAGATCCTGGATCCTTCCGTGCAAATCGGAGACCATGTCCTCGATTTCGTTTTCGGTGGTTAGATTGTCCGACCTGGGGCCGTTTTCCTCTACCCACCGAGTTAACTCTGTCTCGATGGTTTCCGCTTGGATGGTATCCGGGTTTCTATTCCTACTAATCCTGATGGGATTATTAGGTGCACCTATTTCAAATGTGATGGCTTTATGATCAGTGATAATGAATGACATGTTCCGCAATGTCCCATGAGTGGGTTGCATTGACGGTGTCGCAAGTGCCCAACGTTAGATCTATGTTGCTCTTCCTGCCGAGGGAGTCCTCGAACGAAGGCGGTTTGTTAGGTCGATTGAACACGAAGAGCTCGTGCTGCACAATGAATTCCTCCAGTGCCTGTGCCCTGGAGTTGGAATCTACGGTGTCATACCACACCCTTGATCGACAATTAAAGTCTCCGCAAATATAGGTCTTCCCCTTTCCGCAAACACCCAGTGCTTTCCGGAGGTCTTCGAGTGGAATTTGTATATCCTCTGAGGGAGGAAAATACGTGCCTATGAAATAGTAGGTCACTTTGTTACTGAAGGTAATTGACACGACCGTTACAAACTTGCTGGAAACTTGCGGGAGGAAGGAGAACGTGAATTCATTTCCTACCGCATCGTTAACCATGATGCAAGTTCGGAAGTGGTCGCCGAAGATTGCTGCCGTCCGTGTGTTCGGAGAGAAGGGAAGACGAAACCCTCCTGCTGCCGCGGGGTAGCAGTAGGGTTCCGAAAGAATGGCCAAGAGAATTTCTTCCTGGGCAACAAAGCGTTGCGCGTCGGCCGTGGCGGCCTCCGAGTTCCTCAGGTTTACCTGCAAGACTTTGAAGGGCTTACTCATTGACGATGTCTGTAAGCGTTAGTACTGAATGGGCATAATCCATAAGTCTTGCTTTGTAGACCTTACACACGTTGGATCCTGTAGTGTGCCTGGCATCGCTATGTTTAGCTCTGACGCAGTTAATGCACACATGTTTTGCCCGATCATTCTGTACACCACAGGCACGTGAGGCGTGTTCTGTGGAGGAGCAGAATGCACATGCATCACTCCCTTTACAATATTTTGCTGTATGTCCGAAGCGCTGACACTTATAGCAGCGCGTGATCGTAATGTGGTCATGGATGCGGTAGCTCTTCCAGGAAGCACGAAACTTCCCGTCTTTGATAGCCGCCTCCCTGACCAGGGGGTGAACCTCCAGGATCCACTTATTGTGGGTCTTACCCTTGGAATGCACCGGGTTGATGCTCCTGAGCCAGGAGCTCCCGGCCGCTGTTGTTGCTTCGGGGTAGTTCGCGGTAAACTCCTCGACCACCCTTTCTTTGGTCAATGATTTGTCGACCATCTGTATGGAGATTGAGGGCCAGGTAGCTGAGGGCTCCCGGGCCACCAATTTCTTCTCTTTCAGCAACGAATTGCCGATCAAGTTTTTGAGCGACGGTTGAGAAGACTCAACCATCACTCCGTTGTTCTTTATGGTGTATACTCTATCAGGTTTGATTTTAAGATCTGTTAATTTTATGCTGGTCAATTGTACTTTGGTTTCGTCCGCCGATTTATTAGTGTTCCCTTCGTCAGGGTACACTATGACCTTGAATTTTCTGGTGGGCATGCTACGGGGGCCGCCAGCGGCGATTTTCTTAGCAGCCTCCAGGTAATCCCTGGGGGGGTTTTGCTTGTCTGTTTCTGGTGTAGACTTGCTTTCGATGACCTGAAGGGTCGGTGCTGCCGGGGGGGTGGTCTTGCTGATGGCTTTGACCACCTCCTCTATGATTTCTTTTGTTTGAGGAGGGGAGGCTGAAGGCGCTCCCGTCCCCATTCTGTTCCTTCTAATTCCTTCTTGGACTAGTTCTTGAATTAGTCCTTCGACGTCTTTTATCCTCTCGAGGGCCTCTTCTCGAAAGTTGAGGGCCTCCTTACTTCTCATCAGAAATCTACGTACTTCGTGTACGTTGTTCATTGCCGTTTTCGAGGCTTCCTTCAATTTCTTGTCCGACCATATATCCAACTCAACGTCCGATGTTTGGCTACTGGCCAAGTCCGGAGTAGACTTAACGGTCTGCTCCGTACTTGTGTTCACCCTCGCATCTTCGGTTTCTTGGGTATCGTTTTTCTTCTTTTTAGCTTCTTCTTCTTTTTCGTATTCTTCTTCAATTTTACGCTTTCGGTCTTTCTTCCTTTGGTTTTTAGTTCTTTTACTCTTCTTGGTTTCGTCGCTTTCTGTTTCTTTTTCATTTTTTTCTGCTATGTCAAGTTCGATTTGCTTTGCTTTGAGTAACGACTCAAAGTCACCTTCATCACTGTCCTCGCTCGCCGAGGGGTCGGTAGTGTCCATAAGTTCGGTTACTTCTTTTTTCTTTTTACGTGTTCTTTTGGCTTTCGTTACGAACGGACGTTCGTCGTCGCTTTCCTCGGTATTATCGGGGCTATCCCGACCTCTTTTGGATTTCGCGATTTTCCGCGACTCTTCTATACTTTTACTCCGTGTCGTTCTTGTTGACTCTGGCGGTTTCTTCTTTGGGTTGGGATCTTCACTTTCTCTTCCTTTCATTATTATCTTGGCATCGAGTATTTTAATTTTGGGTATTTCGGGAACCATATCGTTGGTTTTCATCTTCACACTGCTACTGACCTGGAAAACAATTGAAGTTAATTTATTTATAAAATAAAAAAAAACATTTTGAGGTTGTTGCCAACCTCATCATAAAATGGACCCTGCAAATTGGCGGGGAGTTCATGTTTTCATCACAATTATAAAATCATTCTTAGAGTTTTTATCAAGTTCTGGTCGTTTTTTTATGAATTTTTTAATCGGGTTTCAAACCGCGTGTCATTTGGTATATTGTTACATACATATAATCTGCCTATTTTTGATATGTTGGTTTCTGTTTTGTTTGTTTCAGGTCTTAACAATGGATTGCGTGGGCGTTTTTATTTCATCAATGTTTGGTAAGTATCGGTTTTCATGTCTTGATTTGTAATCTATTTTTCATTTTCGATAGTTATTTGACTTTTTTTGGGTACACTCAAACCTTATTTCTTATCACGGTTATTAGTTTTTAGGATTAGATCTTATTGGTCACGGTTATTTCTTTCGTTGTCAATAGTGGTTGCTATGGATTGTGCAAGGGCCATAAGACGGTCCTTATATACATTACACAGGGTTGATCCTGTGGAGTGCTTATTGTCACTGAGCTTCGCTCTGACACAGTTGGCGCATACATGCATAGCAGGTTCCTTTTGTACTACACAGTCACGTGAAGCGTGTTCTGTTGAGGTGCAAAAGGCGCATGTTTCATTTCCTTTGCAAAATTTGGCTGTGTGGCCAAAACGTTGGCATTTATAACATCGGGCAATTCCGATGTGGTTCCGCACTCGGTAGCTTTTCCAAGCCACTATGAATTTACCTTCCTTGATTGTTGCTTCATGGATCAGAGGGTGAAGCTCTAGGATCCATTTGTTGTGTGTTCTTATTCTGGTATGTACGGGATTGGCTCTTTTGAGCCACGAACTCCCGGCCATATTGACCGCCTCGGGAAAATTTCTTTCTATTTCCGCTATGATTTGATTCTTAGAGACGGATTTGTCTACCATCTGTATAGCAATTGATGGCCAGGTAGCTGAAGGCTCCCGTGCCATCAATTGGTTCTTAGCTAGTAGAGTGCTGCCTACTAGTTTCTTGACCGAAGGGTGGGAGGATTCCACCACGACACTTTTGTTTTTTGTCAGATAGAGCCTATCTGCTTTTATTCCAAGATCTTCCGCTCTGATGCTAGTCAGGGCGGCCCTTGTGTTTTCCGCTGACAGGAATGAGCTACCCTCTCCAGGGTAGACAATCACTTTATATTTCTTGCGCGTGCTCCGGGGGCTGCTGATGGCAGCCCTCTTCATTGCTGTTTGGTACCTCCTGGGTGGGCTGTACTTCGTGGGTTCTTCCTTAGGGGAAGAATCTGTTTCCTTGGGTTCCCGGACCTTGAAGAGGTTCGGGGTGTTGGACTCTGCCAATTCTTTCTTAGGTGGGTCCTGCTTTTTGGGCTCTTCCTGAGGGGAAGAAATTGTTTCTTTGGGTACCCGGACCTTGAGGTTCGCGGGGGTGGCAGGGGCAGGGACCGCCTCTGCTGTGTTTACTTTGGACGGGGGAGGGGTGGCTGAAGGCTCACCCGTCCCTCGTATGTTGTCATTGCCCTTCAGTATAAATTCTACAAGTTTCAAGGTGCTTTCTTTCATGTCTTCAACATTTTTTTGTGCGTTTTCCTTATCTTCGAGTTTTTCTTTGCTTTGGTTGATGAATTTCATTACTTTATGTGATGCGTTCGATACATTGGAAAGTATTTCTTTCGCCCATTTTGTTGCTTCCGTATGGTTTTTACTTGGTGTTTCTTCTATTCCAAGTTCTTCTTTTTCTTGTATTGCCTGTCTGATTTCGGACAATGCTTCGAGCAGTTTTTCCATTTTTTGTTCGCTTTGTGTTTTCTCAGTTTCATAATTTTTTTCCTTAGTTTCGTTACTGTTTTCACTTAGCGTTTTCGTTACTTGTCTTTCATGTTTTTCTTTTTCTTGTTTCGCCAATCTGGCACGTTTCCTTTGGTTTTTGTTTGGTTTCTTTTTTGCTTCCTTTCGAATTTCTTCTTGTTTTTCGTTGTCCGAGCTATTACTTTCTTCATCTTCAAATGTGGGCCATTCTTCGGGCCACTCGTGGGGACTTTCTTCTTTGTCTGTCTCAGGATTGTTTCTACGATTTTTTTCATTTTCTTCGATTTTTGCTGATGAGGCCATATTAGACGATTTCGACTTTCTCTACGGTATATCTTACAAAACCTGGAAAACAAGAGGTACTGCTCGGCCGCTTTTTTGGATATCTCACAGGCGTTTGACAGAGTGTGGCACGACGGCCTGATATATAAAATTAAAAAATATCTACCTCAACCTTACAGTCGACTCCTGGAATCGTACCTATCGGACAGGTACTTTATGGTCAAGCTGGGGGACGCTCAGTCGGCATTGGAACCCATCCTGTCTGGTGTGCCACAGGGTAGCGTGCTTGGACCAACTCTGTATCTCGTATATACTGCAGACCTGCCGGAAACGGACAACACTGTATCAGCCACGTTCGCGGACGATACGGCCATAATGGCATCAGACCACGATCCAAACACTGCTTCCCAAAACCTGCAATTTCACCTGAAGAAGATAGAAGATTGGCTGAAGAAATGGCGTACTATTAAGGCCAACACTACAAAGTCGGTACACACCACATTTGCCCTCAGGAGGAGTACCTGTCCAAGCGTAGTATTGTATGATCATGTCTTACCAGAACAAGAAACAACCAAATATCTAGGTTTCCACCTCGATCGCCGACTAACTTGGGTCAAACATATTTGGTCGAAACGCCTCCAGTTGGGACTTACCCATCGTAAAATGTACTGGCTTATGGGTCGAAACTCACCTTTATCTATTGATAACAAACTATTATTATACAAAGCAATCCTGAAGCCCATATGGACGTACGGCATTCAGCTGTGGGGCTCAGCAAGCGATTCCAACATTGCAAAAATCCAGCGTTTCCAATCAAAGGTACTTCGTTGTATTTGTAATGCGCCCTGGTACATTCCAAACCATGTCATTAGCTCGGACTTAAAAATCAATAGTGTTAAGGAAGAAATCACCAACGCAAGCAAAAAATATCAAGCGAGACTCGAAGACCATCCCAATGCACTAGTGACTGACCTACTCGCCGGCCTGCAAGAGAGAAGACTCAAGCGGTATGATCCGATGGACCTGCCCCAACGCAGATGAGTGCTGAAATGGAGTTACAACTGAATTATTGTAAAATGCAATGTTTACATATAAGGGAGGCCTGCCAATGGGCATGCTCTCCAATATGTCAACTTAATTAGTTATGTCAAACAATGTTGCTTATTGTCTTCGGACAGATTGTAATATAGCGTGGAGTCAAATAAAAAAAAAAAAAAAATTCTACGTTTATGTTTCAAAATTTTTTTTTAACCAATGGTATATCAATGGGTATATCACATCGGCCGGTAAAGAAGATACGATAGAATAGTGCAAGTAATGAACAAATAGTGGAGCGGTGTAATCGATTTTATTATTCGTGCATCAAGCGATTCTCACAACTGTGTATTTAATTTTGGTAAATTATACATTTCGTAAACAATTTATAAAGTACCTAATTAGCTAATTCACTGTGCTCGCCTCTTTAACAAGACGGTGCCATCCTGACGCGAGTTGATCGTTGACCATCCACGGCGGTCACCATTTTAACTTGCGCAATATAACGGTAATCCATTCATTTTATTGTTATATTAACCAAAGTGATTGTGTGCCATTCATTACAGCTATGGATAAAATGACTGCTTCGGTAAAATTAGAAAATATGGAAACCCACAACCCAAATTTAGAAACATCATATTATAACCCTATAAACTGTAAAGAAATTAAAACCGAAGAATTGGAAGATGTGAAATTTAAGTTAGAAGATTTACATCATTCCATCGATATTAAAGAAGAGAGCAATAACGAACAATTAACCCCGGAGCAGCAACAACCTGCACAAAAATATAACGACTCAAATTTATTTGAATGTGTAAATTGTGAGTGTAAATATCCAAGTAAACGTGAATTAACACAGCATGTAAGAACTCATATGGATGAAAAACCATTTCTTTGCAGAATATGTGGCTTCGAGTATCCCCTTATGTTTGTTTTCAACAAGCGTTTCGAAATTCATTCCGGTAAAAAATTGTTCGTGTGTGAAATATGTGATGGTAACTATGGAAACAAATTGAAAACTGGCACTGGGGGAAAACCGTTTGCTTGCGAAATATGTGGTTACAAAAGTAGAAACCAATCACATTTAAACAAGCATTTAAAGACTCACACTGGCGAGAAACCGTTTTCCTGTCAAATATGTAGCAAAAAATTTGGATACAAATCACATTTAAATGACCATTTAAAGACTCATACCGGCGAGAAACCTTTCGGCTGTGAAATTTGTAACTATAAATGTTCGCAACGACCACATTTGAAAGACCATTTAAGAACTCATACCGGCGAGAAACCTTTCGGGTGTGAAATTTGTGACTATAAATGTTCGCAACGATCCCATTTGAAAATCCATTTAAAAATTCATACCGGTGAAAAACCTTTCGGGTGTAAAATTTGCGACTATAAATGTTCACGACGTTCAAGTTTAAAAAACCATTTAAAAATTCATACCGGCGAGAAACCTTTCGGCTGTGAAATTTGTAACTATAAATGTTCGCAACGATCAAATTTGAAAAACCATTTAAAAACCCATACCGGCGTGAAACCGTTCGGCTGTGAGATTTGTGACTATAATGTTCAGAACGTTCACATTTAATAAGGCATTTAAAAATTCATACCGGTGCGAAACCTTTCGGTTGTGAAATTTGTGACTATAAATGTTCACATCGTTCAAGTTTAAAAAACCATTTAAAAATTCATACCGGCGAGAAACTTTAGTTGTAAACTTTGTGACCTTAAATGTTCACTAAGGACACAATTTAATATTAAGATATAATATTTATTCAATTTTCAATATTTACTTCAACATATCAACAAAGTGTAATACATTATCTAATATTAGGTTAAGCCCTTTGTTAAATATTGTACATATTGCTATGATATTTTGTGTATACTTATCCTAGCTAGTAATTTAATTTGTCAGCCCTTTGAGCTGCGTGAGTTTTCAGTGGTCAGTTCAAAAAAATAACTATAAAAACCAAAATTCTGACAAAACTAGAAATAATTATACTCTTAAATGTACGGTTCAATTTTTTTATTTCCAATCGCTGCACTCTGCAGAAACCAAAGGTGAAAAGTATGCTTATTCTAAATGACCAATAAAACTTGATAAAGTAATAACTGTGCAATGTATTCCAGATTTATTAACCCTTTTACAAAGTAAATGTTCAACAAGTGTAACGTAGTTAAAGAATCCATCTCAACAATAAAATATTTAAAAAAAATAATACTAATTAACCGACTCCTAATTATCGTTTTATTAAGCGTATTAATTGCCATTCGTGCACTAAATAATTTTTATTAAACAATACCTTTAAATCATATGGTGGGCTCTGAACTTTAAATTGAACATAGCAGGGTTGCCACAGTGTCACTTTTTCACCTTTCTCACTTTTTTGAAAATCATACACTTTTCTTCACTTTTTTGAAGAAAATTCACTTTTTTCACTTCTTTTACGATTTCACCTATAAAAATTATATTTTTTAATATATTTAATAAATAATTTTCGGTGAGAGTGTCATAATCACCGCCACTACGAACTAACTTGTAACCTTCCTAATGGAAAGATGAAGGTTTGTATAGGCCCCTCCTGTAAAAAAATTCTGAGAATGTATTATCAAAATTTTGAGTAAATCGATTTTGAAGTTAGCTAATTTTCATGTAATTCAGTGGTGGATTAACGAGATTCGGAGCGCGTCGCTCATTCTGTGGTCAGTCCGTGCGCTATGATATATTCTAACACTTAAAATATTTCGCACCGGCAGATGCAGCTCGACTCTCCTACATGTAACATCGATTACTTTTTGTTTTTACGCGATTTTTTGGGGGTGAAACGTAATAGTTTACTGCCCCATACCGCAACTATACTTTTTAATGCTAT
Organism: Podabrus alpinus; assembly: GCA_932274525.1. Classification (NCBI taxonomy): domain Eukaryota; kingdom Metazoa; phylum Arthropoda; class Insecta; order Coleoptera; family Cantharidae; genus Podabrus; species Podabrus alpinus. The sequence goes on from OW026452.1 coordinate 6,118,172, forward strand.
TTCGAGGTTCTCTCATATCCCGGTTTTCTTGATCGGTGGCGCTTCTCGTATGTTTAGCCTAGTAACCAGAGTCAAAACCGCCCTGGAAGGGTGCAACGCGGAGCGGAGCGGAGCGGCGCCCCGTAAGGGTAGGTTTTGACGATGGATTACCCTCCTTATCGAATGCACACCCCAAAATTAGAAGGAAATTTTTTTTTAATTTTTTCACTTTTTCGGCAATACACGGGTTATTTTCCATTTTTTTGATTATATTTATTACTAATATCCACTAATCGCACCCCCATCTATCCGAATTTCAAAGAAAAATTCAAATCGGAGCGAAAAAAATTCACTCGATTTCAAGGGACCACGGCCGACCGATGTCACAGCGACCCGGGTCGACCGCATACTCGATGCTACTTTCCCGTACTTTTCAAATTGATTTTTCTCAAAATTTTGACTATACATTCTCAGGCGAAATTTTTACAGGACACTCTAATAAGGTTCCTTTTGCTATAAAAAAAATTTTGGGGAAATTTGGAGTGGCGGTGGTTAGGTAATTCTTCCCGTTGGTATTAACAATAATATTTGATGATAACCATAATAGCCAAGATGACCGACCACACAATTGTAGATTTTAAATAACAAATAAAAATATCAAGTTAAAACTGTTATGTATATTGGCGATTTACATTACCGTTGGTGGCGCCACCAGCAACAACAACATGGCTGTGTTTAGACCTATATTCCGAAATTTAAAATCATAATCTGGTGAAAATTTGCAAATTTTTCAGTATGGTGTTAAATTTATTGTAATATGTTTTGTTAAGTAATTGATTTTGTTATGTTTTGAGTCTGAAGAACGAATTTTTATTTTCATGTAATACGTCATTTACTAATTTTAAATTCTCCCGCATGGTGGCTTTTGCTTAATGTAAATTGCGAATTAGACAGGATTAAGATTCAACATGCAACGAGCACAGGACAGGGAGGTATCGGGAAAATGTCGCAAGACGTTCAAAACCGAAACTTTTTCAATAAGAAAGCAAAAACTTCTGGTTATTAAATTACTATGAACGTATTTGTTTTAATTTATGTTAATAAAATCAAAAACAATTTAAAAATATTACACTTTTTGTTCAAAGTTGCTATACACTTTTTTCATTTTTTTTGAAAATTAATACACTTTTTCACTTTTTTTGAAAATTAATACACTTTTTTCACTCACTTCTTGCTTAGATCTCTGTGGCAACCCTGTAAGTGGATGTGAATGGCAAATAAAAAATTACGTTTTCTACGTTACGTATTCTATGTCCGGAACGTACGTTACGTGGATGTGAATGACCCTTTACGTTGACCTGGTAATTTCTTTCGATAAGCCAACAGTGATAAATTGAGCTTCTTCTCCTTGATTGCCAAATTCATTCATAAAATATCAAACCATCAACATTATACTCGTATATTCATGTAACAGATCTTCTTAATAATAGCGTTTACTATCTTCTAAACTCAAATATTAAAAAATCTGATGTGGCCATCGCATAACTTTCCGAACAGACGCAAATTTTTATATTATATTTTTAAATAAAATGGTTACATAATTTCAACAGTAAATCGATGAAAAATTTCATATTTTGCCAAAATAGGAAGAAAAAAACTTTTGAATGCCTATATCTTGCAAACGAAGCATTTTTGGACCCATGTTATTCGAAACTTTTCATCTTATTTTCGTTAGTAGAATGCGGTTTACTATTTTATTTACAAATACAAATTTTTTTGAAACGCCCTGTATATTTTAGAGAAAAACTTGTAGGACAAAAAATGTAGGAAATTCCATAGCGCTAATTTTTTGTTATTAATATTTTTACATATTTAATTTCGTTTCGAAGTTATGACGCATAATGTCATAATAGCTCTAGGTAAACCCCCCTTTCCCGTTACACGATTTAATTTATTTTCATCTGGCTTCGTCCTACGACAGGAAAAAGCTTATATGCAAAATTTGGAATGATTTGCTTGCTTCGTTTAGACGCTATCGTGTTCACAGACGTACATACACACATACACACACACATACATACAGACATCCTTCCAAAAATGATAAAAATGGATTCAGGGGACCTCAAAACGTGAACATCTGTCAAAAAATTGGGGGGTCAAATTTTGACTGATAACAATACTTTCCTTACCTAGGGGTTCGGAAAGTAAAAAAACATTGTATTCAGAAATAATTATTAGGCTTCCTACAAAACCATAATCTGAAATGTTTGAATCGTTTGTTATATTTTGAATGTTTAAGTTAAATTTTTTGAATTTTGCGCCAATAGGAAAATCCCTCATTATCGTGGAAGTTGGCCATCCCTTACAGTAGAAGGCGCAGTGGCGTAGCAACCGCTGTATCAGCTGTATCAATGATACAGGGCCCACTAGCCTGAGGGTCCCACCGAGCAGTAAAAAAAAATCAAAATATGTTAGCATCAAAATTTTTCGTAATTATGCAAACTTTGCTCATACTTTGATGAAACCCCGTATCAACTACAGCCAGAGCACGCGGCCATCACGCATTCGCCTGTCCCCGTATACATCAAACGGTTGCCGGCGGCAGACAGAAAACCTTTGCGCGATACCGAGTTTTTCCCCGAATTATTCGATCGGGCGGCAAAAATGTGATGCGTATGCCCCGGTTGCCCTGCCCTAGTTACGACACTCAGTGAATTTATTTCTGTTTATTTTATTTCCGTAAGTAAAAGTTATTAATAAATAATAAGCTATTCTGGTCAGACGGTAAGTTTTTTTATTTTATTTATCCCCCCCCCCCCGGTCCTGTCTCAGGGGCCCCATGCGAAGTTCGTGATACAGGGCCCTTTCAATGCTGGCTACGCCACTGAGAAGGCGCTCAATTTTGCAATGATGGTGGCCATTTTAGAGTTGTCCTCTACATAGAACAACGTGTAATTGCGAGAAAAGTGATTGTGTACCATTCCACAAGCAGTCTTAATTGCTTCTAACATTTGCTACAGATATGGAAGAAATAAATACTTCGGTAAAGGTAGAAATGATGGAAACGGGCAGGTAAGTTTTGGATACTTTACATACATTCGATATTAAAACCGAAGAATTGGATGATGTGAAATTTAATTTAGAAGACTTGCATCATTCCATCGATATTAAAGAAGAAGACGATACTGAGCAATTAATGCAGGAGAAACCTACATTCAAATTCTTGTTTTTTCAAAGTTTTTACATATTAAAGCATTTCAATGTTAACAAAATTATTAATTACAAGTCATCTATTGTTAGGTTTAGCCCTTTGTTAGAATTAAATTATTAAATAGTTATAATTTTAAATGAAATACAATAACGTAAGGCGTATTCTTTTTACAAGTTTTATTTCCATCTCAGTTACGCAACTGAGACGAAGTGAGCTGAGCCGAACAGAGATTAACTGAGTCAAAGTGAGAAAAACATAAGGTAAAAAGAACAACAAAAATACACTACCAACCTACAATAATTTACATTACAAATTACATAACCTCATTTTTGTATAAAAATACAAAATAGAAATTTATTGCAAACGGCAATTAAAATTAAAGAAGTAAATAAGTACAATAATTAAAACCAAGATGTACGAAGAAGTGCCTTCAGTTGATGCTAAAACGATTGCAGTAAGTGACAAGTTTAATTAAATTTTTGTAATTAAAAATTGTAATAACTACCTACTAGCACACTACTAGTAAACTAGAAACGTGAAATATTTATTACACATGATATAATTTTCAGAAACTTGCTTTTGATGAAGACTCCTCTGATTTCGATTGGTTTAGCAGCGACTCGAGCGATGAATGCGATTCAGAAATTCCACCCCGAACAAAACGTATTCGTGTTCAAAAATTTGAAGAAGTTATTGCAGAATACAGTGACGACGAATTTCGAAAACACTTTCGACTCAGTAGAACAACATCAAATGTGTGCATAAGTAATTACTTGTCTAGCCTAGTACCTAATGTATTATTAATTTAATGATTATTTTTAGATAATCTGGAAAATGCCAATGTTTTACCTACGCATTCATTTGGTCGTGAGAAGATATCTGCAAGAAAATCATTTCTCATGACGCTTTGGTACCTTTCAAATCAAGAAACTTTAAATTTAACCATTTTTTTCTACAGTGTTCTTCGGAGAAAACAAATTGTTGACTAATCAAGTCGTTACTTACGTTACTCCAAACTTGGCGTCGTTTGGTAACGTGGTTTAAGTGATCCTTATAGATCTCGACGCTAGCAATTAGAGCTAGCGTTTCCTCATGAGTCCACGTGACTCGTTTCTCGGCTTCCATTTATTTCTACAAAAAGTTATACGTAAAAAAATAAATACATAATATTAAATTAAATAAATTACCAAATGTTTATTACGAGTCCGAAGTATTTCTCAAAATTCTCTCCAAATTAGCTTACAAATTACATAACCTCCAAAAAGACGAAATATGACGAAAGAGATGACGTTAACCTTTTTAAATCGACCAATTCGAGCTATTTCCAACTTTGTCTCAGTTGTAACACTTCGAAATAGCAAGATCAGTTGGGTTAGGGTGGGAGGTAATTTTCTCAGTTTAAACTCAGTTCTACACGGTACGGTACATTCGTCAAAACGGTAAAAAGAACAAACTTTTAACTGAGTCAACTGAGTATCTCAGTACATCTCACTTAAAATAGGTAAAAAGAATACAGCTGTAGTTACAGGATAAACATTTTTTAAAAAACCTGATAATTTTATTAAAAAAATGAGAGCGGTCGTCAGACTGTCCACAGAAGCTATGCTTCTTACGCACAGAGCAAACCATAATAGATCCGTGAAGGCCATAGTTGTTCGGCCTTCGGCCTCACAGGGCGGACCATAATAGATTATATTTATATGCCTTCAGCTGTCTTGACTGCTAGTCCGTGATTGCTAGTGGTTGTTCGGCCTTCGGTCTCACAGGGGAGGACCATAATAGATCCGTGAAGGCCATAGTTGTTTGGCCTTCGGCCTTTTTGTGAAAAGTTTTTTTGACGTTTTTTGCCGACCCACGAAAAGGGGGGGGAAATTTTTTAATTTTTTTAGTTTTGTCAAAAAACTATTTTCCCTAAATATCGGTTGGGGGCGGCGTGGGGTCGGGGTCGGTTGCCACCTCCTCCCCCCATCCATAGCCACCATTCCCAGGATCCTAGCCCTCACGGTTCCGGAGTTATGGTGTTTGAAGGGAAGTTCGAAATTTGAAAGCGATGGTCGAAATTTGTGTGACGAATTTGCGTTAACAATTTGTGTGACGAATTTGTGTGACGAACGATTTTTTTCAGTTAACTGCCCGTGCAAACCCGTCCGATAAGAAGCATAGCTTCAATAAAATAAGGGGGAAAAAATTGAGAAGGGGAGGGTAGATTGATACCATAGGTAAAATTGTAAACGCATCAGTGACTCCATGCCATGACAAGGACTCTAGCCGTAGAAATTGAAACTTCTCGATGAAATTGTTTTCAATAATTTACTATTATTTTTCGACAAGGTCTCGTCAGCAAGGTCATAGTTCCCTACGCCTCGAACCATCTCGTTTGCATGCTTCGAACATTTAGTAATCTGTTGGTAGTCTCTCTAATGAAGTCCCC